>VWZS01002885.1:56164-221689 GCA_013397075.1 Rhabdornis inornatus
AGGAGCCCCCCGAAGGATGGAGGAGCTCCTCCGGCAGGATGGAGGAGCCCCCCGGGAGGCTGGAGGAGTCCCCCGGGAGGATGGAGGAGATCCTCCGGCAGGATGGAGGAGCCCTCTGAAGGATAGAGAAGCCCCGGGGAGGATGGAGGAGGCCCCCGGGAGGATGGCGGAGGTCCTCCGGCAGGATGGAGGAGCTCCGCGGGAGGATTGAGGAACCCCCCGGAGGGTGGAGCAGCTCCCTCTGATGTGGAGGAGCCCCCCGGAGGATGGAGGAGCCCCCCGGGAGGGTGGAGGAGCCCCCTCGGCGCCCAACTTCCCGCGGCTCCGCCGGGCGCTCCCGCCGTGCCTGCCGCGCTTTCCGCGGCTGCAGTCTCGCCTTCCTCTTGCGCTACTTCGGCTGCCTTGACCTGTCTTTTTTTCCTTTAATTTTAAATTTTCTCTTCATCTTCCTTCCCCCCGTTTGTTTACTTACTTTTTCTGGTGAGATAAGTGGGGGTTTTGGTGAGGCTTGTGGTACTGTGTGCAATCCAGTCGCGACATATCGAGCGTGGGTACACACAGGTACTTGTCGCGCACCTGGCGATGGGAGATGCTGCGGGACGGGCACAGTCCGGCCGTCTCAAGTTGGTGGTACAACGCACGGCAAATGTCTTTGCTGGNCTGGAGGAGTCCCCCGGGAGGATGGAGGAGATCCTCCGGCAGGATGGAGGAGCCCCCCGGGAGGCTGGAGGAGTCCCCCGGGAGGATGGAGGAGATCCTCCGGCAGGATGGAGGAGCCCCCCGGGAGGCTGGAGGAGTCCCCCGGGAGGATGGAGGAGATCCTCCGGCAGGATGGAGGAGCCCCCCGGGAGGCTGGAGGAGTCCCCCGGGAGGATGGAGGAGATCCTCCGGCAGGATGGAGGAGCCCCCCGGGAGGCTGGAGGAGTCCCCCGGGAGGATGGAGGAGATCCTCCGGCAGGATGGAGGAGCCCCCCGGGAGGGTGGAGGAGCCCCCTCGGCGCCCAACTTCCCGCGGCTCCGCCGGGCGCTCCCGCCGTGCCTGCCGAGCTTTCCGCGGCTGCAGTCTCGCCTTCCTCTTGCGCTACTTCGGCTGCCTTGACCTGTCTTTTTTTCCTTTAATTTTAAATTTTCTCTTCATCTTCCTTCCCCCCGTTTGTTTACTTACTTTTTCTGGTGAGATAAGTGGGGGTTTTGGTGAGGCTTGTGGTACTGTGTGCAATCCAGTCGCGACATATCGAGCGTGGGTACACACAGGTACTTGTCGCGCACCTGGCGATGGGAGATGCTGCGGGACGGGCACAGTCCGGCCGTCTCAAGTTGGTGGTACAACGCACGGCAAATGTCTTTGCTGGTGGAGGCGCACCCCGGATGATTCTTCCCCAGGGTGCTGGTTAGTAAAGTCCGTGCAGGGTCTCTGCTTTTTGGTTTTTGTCTTTTGCCGGAGGCTCTTACCCATCGCTTAGGACAAGTCACAGCGTTCTCAAGAGCAGCAGGGGCTCGGCTGGACAGTAAATCGAGCAAGGACGAGCCCCCCGGAGCCCCCGACAAGGAGTTGTGCTGCTCTTGCTCATCCACACAACTTCTGAATGCTGTGAGGAACGGCTGAAGGAGCTGGGGTTGTTTATCCCGGAGAAAAGGAGGCTTCGGGGCGACCTTGTGGCTCTGCACAGCTCCGTGACAGGGAGAGCCGGGGGGTAACAGGGGCAGGAGGAGAGGGAACGGCCTCAGACTGGGCCAGGTGAGGCTCAGGTTGGACACCAGAAGAAATTTCTTCATTGAAAGGGTTGTTAAGCATTGGCAGGGGCTGCCCAGGGAGGTTTGGAGTGCCCATCCCTAGAGGTGTCCAAGGAAGGAGCAGAGGTGACACTGAATGACAAGGTGGGGATTGGGCACAGGCGGACTCAGTGACCTCTGTGAGGTCCTTTCCAGCCTCAATGACTCTGTGATTCTGTGAGCTATTGGACTTCTGCCTCTCCTGTATCAGGTCCTGAGCAGAGGGTTCCCTCCCCGGACCTGTGTGCGGTGTAATTCCCTCCAGCTCCAGCAGCACTGCAAACGTGCCTCTGTTGGTGATTGCATTCTTGCACTCTCGGGTAGTTATTTTTTCATTCCAGTAAATTTGTCACGGAGCGAAATTTAATATAGGGCTCTGAGAATCTCATCATGTGAAAAATGATAACGTTTATGAATATTATCATATAGGAATGCAGAAAAAAAAAAAAGAAAAGTTGCTCTCTTCTGTTACCAAGCGTGTGCTTCTCCTTGGTAACAGAAACATCCAATGATCCTGCAGTTGATAAAAGGCACATGCACACACACGTCCTCCCCACCTCCACATTTTGGGTTTGCTACATTTATCTCAGTCTGTTAAGAGGGGAAAAAAACAAAAAAGTCCCACCACACACTCCTCTGTCTCAGCTCACAGGTCTGTTGCTTGATTCGGGTTTTTTTCTCCCCCAGTGTCTCGAATAACACACATTGTGACATAGTGACAAGCAGAAACTCAGCAAGTCACACTTCTTTCTGCCATATCCATCTCTGAGGGCAGGCAGGGTGATTTCTGAGCTCTGTCTGACCTGACCCTGTGCTGTGGCACTCTGGCACTGGGTGAAGGATCAGTCACATACTTTTAAACTGACTAATCTAACATCCACCTTCCCAGAAATCCACCTCTCCAATTCCAGCTGTTTGTGGATAAGCACTTCGAGTTAATGGGTAGGAGATGAGAGTTATTAAGGATTTTTTTCAGGGGAGGTGCTCTCTGCTCGAGGTTCCTGCCTCTCACCCTAGGGGGAATGCTTTCCATCCCACGCATACCCCCACGTGAGGATTTCACCCCAGGTCGGAGCTGATGGACCCTCAGCTCTCCTGCGCACTGAGCTCTGGCGTGGCCCCAGTCAGAGGCAGCTGGAACGTGCCCGAGCTGGCTCTGGAGCCCACCAGAGGTGGCAGAGCTCAGCTGGGATGACAGGGAGAGAAGGGAAACATCTGCTCAGCGCAGCTCCTTCCTTCCAGAGCGCAGGGCTGTGCCAGCGGCGAGGCTGAGGCTGGCAAGCGTGGGAATGGCATCGGGAGCAGCAGTGCCCTGGCCACAGAGCAGGGATGGTCTGCTGGCAGCTGGTTATGGGAGGAGGCTCTCTGAGGAGAGAGCACTGCCCTTGGCTGTGGAGATCAGCCATTCCTTGAGCACTTAGAGCAGAGCATCCTCCCATGACGTGCTGCCAGCAGAGCATCCCTGCTCTCCAGATGTCAGGCGCTTCTGTTCCCAGTCCCATTCCCACCTTGCTCCTCCCAAGGCTGGAAGGGAAGGTTCCTCCCTAAGAAGCTGTCCCCACTTCCATGGCCAAAGGCAGATTTTTGCCTGGGCATTGTCTAAATTCAGTAAGATTGCCCTAAGAGTGTAAAGCAGAGTCTTTCTCTCTGTCTGGGAGCTGTTCTGGCAGAGCCTGGGCCCTTACGGTCACTGAAATGTCAGACTTCAGCAGGGGGGGCCCAAACAGGTTTTGATTTGCAACAGACTTTAGCAACTCTGGAGGAGTTAATGCACGTTATTGTCTCAGAAAATGCAGTGTTTGGGAATGAAATCCATGGATTAATGAGCCCCCAGCCAGGCTGGGATCCATGGCCCTGACACAAGGCATTGTACACAGCCCAGGCGATGCCAAGAGAGTGCCAACAATCTGCCATTACCTCACCCTGACATTCCTGGGAGCTGGAAAGGTCCTCCAGAGGATGGGATGGCAGCAGGGCAGCTGATGGATGGTGCTCTCGGAGTGACCTGAGTGGGATGGCACTTGGCAGCTCCCGTGAGCTGAGGTGAGATTTTTCAACCTTCCCTCCCCAGGTTTTTATCCTTGGACTTTCAACCCCCAGCTCTCACCGTACTGCTCGTGGTTTGTGCTGCCATAAGTGCCAGGCATGTTATTATTTTCTGGGCTTGAAAAAACCCCTTGGTGGGGCCTGATGCAATTAAGTGCATTTTAGCTGAGTGCAGGAGAATGTTGGGCCGATTATTCTTTCCGTGGCTTTTGAAGGAAATATCGCAGCCTGGAATCTGACATTTTGGGGTAAAGGGCTGATTTGTCAGCCCGACTCAGGCAGTGTTTATTGCTAATTCTAAGGAAACACAGCTCATCTATGAAGAGCAAGCCAATTTAGCTTTAAATTGTGGCTCTGAAGCCCTGCTGAGTGAGCTGTGTTTGGGTGACTTTGGGAGCCTGGGCACAACATCCTCTTGCATTGTTCCAAGTCATTCACTGGGTGATGGGGACCACGCAAAGGAGATATCTTTCCTTTATAAAGAGAGATATTTTTAATAAAATAGATCTTTTTTTATAAAAATACACTTATTTTTTGCATTCTTAGGGAGCTGAGAGTATGTTGCCATCACTGTGGTGAGGTGATTTGAGGCTGTGTTATCACACTCTGTGTTATCTGTTCTGTTATCTGCTGCAGACCCCAGTGCAATGTCCCAATAGCTCTGTACAGCATTGTGGAGTGGCAACACATTGACAATATATTGAGCCAAAGTTCCTGTAAACAAACCTGATCCAAGATTATATTTAACTGCTTTTAAGTGTAGTCTTTGGCACTACAAAAAAAAAAAAAAGTCACTGAGGCAAATTGACTCATTTGATTTCTCATCCACGGAAAACTTTGTTTGTAATTTTCTTCAGTGCTATTGTTGAGCTGGAACAAGGTATGTTTTTAGTTACACTTAGTCAAGAGACTTTCTGCAACAGTGGGAAGCAGTGGCTAAAAATACAATTTACCAGCTTTTCTATGGAGGCAAAGCAATTAATATTACAAGTGGCCTGTTCACAGAAGAGTTCACGCTCAGAAAGTATTTCTTTATTAAAGAGGTAGAGAAAAAATAAAAAGGCATATTTGAGCCCCCCCCAGGGAAGTGCAGGGGTGGGTGGGCAGAGCAACCTCCCTGCAGAGACCTGGAAATGCCTCTTTGTGTCGCAGAGTTAATTTTACCATGAGTAAAAAAAAATGTGCCACCCTTTCCCTGTGTGTTTCACCACAGGTGTCAGGGAACAGAGGCTTGGTGGCTTTTGGGAGTGTTAGCAGGTGAGAATGCCCTGGGTGGCTGTTCCCCCCCTAGTGACATCACTGCTCTTAACTGGGAAATTCAGCACTGGGGGAAACTGTCAGCCTTGTCTGTATTTCAAAATCTTGATTTTCCCAAACAGTATCAATGGCTTAAAAACTGGGAAATTTGGTACATACCTATGTGCAGTTCTAGGATCTTTACCTCTATCTTTACCCTTTCTGAGCTTTGGGGTCCTTGAGGGTGTGCGAGTTATCACTTTCAAACCATCCTGCCAAGCAAATGGGACAGCAAGTGGCCTCCCTGCAGACAAAAGTTGAGTTTCTGAGGTGTTTGCAGGTCTTTCAGTTCAACTTTTTCCTTCTTCCTCCCTACCAGGTGTTACGAGGTTGCAGGTAAAACTGTGAGACCTTCATTGTTGTCAGGGCATCAGAGGGTAAAGCTGCGGGATTTTAATTTGAAATTTGATCTGTTGTTTTGGTTTTTTTTCCCCTTCCTCCAGTGATACTTGTATATCAGTTTCCTGGATGCGTTAGTTCTCTCACTTATGTTTAATTAGCAATTTTATCTTTACCTGTTCCTCAACACATTTTCAAATTTTATCTCTATCCAAAAAAATTTTTAAAAAGCTTGTTTTGAAAAGCACCGGCTGCGAATCCACAGGGTGGATTTTTCCCAGGATGCCGTTCCCCTTTATTAAACAGCAGCCAACTCTTGCACCTGGATGATGTGCCACTCTTAATTACATGCACTGAAGAAACAGAACGAAGATGTTTCTGCAGCCTGGATTTTGACATTTTCTTGCTTCTAGGTGTTTGCTTTCACAGCCTTTCTTTTCACAGGGGTTTGTATCTGTGTGTGCAGATCCAGGATTTGTGCCGAAGCTGCTCCGTGCACACTTCTGTTAACGTGCAGCCCTGCAGGAAATGTTTTGGAGAGCAGTGTTGTGGTTGCAGTGGCAGCAGTGAGGACTTGGCTGGGAGCAGGAGCAGGCTGCTGTGTCGGTGTGCTGTTCATAGGTGTTTTGGAGCTTGCAAGAGTTTTTAGCAACAGGCAGAGCAAAGCCAGACTGCTGATGTGCTCCCAGCTGCTCAGTCTGTTTCACCTGGAAAATAACCAGGTGAAAACTGGATATAAAGCCATGCTCTTCCTGTGTTTCACAGTGAGTGTGAGCAGGAATGAGCTGGGATAGGCCAGAAGCCTGTTCATTAATGCCAAGCCTGACTTCCAGAAAGATTGACTTAATGTTTTTCAGCTGTAGCTTGCAACTTGTTCTGCAATGAGCTGAACTGATGCGCATGTGGCAGTTCCTTATCCTCTTGAGATAATCTGCTTTCAAGTTGGCATTCAGCAGTTTTAAGGATGCCTCGTGTCAGCAATGTGCTGCTTTTCCTGCAGACTGTGTTCCTTTCAGTGGCAGATGCAGGATGGAGTGAAGCCGAGTGTTGTGGTTGAATTGACACCAGGTGATGCTCACATCTGGATCCAAGTGTTTGTTCCTGCAAGTTTTGTAGTTGGAACTTGTTTAATGACATGTAGAGCTGCATGCCTGTTTCCAAAGGCATGTGTTCCCTGTGGATGTCTTGGCAATTAGAGCACATCTTGCTTCCTGCATTGTGCAGTCTCTCCTCTGACACCGGTGCCCTGCAGGATGGTGCTGCAGCTCCTTGCATTTCAGCAGATGTGGTGTCTTTGCCCCTCTGCCCTCAGGAGCTGGCAAAAGGGAGGTTATTCATGAGCAGCGCTTGCTCTCTACAAGGATGTAAGCCTGGCAGGAAAGCAGTGGTGACAAACCTTGTGGTGACTGAGTTGTGACAGTCTGCCTGAACCCCAAGCTGCTGTGCTGTCTGAACAGTGGCACGGAAATGAGCTGAGGGTTTACAGCTGACTCTGCTGTTCTTCAAGGTTATGGAGAGGCATCAGAGCTGTCCAAAGCCAGTAAGTGGGGAGATATCAGCCAAGAGGTGAATTAGGGGGATTGCAGAGTCAGTGCTCACCTGGCAGTGTGGGATACAAGTGCACCAGAGCAAGCTGGTTGGACTCAGGCCATGCTGGTGCTGGTCTGCTTGTCCTACTTTGTCTCCTTCAACTCCAGATTGTCTGTTATTTTCAGACAAATTGAAGAGCAGAAACCCCAAACCTCCCTCTTGCATGGCTCAGTGAAAGAGCTCATGCTGTGTTTCCCTGAGGGGCTGCTCTCCTGTAGGGGATGGAGTGGTTTTGGTGGGCTGGAGGTTGTGCATCCTGTGGAGGATGGAGAGAACTGGACTGGCTTTTCTGCAGTAGGCGAGAAGCTGCCCTGTGCCCCCCCTAGGACAGAGGCACCCCTTTGTGAGCTGGCTCAGTGGACCCCAGCCACACCTGAGTGCTGATCTGTGCTCTGGCAGAGAGCAGGGTCGAACCTCATCCTCATGGAAAGGGCCTGGAAGGAGTCACCACGGTCCCCCAGGGAAGCTACCTGTGAAAAATCAACACAAGCTGCTGCTGCTGCACTGACCAAAGTCTCCTTTTCTGTCAGTGTTTGCTCTGCTCTGGCCCTGGGCTCTGGGTTCAACACCTTTGGTGCTATACCCATGGTGCTTCTCATTTGCCATGTGAGATCAGAGGCACGCTGAGGAAAACCACTGCAACAAAAAGAACTAAAAAAAGCCAAGTTATATAAAATAAAGTTCCTTTGCTCCCTGTCTGTTGTGGAAGATTGTCATGGAAACATTTTTTTCAGAGAATAAATCCGTTTTCTGTGAATAATGTCCATAGAGCTGAGGGAGAGAGCGTATTATTTATATATCAAATCTTTACTGGAGACACCTTTTTGCTGGCTCCTGAAGTTGTAAATGTTTTATCTGCTGTGCTTTAAATCACTACAAAGGAGGGTATTACCTGGGCCTCAAAAGCAGTGGCTCACAAGGATTGGGTTGTTGGTTTTTCTCTTTTAAAGCCAGAGAGCTGTATTGGTATGAAATCAGGGGCACTTAGGCTGCCATAACTCCAGTTCTGCATAAGACAGCTAAAATGTGAAACAGGGGCTGTTTAATGGGAAACATATCCCAGAGCCAGGAAGGTGGGAAGCTGCTGGAGGAATGTCATTGGTATCACTCCTCTGCTTCTGCTTCCCCACTTGTAACCTGAGCCCTCCATCCATCTCTCTGCCACAGGGCAAGCTCTCAGCAGCCTTAGGAGGGCGAGTTATGCCTTATTTTCCCCGAGGAAAGTCTTCCCTGCTAGCTACTCATACCTCGAGTTTAGAGTTTTCCTCCAGTGTTCTGGCATGTCAATCTCACCTTAGGAACAGGAGTCCAAAAGCCCTTTTCTGAAAAAACAGGGAGATTTTGGAAAGCTGTGCTTGATGGATATCCTGCACTTTGTCAATGACATGGCAAACCCATCTGTCCCAGGCACTCAGAGACAAGATTGTGCCTTGCAGGAAATGTCTCCGGCCTGGAGGCTGGTTTTGACAAGCTCTGTAAGGATTTCTGTTGGAACCTTTTTAGTGCATCCTCGTGTCTGTCTGTGCCTGGCTTTCTGCCACCACTACTTTCATCAGTCTCTGCATAATCTCTCTTGACTTGTGTAGATATCCTTAGAGGCCAAGGAGGTAAAAATGTGCTGCTCTCCCTCACGGCTGCAGTTACTGTTAATTAGCTGACCAAGACAGCACTGAGAGGTTGCTGGAATTGATTTCTTTATGCCAAAGGCAAGACAGATCCCTACCATGACCCACTCCAGATAAGCCATAAACCAAGTTCCTTCCCATGGATGAGGCTGTTCTGCGTTCCTGCCTCCCAGGGCGTCTCTGACCCTGTGACATCCGTGCCTGGTACAAATGCTGCTGCTCTGGACATGCAGAAACAAGGAAAAAATGTATTTTATGGGGGTTTCTTTTCAGAGAGGCTGGGTAGGGGCATTGTGTCACCCCACTTGTCTCCAAACCATCTCCTGCTGGTCCCTGAGGTGTAAAAGTCTGGCTGTTCCAGGTGCCAGGGATGCTGACAGGTCAGGATGTGTCTGTCTGTCCCTGTTTGAACAGGGAGTGACGCACAAGATGAGAGGGAAAGAGCAGCTGGCTCTATGGAAACAGCAGAGCAGAGGTCCAGGGAAGGGCAATCACACTTGACTGTGGAACATGGCACAAAGTTCCCCATAAATATGATGCGAGGTAACAGACATGTTGAAAAGGAATAGCCTGAGTTTGCCCAATTTAGCTTTTGGGATGTTAATTTTAATTTTATTAAAGAGCTTTCTCTTATCAGAAATCTTTCCCTCGTGTAGGTGCTTGCAGAAGATCATTGAGTCAGTGCTTAGCATTCTCTTAATTAAATATTTTGAGCTTCAGTGATCTACTACGACAAACAGTTCTTGGACCTCAGACTATACTGAAGCTCTTTTCAAAACTCTTTCCTAAACGTCAACATAATTTTTTAATTACTGGCACCAGAACTGGATACAGCAATCTAATAATAGTCCCCAGTGCCTTGGACAGGTGTAATTAATACCTTTTCTTACTTTACCAAATACATCCTGCTTATGCTTTTAGGGATTATGTTTAAGTTGGCTGTGGCATCAGGAGGCCTTATGATAATTTTGCTTATCTAAAGTCCTCCTGAATACCTTTCTACACTGCTGGGTGCTGTCATGTTTGGGCTGTAGGGAATTGGCAGGATGTTGTTTTTATCCCCTGGCAGTGGGATTCTTTCCCTTCAGGCTAGCAGGAACGCGAAGTACATGAGTGAGTGAAGTACATGAGTGAATGTACTCAGAGCTACTTTCTGGTCTGGAAGAGTTTATGTTTCTTCAGGGGCTAATTTCAAGCTTTCCTGGCTGTGTCTATCCTGCCAGCAGAGCCAGTGGCCTTCTGCCTGCTGAGACATTTATCCTGGACTCGTCTGCAGCAGCTGGGTTTGTGTGTTGCTACACCCCAAACTCTTGGCTTACAGCTGTCAGACTCAGAAGAAAAGAAAATACCTTAGCAGCAGTGACCCCTCCCTACCTTTTCTGATTGCTGATTTTACGACAATTAGAGCAAATGCTGAAATACCCTTTTCTTCAGTGCTTTATTTCTTAAGATACTGGAACTTGCTATATAAAAACCAGCCTTCCTTCACTGCACTGTAACATTTGCTAAGGTCTAACAGTTAGAGAAAAGAATAAACTCTACCCAGAGAATGAAATGGGCATTTTCCAATCCCTGGTTGTGGTGAACAACTTGTTCTATGCTTGGCTGGGTGATTGCCCAAAATGAGATGCCCTCGAAGGGGTTGATTTTGGGACTGTGCTGACAATTGTGCAGGCTTCAGAGTTAGGTCTGTTTAATATGAGTTGAATTGGCCACCCAAAATCACTAGCTGCTTTTGAAAATGGAGCTCAGATTTTTGTGGTGAGAACAGTGGTAAATACAAAGCAAGCTGCAAGTGAAGCCAGACAGCTACGGCTGGAAATAAGGGAGGAAAGAAATTGAATTTATTGCTGCCTTGGGCACAGCAAAGAGAAAAAAAGCTGGAGATAGACTTGCAGTACCAATGGCTGCAAAATATCTCGATGGTCTGGCTCTTTGTCTCATTCTCCTGGCTAAGCTTACACTGGACAGTGAAGCTTTGTGGTTTGGGTGCAGAAATCCAGGTCTCAGGCTTTCTCTTTGCCTGTGCCCCAAGCTGCAGCTCTGAATGGTCAGGATGCTCCAGGATGGTGCTGGGACTGAGTGCTGCTGCCTGGCTTTGGCACCGTGTCAGGCAGGTCTGCCAGAAGTAGACTCTGGGAAAGAAAAAAAAAAAAAGAGTTAAAAAAGAGGGAAAAGGCAGGAGGTTGTCCCTCCAACAGTGAAATAGTCCCTCAGATAGCTGAAGTTGCTTCTCTTGTGCTCTGTTAGTCTCCTGGCCAAATCCCACAGTTCTCGCTGGATTCTTTTTCAAACCAGTTTCCTCTCAATTCAGCCGAAGCTCCCTTTGGCAGCAGCCAGCAGGAACTGCCTCCCTCTTAGACTGAATTTGCTGAAGGAAACAGCCCAAGCACTCGGCTAAGTAGGGAAAGCTCTTCAAAAGTTCTCGAAATGTCACACCCTGGTTTTTCAAGGTCACGTGCCATCCCCTGTTGTCTGCAAAGTTAAACATGTCAGAACATTATTTGCAGAGCTGGGGCCGCTGCAGTGGAAGTGTTCCTGCGGTTGTTCTTGCAGCCATCTGATGTGGGCATTGTTCAGGACCTCTTGGCTTTGGCTCCTCGAGGACTGAGAGAAGCAGCTCTGCTGCAGAGCATCCAGGCCAGGAGCTAAACTGAACCCTGAGCAAGCAAATGTCTGCAGAGCACAACCTTCTGAGCTGGGGCTTTTCCGAGTGTCACTGGCAGGGTTTTAGATAGCTGGCAGGAGGGAGGGGGATGACTTGGACTTCTGCTCGCTGAGCACCTGGAGCAGCAGAACCTCGTTGGGTTGTTGGCTGGTCTGGGAAGCTGGTGCCTCCTGCATGGACACAGGAATGGAAGCATTCCTAGGATGAGTGTGACCCCCTTCCCTGCTTCGTGGCAATTCCGTACTGCTTCCAAAGGGGATGCAAGATGTGTCTTCTCTGGTGGCAGCAGCTCTGGCTCCCGGATTTCTCCAGGCAACATTTGGTCCTTTAAACTGTTTCTTTTCAGGTTTATTTTTTTCTTTGGGGGCCTTGCTGCAAGTGTTTTTTGTGCAGTTTGGTGCCAGTCAGCTTCAGCCTCCCCCAGCTCTCTCTCCCTGAGATTCACAAGCCCTCCCAAGGCAGGAGCTGGCAGCGGTCCCCGTGCCCGTGTGCGTGGGACACGTGCGGGTGTTTGGGTGAGGACACGTGCGGGTGTTTGGGTGAGGACACGTGCCCGTGCTGGGGCTTCAGCTGCTCAGTTCTGCGTCCTCTCCTCCAAGAGAGGTGCTGGCCCTGCCCTCACCTGCATGTGCTTCAGCCCAACCTGGATGGTTTTAGCGCGGCGATGGAGAGAAACAGCAATTGCTCATATGATGTGTCACACCATAACCTTCAGGAAAGTAATTCATTCCAACAGTGTAATTCTAGGACTCAGGAACCAAAAATATGGGCTATTACTCATCTTTGTATTTCATAAGGCAGAATAGCCTAAACCATTTATCTGTTTACACAGCAGAGGTTTAGCCAAAAGCAGAATGTCAAGAGCTGCTGTTGCTACATATTGAGAGTAATTACTTGCTTTATAATTTATTTTTTTATTTCTGTGCCAGTATTGGCCAGGAACTCAAGTCAGGAGATGGGCATGATGCAGAAACAAAGAGCCCTTACTTGAGGCTTGGGAGAGCAAAGCTGAGTAATTGGCATGTCTTGAGTAGGCTGTGAAAGCTCGAATGTGTTTGTTTGATGATTACCCAACATCTACAGGATTTTCTCTACCAAATCCTTTTTCCTTCTGCATGAATGGAATTTCCAGGTGCATGCACACACATCTACACTGCACAGGAGGCTCTGTGTGTTAAGTGTGCCTTAGCACATTTGGTCTTCACTTGCCTTGGTCTACCTCTGGATGGACTCAAAATCAGGGATATTTAGCTAAGTCAGCCCCGGGGTAGCTCCATGCAGAGTTTGATCCCTAGAACAGAGTATTGCTGGAACAAATCTGCTGTTTCCACCTTGGTCAGCTCAGCCAGCTATGCAGGGGGATCTCTTGGAGCTGATGGAAGGGGTCTGGAAAGGGGAAAGGTCTGTCAAAGCTGGGGTGAATCCCAGTTTGCTGGGATTGGTGGGATGCCTGACAAGGTACCTGTCAAAATTAAGGGAAAAGTTTGTCCTTAAGGCGTAGAAAGCTAATTCTTTTTGTGGGGATAGTGGAAAGAAAAGTCTTCCAGTAGTCGCACGGTTGGCTCTGTCTTCTGGGTTCAGGGGTTGCTCCAGCTCCACAGCTGAGCTCAGGCTGGGCAGCACATGTGGACATGTATAATGTGCTTTTTTCTGCCAATGAGTTAGGGGTGACTTACCAGTATGGATAATAGATTGCTGCTTCATGCTGTTACCACTCCAAGTTTTGTACCTTGAAGCTGTGATAAATACCAGCTTTTGATTTTTTTTTTGTTAACTTTTGCAGAGGTTGTGTTGTGCTGCCAATGTAGAGTGTGGTATCTCATGTTTCTGTGACCTGTGAATTTGTTTGTCCTCACCAGAGTAACTCCTGTGGTTTGCTGTCTAAATATTCTGTGCAAGCCTCTGTGCTCAGTTCGATCTCATTAGATGGAAGAATGTACTAATTTAAGTACGTTTCCTTGGTGAATCACCTGAGGCTTTCAGAAATGGTGAAATTAAGCTCTGATTTACCTGTAGTTTTATCTGATGACTAAATGATGTCTCTTTAATGTGAGCAGTCAGGAGTGTAGCTCCCAGGTGTTTATGGTCCTGATGCTGCTCTGAGTTCACCCAGGCAGCTCTCGTGTGTGGTGTTCAGCCTTATGTCTTTATCAAGGCTGTGTCATCAGAATCGTCTTTCCCTAGCAGGAACACATTCCCCCAATAACACACTTAGCAATATTGACTCCTGGCTATTAGCACACACTAGGAAGCCCCAATTCCTGCATTTTTACCTTTCAATTCCAAGACATTCATGTCAAAGGGGAGGTGGAGATGGCTGGGAAGCCTGAACATTTCCAGGGATCCAGGGGCAGCCGCAGCTGCTCTCGGCACCCTGTGCCAGGGCCTGCTCACCCTCACAGCCAGGAATTCCTTCCCAATATGCCATCTAACCCTGCCCTCTGGCAGTTTGAAGCCATTCCCCTTGCCCAGTTCCTCCAAGCCCTTGTCCCAAGTCCCTCTCCAGCAGCCGTGAGAGAGAAAAAGCAGAAAAAAGAAATGTGCCAGGAGAGTAGTACCAAAATGGTTTTGTTTTTCATAGTACGTTTTTATGCAAATCGTGCAAAGCCAACACTTGACTGTGGTTTAAGAAAATTGTAATGAAAGGATATCATCTCCAGTCGTGTACTCAAAGCCAGGAAAAGCCAAAAACGAGACTTAAAAGTTGTAAACACCAGCCTGGAGGCTTTCTGAGTAAACGGCTGTGATAAAACTTAAAGTGTGTCAAGTGTTTGTGGGTGGTTAGTGGGATTGTCCCCTCTCCTTTGTCACTGATTTCCTTACAATAATTTTTGGCTGTCACTGTACAAGGAAAGAGAGGATGGACGAGTCAGTGGGGTTGTGAGAACAGTTCTTCCTCTGACCTGTGCAGCTGTGCCTGTAGCCACGGTGTGCCAGCTGAGAGGGACATCCTTTTGACTTCTGCTTTTCTTAATGGCTGTTTACACAGGGTCAGAGCAACAAATCATCGATGTGACAGCTACCAACCCCCTCTCCTGTTCTCTCCTTAGGTGGCAGTGAAAGTAATTGACAAGAAAAGAGCCAAGAAGGACACCTATGTCACCAAGAACCTGCGGCGGGAAGGGCAGATCCAGCAAATGATCCGCCACCCCAACATTGCCCAGCTGCTGGATATTCTGGAAACGGAGAACAGCTACTACCTGGTCATGGAGCTGTGCCCTGGGGGCAACCTGATGCACAAGATCTACGAGAAGAAGAGGCTGGAGGAGCACGAAGCCCGCAAATACATCCGGCAGCTCATCCTGGCCGTGGAGCACCTTCACCGGGCAGGAGTTGTGCACAGGTAATCTGGGAAAGCCTCTCTGCTGGTGAAGTTCGTGTCAGCTCCTCTGAGGGTTGTTTGTTTGTGTTGTAAGGAGATTTCCTTGTGAAAACGTGCTCCTGAGGGCTTTCTGACTGCTCTTTGTGGTGTTGGTTGGATGCTCTTGGCTTGGGCACTGGGCTGTAGCAGCTTCAGGTGAGCACACAGGAGCTGTGCTGGCTCCACGGCCAGGAGCTGGACTCCATGATCCTCATGGATCCCTTCCAGCTCAGATATTCTGTGGTTCTGTGTCAAATGAAGTCAAGGTACAGTCCAAAAGTAGGGCCCTTTCACTGCAAGCACTGTTCTGCCTCTTGGGAGCTCTGCACCAACAGGAGCTAATGAATCATTTCACTATTTCTTTGAGAAGGTGGCTGTGCCTGTTGCTTCACTAGTGGAAGTACAGCAGTGTGAGGGGGTGAGCTGATTTTGCCCAAAGCCTGGCAGTAGCAGGGCTGGGACAAAGCCTCAGTGGGACAACTGAAATCCTTGGATTCTGCTTCCCTGCTCGTTGCCTTTGTTGCATCACCTCAGTAGGTCGAGAGATGTCAGATCACAGGATGGAGAAAGCCAGATATGCTGCAATGCATCATCTCATTTCTTTAGGACCTTCATCCACAGAATCACAGGAAGTGCTGAGTTGGAAGGGATCACCCAGCCCAGCTCCTGGCCCTGCACAGGACACCCCAAAAATCCCACCCTGTGACTGAGAACATTTCCCAACCACTCCCTGAGCTCTGTGCATGAGCAGGACATGCATTTCCTGGCACGAGGATGCTGCAGAGTTGGGAGATCACCTGGGCTCTAGGGCAAACAGGACCAGCTCAGCAGAGAGAAGGCTGATGAATAAAGAGTAGCTGCCTTTGCTGAAGCTCCTGAGCAGCAAGGGGGACAGTGCAGGTGGAAATGCTACATGTGACTGCCTGTCCCTGTACCTTTCTCCTCTTCTGTGCTCTCAGCTGCTATGGAGACAGGAGGACACTGGGCTGGCTGGACCTTTGGGGCCAGCATCTCTCATCTCCTGTTCCTAGGTGTATTTATAGGGCGTTGTGCTAAGAAGGAGGCTCTCTGCTTTCTAAATTTGGGCCAGCTGGTGTTAAGTCTGGACTCCCACACAGTTCCCATATGATGCTGAGCAAGTTTGTGTAGGCCCCATCCTCTTGGGTTCTGTGGGCACGCTGTAGGAGCCAGACAAGTGAATGCTTCTGAGGATCTGGGTCTGCATCTCCTTGGCTCCCCTGAGCGTGCAGTAGGTGGAGAGCTGCCCACAAACAGCTCCTGCAGCTGTGCCCAGCTGTGTGCTGAGCTGCCCACCACTCAGTAGAACTCCATGTGCTCTGAAAGCTGCTTTTTTCGTCTCGAGTCTCTGTGTGTTCCCTGTGATCCATCAGGGATAACTGCTATGTGCACAGTTACACTCGAGCTACATTGCAGGTACCACTGTAATATAAATATTTGAGCATCCATCAGGTTCTCTATCAGCCTCAAAAGATCAGCCTGATGATCTCTTTAAATTATTAACCCCACAGTTTGAGTTGGGGGCAAGGAAGAAGTTTACTTACTGCTTTCAGGGATCAATTGATACCCAGTATTTAGAGAAGGAGAGAGAGATAAAGGAAATAAATCAAGCTTCTGAGATGGGCAGAGGAAAACAAGGCAGGAACAGATAAACATGTTTAGCTTTTAACAGCAGCAGCAATTCAATTCCTCTCCCTGTAAAATTTACCTTCTGCACAGTGGCCAAGGCATTTACAGGGGGCTGGCAGGGCTTGGCTTTGATTCCGTTCTTTTCCAGAGAGGACTCAAACCCGCATTTGGTACAAAAATAGCTTGTTCCCTAAGAACAAGCTGGAATCAGCAGGCTGTTGTGGTGAGAAGGAGGCAAGGCTTTGGGACCCATGGAGAGCCTGAGTTTCTGTGTGCATCCTGAGTTTCTGTGTGGATGCTGCAGGATTGGCTCTCCCCCCTCCCCTCCCTGTTTCCTCTGTGCCCTTAGCACAGCTCCAGAGGTTGTGGGAGGAGGCAGCAGCCCTGAGAACAGCCCTGAGAACAGGGTGACAGTGCTGGGCTGCCTCTGGCAGCTGAGTTCTGTCTGTCCAGCCCCGTGGTGTTGAGTTAATCCCTACCCCGCAGGCAGCCTCCTCCACCCTCCCTGTTTCCCAGATCACTGTGCAGCACTGAGTTGCTTCTTGGGAGGCTTGCACACAGTCAATGAGCAGGTCTAATTCTGCCTAAACTGATAAAACTGGGCAGAATCACAGGCAGCATGTCTGCAAGCATTTTCTCTGGCTTAACCCATTCAATGCACTGCCTTCTTCTGCAAGCAAAGAGTGTGGAGCAGTGTAGAGATGCAGGAAAAGCCCTGGTGGTATGATACGGATTTAATTCCCCTGGCTTTCTCTGAGCAAGTGAGGGAGAAAAATTAACAATTACCTCAGGAGTTGTCCTTCAGCATCTTGGGCCTCTGACAGTGGCAGCTCTAAAAACAGGCTGCTCAATCAGCTACTGAAGGAGGGAAAAAGTAGTGCAGGAGTCTGATTCATTCTCTGCCTGGCTGCAATGGCAATGCTCTGTTGTTGTTGTTGTTATTTTTAAAGCAGGTAAAAATACTAGCACTTTCATTTCAGTGCGTGGTGATCCGGGGGTGTTCGAGTTTTGCCACGTGTGGAGCAAACTGCAGCATCCTCAGCCAGAAAAGGGGCTGCTGGTTGTCCCTCCAAATGCTTCCCATGGAATGGGGCAGGGCCCTGGAAAGCTTTTTATTGGCTATTTTATTGCAAACAAACAAAAATCACAGGTTTTGTCTGCATTATTTGGAGAATGATGTGGATGGTTTGCCCTGGATGAAAAACCCCAGATGGAATAAGCTGCATGAAATTTGCTTATGTTATTTGATGAGTATTACTCATAAAGCTGCATGGTTTACAATCCAGACTTGGCATGGCAGAAAAGCACTCATATCACTGGTCTTTGGATGAGAGCAGGGACCTAGAATTCAGTGGAAATGCTTTTGTTAAGAGGCACTGATGTGTGAACAGCCTAAAATTAAAGAACTTCAAGAAACCTCATTTTTATTTAGAGGTGTAAAAATACCCCCAAACTCATGTTTGGCTGTATAGATGTATTTTAAAATTCTAAATATGTCATCTGCTGAGGTGGATGAAGCCTGCAAGTTCCAGAGTGCAGAAGCTGCTGCATCTTTGGTGGGGGGTGCCCAGGGTTCAGAGCTCCTCAGCTGCTCACTGAAAGCAAAATGCCACTATTCTATATATAATTCCATGTTGTCATTTGGGTTTCTTTCCCTCTATCAGGAGAGCTGGTTGGTTGCTGCTAAAAATATGCTTGCAACAAGCTCAGCTGTGAATCAGGTAGGAATATTTATCTTTTCCTCCGACAGAGGAAAACAGAACCAAATGGCAGGATCTGGTGAAGCTTTCTCTTGGCAGAGGGTGTTTACACAGGTCCTCATGCTGTCAAAAAGCAGCATGAGCAATAAGCCCTCTGGGAGCACCAGGACAGCAGGGAAAATGAAATGAAAGCCTTGGTGCTTGCCACTGCATCCCACAGGAAATTCTCAACAACCCTTTTAAAGTCATTTTAACAAAATTCAATCCCATTCAATGCAATTACTGTCAGGTTGTCGAAGGGAAGAATCAAGCAGTGTATTGGTAGCAAAGATGGCTTGCTGTATTCCCCTTTTTCTGCCCTCATGGCAGCAGATTCCTGCTTTCCATTGCCATTTGGTGACGAGAAACAGATCAGGAGTTTGAAGGAGATGAAGAAACCCTGATGTTTTGGCAGTTAGGTGATGCCACACGATGCAGTTGCTCAGAGTGCCACAGGATTCCTCATTTGGCACCTGCTGTTTGACATGTTGGCTTTGATAACTTCCAGCCTATTAATTTTAAGTACCAGAAGTCTGGCTGCTGATGTAATATTTGTGACAGATTCTGCTCTACAGAACAAACTCTCCTTTTGAAGTGCGGAGCTGGTTCGTCTTTCTACTTTATTTCAGATTTCAGAATTACCTTTGGGCATTCTCTTGGAGCGCTCTGGTGTAAACAAACTAAACATCATTTTAGTGAAGACAAATGGACCAAATTCCTCTTTTACAGAGGCAGACACATGGAATCCAGTGACATTGTTACTGACAGAAGAATTGGGCTCAGTAATATTTTGATATCAAAGCTTTTGAAATGTATATTGATATGCAAATGTGGTGATGCACCCAAATCTCTGCAACCTTTCCAGCTCTTGCACCAGGCTTGAAAGTGGCCTTGAGAGCTGACAGTTAAGGAGTGATTTTCTGTGGTGCTGTTCTGATTAAAAATAAGATTCAGGAGGGAGCAGCCAACCACTGCTGCTGTGCAGCTGCTTGCTGGTAAAACCTTCTTTCTCATCCTTCCTCCCCCAGACAAGAAATAAAGTGTAAAATGCAAAACTTCCCTTTTGCAGCCTTCTGTCTGCCAGGGCATGGAATAACCTGCTGTGGGAGCAGCTGATGGGGTCACTTGCTCCAGGGATTAACTTGTGTTCCTCACTGGAGCCACTGACTGCACCTGGGATTTTCCAGAGTGGTCCAAAGAGATGAAATCAGCCCCATCGACAGCAGAACAAACTCCCAAAGAAACTTAGCCCATAAAGATGGTGTATTTCCATATCCACGGAATGCCAACTGTGTGCTGCCAGCTCCATGAGCTGAGGAGACATAAATATCTGCTGGTTCTCCATGCTGTGGGAATGCAGCCTAGCCTTCCCTGTGTGCCTTCACTATTCCTAGATTTGACTTAGACACTCTCAGCATCAGGGAACTGATCCCTTAGGCAAAGACAGCACTTCTTGTTCCTTTTGCATTTAATGCCTGAGAGTATTTTTAGGTTTTTCAGCAATGAATGCTGAGAATTTGCTTATGGGGGAAAACCCATAAATAATCCTTTAGTTGTTGTTTTTTTTGAGGAGCTGTGACAGTAAAGGAACAAGATCGGATTTTGAGGGAAACTGAAAGTGTCCAGAGCCCATGCTTTGTTGCAGTGGAAAAAGAAACACTATTGCCCCCAAAAGTGTTTGGAGGCCTGCATTTCATGCACTATATGATAAAGGGTTTGGAACATTAAAGGAAGTAAGACACTCAGTGAAAGTTGGTGAAGGGTCTAAAGCACAAGTCTTAGGAGCAGCTCAAATAAGCCTCTTTTTGTAGAATATAATTAAAGTTTGTATTGGACAGAACTGACTTAATAAAGCATTTAGGATGTTTGTGGAAATAGGTCCTAAAGCAGGTGTGCAACTGCTTTAAAATACAAAGAGAAACTGCTTTTTTCACAAAGAGAAATGTGGGATAGCCTGTTGTCCTGGCTCCTGGTATTGCTCCAGAAATCAGTGCTTTCCTGTCGGGGTAGACAAAAACTGTGGTGCATATGGACCATTAGATCAGTTACCACTCACTGGCAAATCTGCTGAGAACAGACAGATGGGTAAACAGCTTTAACCAGGTTTGACTGCACTCTATAGTGAGGCAATATTTACATTTCTATCTTTTTCCTCTGATGGCTTTAAAATGCCCTGTAATATTTACGTTTTGTTTCTCTCTCTCTTTTTTTTTTTAAACTTTGAATCCTTTAAAATACCTTTTCTGGTGTTCATGGTTAGCCCCCCCGTCGCTCATTTGTTATTCTGATTTCCTAGATGTCTTTTCTCCTTAACTTAGAGTTCACCTCAGAGGTGCAGAATCCCCCCTTCACCTGCCCATGCTGCTTTAATGCAGAAAATCCCTCCTGTGTAGGTCCTTGTGGTCTCACTGGTGAAGTGAGGCTCATCCTACCTGCAAGTACTCTTCTGCCTCAGGTTTGTTTGAAACACAGCATGGGCATAAAATGAAATGAAGAGGAACATTTTGAAAAAGGCTCCGAGTCTTTCTTTCACAGATCCCTCCTTGTGGAAGCACTTGGCTTGGTTTGGTTGGGTTACTTGTCTTATTTTATTAAGCCTGGTATCTTCACCTGTGATGGAGGTGTCTTTCATCACTGCCTTTGCCTTACAAAGGCAAAATACCATGGATGTCACTGACTTCCCATAATCAGAGCTGATGGCTTTATTATCCAGATTTTTCTGAAGCGTGCTGGGAGAAGCATCACTGCCCCTCTGAGCTGTGGGTATCCCAGCATGCTGATTGTTACAAATATTTCCTGTCTGGATGGGGGCAAAAAATCTGTGTGATGAAGACTTAGCCAACTGCTAGAAGTCATGGACGAGTTGTGTAGCAACCAAAATGATTTTTTTTTCACATTGTACTTAATGCTCAGGCTGCACAGCTTGGGGTTTGGGGGTGATTTTCTGAGTGGCATTGAACAAACCTTTGTCCCAAAACATACTTAAAATGTTTCCAGTTTGTAAGTTTTCTGTAAACTTCCAGTACTTAAGAAACTTGAAGAGCCTGGTTAATTACAGGATGTACTGACAAGTGCTTGTAATGTCATTTTGTGCCTGAAGAATAGGTGGGAAGCAGAGTGTGAAAGCGCTGTTAATTTTGGGCAGGATGCATGGGGCTTTCTGCTTTCACTGTGGAACTGTGTGTGCTGCTTTCATTATACATTTGATTATATACAAGTCTTGTACATACACTGATGAGAGTGAGGCAAAGCTGCTTCATTATTTTGGAGACTCACTCAAAATATTTTCTTTCTTTCAGAGACTTGAAGATAGAAAATCTGTTGCTAGATGAAGACAACAATATCAAGCTTATTGGTATGAAACCAGTTTGGCAATTCCAGTAATTAAAATTGTTAGTTTTATAAAGAGAGTTTTTGAGGCTTCATAATCCTCCGTGTGACAACTGCTAATGTTGCTGCAGAGAGGAGCTGAGAGAGTATAGATAGCAATCAAGCTGTTCCTGACAGCATTTTGTGGGAAAAATGATCCAAATAATTCAGATTTAACTGAGTATGGGAATAGTCCTACACCTTAAACCCACATCTTTCATATTCAAATGGGGAGCTTGGTAAAGAATCTAAGAACTGACACCACAGAAGTGGTTTATTTTATTACCATGATCATTTCTTATTTGCTAGGGGCTGGATCCTGCCCCCGTGAACATATGCTTTCACTGAAGTCAGTGGGAGTTGCACACATTTTTAGCAGCTGGCAAAATGTGGTCCTATATTTATATTTGTTAAATTTGCTTCCAGCACCCAGGACAAAATTGGTTTAGAGGGCTGTTAAAGAATGAAAAAGATCAACGGTAGAGCCTTGATTGTATTTAGGTATCAGTTGTCTGTGGTGCTTGATTCATTCAAGCTGTGCAGGCATTTTAAATTAATCATTGCTGGGGATAGTCTCTCACTGCCTTGCACAGCTCCCATTAATGTTAATGTGGGCATTGAACAGAAAATATTCCTTTCATAAAATAAGTGCCAAACATCTGTTTATATTTCTTTCCATGCCTACACTTTTGCCAGCAGCAGTGTCTGTGGCTGCAGACTTAGAAACTCAACTGAGTGTCGTCAAAAACTTTCATGCGTGAAAAGTGGTGAAAACCGCTTAACATTCAAACATCCAGGTCAAATGGACTTCATACACTGTGATGTATGAAGTACATGCATCTCCAAGCAAACAAGGGGAGGGTGATTAATGAAATCTGAAATACCCAGGTTTTACTTTGGGAATTCAGTTTTGGGAATGCTACCCCGACTTCCAGTCATTACTCTGTAGCAAATCAACCGTCTGGGAAAATAAATAGCAGGGAGAACTCTGTGTTACCTCGGCTGAGGGTCAGGAGGATGCTGACAAGTGACCATAAATCATTCATCAGGACTGATGGATGCCACCCATTATCTTGATTTAGCAGCTAAGCGACACCAGATGGTTTGCGCCAACATCTGATGGATTTAAAGAACTCACATAACTTCCCTGTTGTTGGGTGTTTGGCATCCTAACCAAGACCTTCCCAGGTGATACATGTACAATCAAAACTCACGTGCCAAAAAAAAAAAAGACTCCAGGGCTGTTCCTGCGGTTCTGTTTGCTTCAGCTGCATGGAAAGGTCTCCTCGCAGTGGGTGGCGTGGGAAGAAGAGAGAAAAGAGACAGTTTGATCTTCCACAGCCTCCATAAGTTGTCCTCAGGTCTGCAGCCTGATGTTTAAGCAAAGCAGATTGCAGGCAGTGTGTATGCTAAAACAAAACAATTAAATCCCACCACCCAAGTGGGGGTGTTGTAGCAAAAGAAAGGTTGCAATATTTTGTGTAGCCTGCATTACTAGAAATTATCAGTTGTGTCATCACATAGTCCATCCCAGGAAGGTTCTTCAGGAGTGAAGAACATGTTTTGAGGGATTAAAGTGCTGCTTTTCATGACTGGGAGAAGAGACTTGGAGCTGCAAAACTGTCTCACGTTACCTGCTGTGGGGTGAGAGCTTGGTCTCCATGATTTGTACAGCAGTAAGCACAGGAACAGCTAATAAAAACAAAAATGTTGTTCTTGTAATAGCTGTGAAAGGAAGAACAGAAGGTGAAATTAAGATTGAAAATGTGATACTGAAGTCACTGCTTGTTCATGCATTTCAGTGAGACCTGGATGCCTTGAGCCCTCAGCTGCTCAAGGCGCCTTGGATTTGTTCCTCCCTTTGGCTACATGACAAGGTGCTTTAGAACCTGCTCTCAGATATTCCCCTTGGAAAAATTCCCTTTCAGAGGACTTAGTCTTAGCAGTCTGTTAATCAAACTGAGGAACATCAGGATTGGAACCGTTGGAAGCAATTCACTGCTTGTTGTCCCCCAGCCCATGTGTTCGGTGTCTGATAAAGCCACTTGCACACCACACAAAGTTCTTGGCATCCTCCTGGGACACCCAGCTCTGCTGAGCTCTGCTGGTCCAGGAGCTGGTGTTTGACAGCTCTTCCCCTGTTCTGGCTGGCAGAACTCCAGGGATAGCTGTGCATCCAGAGCTTGGTGTGGATTCCCTGGAGGTGATGATGCTTCAACAGCATGAGCAGTGGGGGTGGTGGAGCTCCCATGTGAAGGGAGATAGCAAGTGCGGCCTTTGATCTGAATTCTGTAATTTGCTGGGCTTCTTGAAAGGGAGAAACAGGCAGGGGCAGTGAGGTTATCAGTGCTGGTGGTCACACTGTCCTCATCAAGATCAGCAGTGCATCCTTAATAAAAATAATAAAAATCACACTGTGACCACGATGTGCTGGCACAGTGTTAACAGCAATATTCTCATTTCCATGGCTATGAAATCGCTGTCCCCAGCATGCATCTATTTGCACACATTCTGCATTTCAACAGGGCAAAAAAGGCATAGCAGCTGAAATGAATGATCTGAAGGAAGTGAATAAAGGTTTGACAATTGAAGCAAATAAGAGCATGAAAACCTCTCGTGGAGTATCCCTCCATTGATTCTGATGAAGGGATGATGATTGACACCATCACAGAATACAGCCCTTGCATTCTGTGATTGTAGAACATTACAGTACAGTTAAGTAATTTGGAGCTGGTGTGACACAGCATGGTAAGGACCAGGAATAATACAGTGTGGAGATATTATTTCTGGGAGTTTTTAGAAGTATTTTACAGTTGACAGAACTCATCTCAGGCCACAGCTAATGAACACGTTAATTAAGTTAATGGATCCTGTGCAGTATTAGTGAAAGCCCCAGGGATGATTAAGCTGTGTCCAGAGATAATTGTTTTCCACGAGAGGCAAGGAAATCGTCTCGATTTCCACTTCGGTTTTGACAGTGTTCTGCAGGAAAGCCCCAGTGAGCCTCTTTAGCTGTGAAAGCTGGTGATTCCTGTCTCCCCTGTGCCTGCCTGGTCCTCAGAGATGCAGCCAGTCCCATGGAAAGCTCTGTTGCCACCATTTAGTCACTCTGGCTCTTCAGTCACTGTGATAATTGCATTTTTTTTTTGTAAGCATTTTTATATCTTTGCCTGGTTTAGTGAAGGGAGGAGGCTTATGTGTCTGTCCTGTCAGGGTGCTTCTAATGCCTTGAGGAGCTCCTCAAATTTCAGCCAAATTTGGTTTTCAGCAGGGTGAGAGCTAAAAGACAGGCCAGCACTGCAAGTCCAGTGCAAATGAGTGTGCAGGTAAGGAAAAGAGCCACAAATCAATGACTGAGAGAGGATATTGAGGAATTAATCAGATGTCAGTGTTCTTAATAGGGGTGGCTTTCGGAGTTTCACAGAATATTCTGAGTTGGAGAGGACCCACAAGGATCACGTCCAGCTCTTAATAAATGAGATTTGTTGTTCCCTAAACCCATCTCAGCCTGCAGCCACACCTGCGCTGGGGCAGACAGGAGGGAAATTTTGGGAGGCAGTTTTTTGTTATAAGGCTCTTCTCATTGTTTGTGGAAATCTTTGGTTATTTAGCACCTCGTAGAAGCAAATTGCATAAAATTTTTGCATGTGGATGAGTTTTTTTTTCTCCTTAGGGAGTTCATTGCTTAGCTTTTGGAAGAAATGTTCTTTCTTTTTAACTTGTGCTCTAGCACAGTTTGAGTGTGTCTGTCTTTCATAACTCTGTCTCTGTGCCTTTCACAGACTTTGGATTGAGCAACTGTGCAGGAATTTTGGGTTATTCTGATCCCTTCAGCACCCAGTGTGGGAGCCCAGCATATGCAGCCCCTGAACTTCTGGCAAGGAAGAAATACGGGCCCAAAATAGACGTTTGGTCCATGTGAGTTACTTCTGAAGTTTATAATTGTTATTGCAAAGAGCAGAGACATCTCCAGCTGGATCAGGTGGCTCAGAGCCCCGTTCAGCCTGACCTGAAATGTTCTCAGAGATGGGGCATCAACCCTGTAGTAGCTGTCAGACATTAGAGGTCAATTACAGTCTCCAAAACCTCAATTTTTCCTTGTTCCTGATCACTTTGGTTTCTCTTTCTGCATGTTTTCTTTCAGAGGGGTGAACATGTATGCCATGCTGACTGGAACATTGCCCTTTACTGTGGAGCCATTCAGCTTGAGAGCCTTATACCAGAAAATGGTGGACAAAGAGATGAACCCCTTTCCCACCCAGCTCTCCTCAGGTAATCCAGGGGGAATGTTGGGATCCAGTGGGTCAGAGCTCGTGCGTGGAATTACGGATCATGAGCCATGCTGCTGACTTGTTGTGCTAATTGGGAAGAGTTCCTTTTTTCATTTTGGCCTCCAAAAGACCTGCAGGAGTTGATGTAGCAGAATTCCTTTTGCTTTGACTTCTGGAGAAGCACCGAGTTGTTCTAAGAATATGAGAAGAGGAACAAATCTATGAAATTCTGTGGAATTGCTTTTGTTGAGCAGTTGGTCAGTTTTGCACATCCAGAAGATTCTAGCAGAGGGTAAGGATAGATGAACAGATTATTTTGGAATAACAGATTCCTAGGCACTATCATGACTGGGGTTGAGTGATAAACTGCCTCAAATGGCCTTACATTCATTATGGAATAATGACATGCACTCAGAAAGTTATTTTGGGACAGTTACCTGGGATAACCTTTGTGTGTTCACAAAATGCAAAATAGTTGATATATTAGTATTAGAAATATTAATTCCTGCTTCAGAGCCATGTCACTAGGCAACAGAATCACTTTCCAGCTTGCAGCAAGGCCACTGTCAGCATTTGGAACAAGCTCTGTTTGGTAGCTGGCTTTTATTTTTTTTCTGCCAGATTTGTTGTCCGTGGAGAGCTTCTGTCTCCTTCCCTGGCAGCCTGTTTGTAAAGGGCTTTTGATAAAATTAAAAGATTGCGAATGCAAAAAGGGGATGGAAACCCTTGTTAGAGGGTGTAAATGAAAACTCTTGGGAGTCGAATCACAAGGTAAACGCTCCAAGTGCAGATTTAGGGTTCCGCCTTCCACCCTGTAGAAGGCCAGACCCTGAGTAGCAGAAAAGATAACACTGCTTTTGACAGGCTTTGTTTTGCTGTTTCATCCATCCTGCCATCTAACAGTGGAGATCAGATTTTCTCTCTGTAGCAGCTGTAGCTCACTTGACACTGTGGTCCCCAGGGAAGGCAGGATTTTGTTTATCCTGAGAGAGCTCCAGCAGCCTGAGCTTGCCGAAATGATGGCAAATTAATGGACTAGATTTAAACATGTTAACCTTTGCCCACAGTGCACAAAAGTACCCATCAGTCCTTGACCCTTGTGAGCTCAGTGACATGGCACAGTGTGATTTAGGGTGACATTTGTTCCTGGCTTTGGGTCACTGGCTGGAAACTCTGCTCTGGGAATTGTGATGCTTGTTAACTTCTTGGGTTTATGGAGCTTTTATTGTAGTTGGGTTGTAATTTCTGTAAATTCATCTACAAAGTGGAGAATTTTTACAGGAGTCTGTTTTACATGTCCAGTAGTTGTCTTTCAATATTTAATTTCCTGGTTGCTGAGCACACAGCCCATAATGCAGGTATCCAGTCTTATCACTGAGCAGGAAAACACTTCATTTGTGTGACCTAAAATACAGGTGAGCACCTGAAACAACCTAGGCAGCAAAACGGGGAAATTTTGGAGTTGGTGTTTGATTTTGCCACTTAGGGACCTGTTTCTCATTAAGCCTCTTGAACAGCAGCTATCTGGTTATTGATTTTAAGTGAGCAGAGGTCAGATGCTCAGGAAGTTGGTGCTCACCTTGCATATATTCCTTTTCCTTCTTGTTTGCTACCTGGGGAAGTCATTTTGCTGTCCACAGCTGTGTGGCTTAGCTGGAAAATCTTGTGCCATTCCAGCTCAAAGCAGCCAAAGTGCTGTTCCTCCTCTATGTTACCCAGCTCTGGGAGCTTCCAGGGGGAAATCTCCACTCCAGAATTAGTTTCTCCCAGCCTGAATCTGTTGACCTGTGACACTTCACAAGCTTTGTTTAATTAGTTTGCCTTTTGGCAAGGGTAGGGGTGGAGAAGTAGGATTTTTAAGGAGAGGTTGGGTCATTTGGAGATCATGGTAGTGATGAAGGAAGGAGTGTGGGTTTCGGGAGAGGGATTTCTCTGGCTCTGAGCCAATGGGATGTGGGAGGTTTCTAACGCAGACACGGGGGGAAGCACTGGAGCGAGAGGAGATTAAACGGGAGAACAAGGGTTTGTTGTTTGCTGTAGTGGGGGTGAAGAAAGGGCACGCCAGGCACACAGAGAGCAGCTTCCAGCAACTTTGGGAATTCTTTCTGCTGCTCCTCCAACATGGCTGCTGCAGGATTATAACAAAAAATACTGGAGAAATATGCAAGTAAAGCGTCTCACATAAATCACTGGTTTGTGAAGAGAAAGATTAGGCAAAAACCCAGCTGATGCCTGGCTGAACTGGTAAATATAGAGTAATAAATCTCTCTGGCACATCTAAGCTTCTTGACACAGAGAAGGCCCTCTCTCCAGCTGAAACCTGATTTTTGCAGGATATTATACATTGAGGTTGCTCAGGTTGTTGGGAGTTGGCACCTGTTTGGTCTAACCCTGAGTTATTTGGGAGAAACCCTCCCTTCCTCATCTTCCACCTTCCCCTGGTGCACCAGCCCACCCTGTCCCATCCCACTCTAGTGTCACCAACAGGTGTTTTATTCTCCTTAAATTGCATGTAGGAGCATTGAGATCTGGCATTGATAATTTGAGGAATAAAGACCAGACCTAGTTGAAACAGAGATTATTTTCAGCTCAGAGGGGCATTTATTATGAGATTTCAGGCAGATCACTTGATTTCGTTGCTTCTGATCATGTAAGAAGCACATGACTTAAAAACTGAGTGTTTTTGCAAGAAACTCAGGAGGAGTGGTTGAATGTCATTGAAAGTTGAAGGTTCAGGAGAACAAAGCAAAGCCTGTTAATTTTGCTGTACTCTTTTAATTTGGCTAAAACCTTCTGCACCTGATGGTAGGTTGGACGGAAGCCAGAGAATTTATCCTTATCATGTCAAAGGGAGCCCAATTTGCTGTGTCTTCCTTCCCAGGTCTGCATCCTTTTTCTGCCCTCCACTCAGCCCTGGTCCATCTCTTTCTACTTTGAGCACAGTAATTTGTCTCTGACCTGGCTCCAGCCTCCTGCCCTCATGTGGGAATTAAATGTTGGCTCACCTACTCCAAAACTTCAAATGAGCTCTGAGACAAAAAGCACTTTCCCCCCTCTCCTTTGTAACTCTATAAATCATTGTGACTGTAAATCACTGTTTGTTTTAGTTACTAATCCTTTAACAGTTCTTCCATTTTCCCAAGGACATTGGAGCAGGCAGTAAGGAAAATGTTCCTTTTTAGTGTGCTCTTGTTCAGGCCACACACCTGTAGTAACTCATGTCCTGTGCAAGTCCTAAAGCAGATGACAGAGCTGTTTTTTGGGGTTTTCCTTAATCTCTCCCCAGCTGCCATCAACTTCCTGCGTTCTCTGCTGGAGCCAGACCCTGCCAAGAGACCAAACATCCAGCAAGCCCTGGCAAACCGCTGGCTCAACGAGAACTACCCTGGGAGAGCACCCCCCAATGTCACCTACCCAAACAGGTACACGAGGGGAGGACAGGGAGGAGAAAACCTGCCAGGGTGTCTGTGCATTACATCCCTGGCGTTCCAGTTCCATTTGTGTGACAGATCCTAGGAACTGCTTCTGTGAACCCATCATAAAGATTATTGAGATTGGCCCTGTGTTGCTTGAAGTGGTCAAGAGCAATGCCTTAAATTGGAAGCTGCAATTACAGTGTATTATTTGCAGGGTGGGCTGGGGTGCAGATATTCTGATTAATTTGCTGCAGGCCTGGGAATGGGGAGGTATGACAGGCAGTTCTGATCTCCTCCTCGTTGGTCAGTCAAAGCCAAGCTGCTTCTCCAGGAGAGCCTCTACCTGTTTGTGAGTGGGTTAAGGGAATATGCAAGCCATGGTGAGAAAGGTCAGAGTTTAATGGTCTTGCTTTGTTGGTTGTTGCACCCTGCACGCTGCTGAATATATGACTAAAAGCAAGCAGAGAACAAATCTCATGGTCAGCCAAACATCCAGCCAGGGAAAAAGAAAAAAGAGAAAATACTTGCGGTCCAGTTTGGTTAGAAATAACCTTGCTTGACTTTAAACAGTGTGGAGTTGCAGTCAGTGGAGAGAAATAAGGGCACTTTTTACGTAAGTATTCATCAGACCTCTCTGATTCTGCCTTAGGATGACTTTGTGCGCTGGAGATATGAGTTCCTCTCCAGTGGCTGTAAATGAAGCCTCAGGCAGCTCACTTGGAATTACATGTCTGGATTTGATCAGATAAAACCTCCTTGCTGGATCAAAGCCCTCCAGCTGTGTTTCATACACCTCCCAGGACCTGCAGGATTCACTGGCTCGCAGGCCAAGCAGCACCGAGGAACAGACAGAAGCTTAAAGCCTAATTTTGGTGCTTAAAACTTGACAGTGCTGCAGAATTTCTGTCCTAACCTGTCTAAGAGGAGAGTCCCTGAGTGAAGACCATAACTTCCCCTCCTTCAGTTGCCAGAAGCAGATGTAATGCCTTGACAGAGGGTGCAGATGCCCCGATTTAGCAGCAGATATTTTCCTTCCAGAGGCAGCACTTTAGAGTGCTGCATCATGGAGAACGCTGTGACTGTGCCATTCCTTGACCTGAGGATGGATGGATGGATGGATGGATGGATGGATGGATGGATGGATGGATGGATGGATGTCAAGCAGCTTGGATGCCTGGGGATATCACTGGATCCACCCCCTGAAATGAGGAGGGCATCATATCCCCAGTATATAAAGGTGGCACCTGTGATGAATTGTTTCCCAAGGGATGAGAACAGGCAGAGCCATTCTCTCAATATCACTCCTCCAAATTCAGGGGACATGTGAAGCTGTAAAGGATGAAAGCCTTTAAAGAGATTCTTTCTTTCATTTTTAAAAAATATTATTACTTTTGTTTTATTAGTTGATGTCCCAGGCTTGACCTACCTAGACTTTGTCATACTGGAGCTTTACAGGGAGAATAATCTGCGAAGTTTTAAATATTTAAAGAAGTGGCCTGGCTCCTTTTGAGGTTGTCTGAGAAAGTACTTCTAGAGCCAGCTTCCATGGAATTTCTCCAATTTTTCCTTAGTGTGCAGATACAGATAAGGTGTGGTGAAATAGTGCATGAAAAGCAACTGCTGAATTTGCAAAGAATCAATTCCTCTCTTAATTGACACAGAAGGAGTTCCACTACTCTGGGGGTAACACCCATTGTTCCCAAGACAGGAGCATGGTAGGAAGGGAAGAGCATGGAGATAAGGTGGGAGAACAGCAGAAGCTGCATTTTCAGGAGAATATTTTCCCAGGCTTTTTATAGGCTTGCTTTTGTTAAAGAGATTTCCCTGAAGGCAAGCAAAAATTTCCCATTTTGCTGAGCACTTCAAGTCGAAATTGCTTGAATTTCTTTTGCTGCCCAGATGTCTCAACGTGCAGTGGCTAAGATAAGTTTTGCTTTTGAACTTGTGGAAAAAAGACCCAACCCCAAGCATTCCTTAGGGGCAGAACCAGTGTTCATAAGCACAGGGAGCAAAGGGAATGAGTTATTTGAGATTTCCCAGACTGTGTTTGACATCTTGTCTGAGTCCTGTCTGTCAGAGCCAAGGCAGGAGTGGGAAAGATGGAGAGTGATCCGTTGGAAATGGGAATCTTGCAAAATAAGATCCCTCTGATATTAGGCTTGGCATTAGGAGTGAGGAATATCCTCTAGAAACCAACTGGAACCCAGCCTTTCTCTGGAGATGGATGGGTACCTCTGGGAAGCTGGCCAGCCCATTTAGAGGTCTAAATAGGAGCAGAGTTCTTTGGAAAAATCTGGTTTTAACTCAGACTGAGCCAATTCTTTGGCATTTACACAAGACCTCTGTACTGCTTTTCCCTCAGCCTTGTCTGAGGCTGTGCCAGACTTTACAGAAGAGAGAGATATAAACATACATGTACTTGTGACAGTGGAGGAACAGCAGCATTGCCATTCTGAGCTACAGGAATAATCCTGTACATCCCCTTTCTCCAGCAGGAAATTCCCTGCTAATAATTCCCTGGCTAATCAGTGCATGGACACTGTGCAGCAGGTAAGGGGGTGAAGCTCAGAGCAGTGCTGTTTGATTACAGGAAAAGGGGCTTTTCAGAGAGCCAGACCTGGGTTGGATTTTACTTCTTTTTCCTTCAAATCCAGCTCATCTTGATGGTTTTCAGTGGTCAGGTGTAAGGTAACAAATGGCCTGAGCATCATGGTGCCATTTCCCACCAGGAATGGACACAGGGGACAGAGTCCTGTCCATTCAGCTTCCTGCAGTTCCTGTGTTCCCAAATATCTGCCCTTCTCCTGCCTGCTCATGGCAGAAGGGAACCAATCATCCCCGCATTACTGAGCCCTTGGGGCTTCCTCTTGGTGTTCTGCCACAGAGAGGACAGCCCAAAAATCCTGTTGTGCCTGTCCCTGTGCAGGATTCACCTGGAGGACCTCAGCCAGAGCGTGCTGCTGCACATGACTGAGAAGCTGGGCTACAAGAACAGCGATGTCATCAACACTGTGCTGTCCAACAGGGCCAGCCATACCCTGGCCATCTACTTCCTGCTCAACAAGAAGCTGGAGCGCTACCTGGCCAGCCTCAGGGTGAGCACTGCTGGGGCAGGAGGGGACAAAAAGGCTCCCAGTGGCTTGGCTTGCTGGCATTTCATTTCACAGAATCCCAGAACATCCCATGGGTCATTTCCCTGTGAAGTGCTGCATCCCTGCGTTCAGATATTTCTGTTGTTTGGAGTAGCAATAGCTCAATTTATTGAGTCAGGACATCAAGAAGCAGCTTAAGAGCTCTTTAAGTTATTTAGCTTTTCAATGAAAACTCATCTGAAAGTTTTACCAGATGTAATCTCTCTGAGCACGGCTTGGGCCTTCCAATTTGACAGCAGCTTCTTAGTTTTTTTCCTTCCCTCAGTCCTTTTCACATTAGTAATGATGCCACCAATGATATTTAAAGTGTAATGGACCAAATCCATCATCTCTGTAAGGTGATGCTCCCCTGCTGAATGCCAAGAGTGGGTACAGTCCGTTAAGCAGTAATTAAATGTTAGTTTTCCCTAATTGTCTTACGTATTTTGCTCTTCTGTGCTTTTCTCTCCACAGAAGGCTGAAGGCCAGGACAGTATTTGCCACAAGAGCCAGCTATACCAGATCGAAAAATACAAGGCAAATAAAGACTCCTATGAGGTAAAGCTCACCAAAGCTTGTTGAAGTGCTTTGAAAGCAGATTGAATTTGAGCATCCTTGGTGATTGTGATTCAAGTGATGGGTTTGGGACCTGTGGGGAAAAGAAAGGCCTGTGGTCTTGCCTGTGCAGGACAAATAACTCCCTTTATTTCGTTTCAAAGAAGCAAATAGTAACCCCCTAGAGAGGAAATAGAAGGGTTTTTTAAAAGAAATTAAATGTTTTTAAATCTCTGTTTGGGAAAATGATGCAAACACGGGGGGCTCCATAGCTTCATTCTGGGGTGCACGTTGCTGGTGTTATAAAAAGATGAAAAGTGAGTGTTCTTGAGGCGCTGAGCCTTGAGACCTTGGTGCTGTAGGACAGAGTGGCAGCCAAGGTGACTCTGCTGGTGTCCTGGGCCAACCCTGGCTTGGCTGCCAAGAGCTGTATTAGCACAACACTCTTCAAAGTCAATTTTCTCTGCTCCTTAGCAGAAGTGATGCAGGATCGGCCTGCTGCATCATGAAGGGATTCCCTTGGGCACACAGAAGATTTAACCTCTTGCTCTGTTGGTCTCCAGCCTTCTTGTCTGCAAGCAGAGAAGGTATTTTGTATTAAATCATGGCCGGATTTTTCTTCCCTGGCTGATTCCTTGCCAAGCACTAAAATTACAGGAGTAATATGAGCTGTGCAAGTCTTCCCTGCCAACACAAAGAGCAGCATTCTTGAGGAGTCTGCCTGTTCCCAAAGCTGCTCCTCAGCACTGGATTGATGATCTAATTGCAGGGGCAGATTTGTGTCGTGGCTGGTTTTGTTTATTATAAAGGCTGCTTGCAAGACAAGCCGAACTGCAAGCCAGATGGAAATATCAGGGCAAAGTATTTATTATTTTCTTGAATAAATCAAAACCATCTTACTTGAAATGGATCAGCAGTGGATAGACTTAATGAATATGATATTTCACAAAGCTCTCACAAGCTACTCCAGCTATTGCAGGGCAGCATTCCCTGGAAACAGCGGCAGGTACTGGGAGCTGAACCCTTCAGATCCTGTGTGGAGCATCTTGGTTTTGCCTGGACCAGCTGCTGGTGTCACTTCCCTGAGCAGTGACAGAGCCACTGCTCTCTGGGGTTCTGAATTCTGCAGGAATCAACTCACAGCTTCTGCTCCTGTGCAGGGGAGGCTGAGCTTTTCCCTGAGGAAAGCTGGAGACTAACAGCAGTGCCAGGGTATGGCCCCAGTTTGGTTTGTGGGCTTGCTTAGGGAGAGGAGCTCCCTCCAAAGCCTCTCCTGCACTCAGAGTTCGTCCCAGGGTAGCTGTTTAGGGGATGAAGGGGTGTCACGTGTGTCTTGAAATACTTACCAGGATGCACTCGCTGTGCAGACACTGTAATAATAATAATAATAATAATAATAATAATAATAATAATAATAATAACAACAGCCTGTTCTCCTGCTGCATGGGCACAGAGTGTGGAAGTGCAGGCCAGGCTGGGCTAGGGGAGGGTGTCCCTGCCCATGGCAGGGGGTGGAGATGAGCTCTGAGCTCCTTTTCAACCCATTCTCTGGTTCTACAATGCTTTTTGTCACTTTAGCTGTACTTACACGAGGGGATTATGTTGGTTTTACTGTAGCAGGACAGGTGAAGCAGCACACAGGGGTGAAGGCACGCCCTGGGATGCTACTGCTGTTTGTAACTAAGGCACACATCTCTCCTAAAATGCCTCCCTGTGGGTGGAACACAGCCTTGGCAGTGTCCAGCTCGATGGATGCTACTGGGACTCGGATTTTGTGAGTTTGGGAAGGTTCATGAGCTGGAGATGGAATCCCCTGATGCCTCCCCACCATTTCCAGAGCAGGAATTGGGAGCCACTGGTCCCTAGGCAGGCACTGCAGCCAAGCAGAGCTGCAGGTTGCCATGGGAATAAGGAGGGGAGGGATGGTCAGCTCCAGCTTCAGCAGAGCTGAAATTTCTCCTACCTCTCTCCAGCCATGGGAAATAAGGACTTGGCTTCAGGAGGGGCTGCCAGCAGCTGGGGCAGACAGGGGCACAAGGGCAGTGGTCATATCCTGCCCTTCTCCTTTCTGGAGGGGGGCCCAGGCTGCTGTGAGGATTTCCAGGCTGGTGTCACTTCAATGCTGTGCAGGGACAGGGAGGAAGGCAGGAGCCTGTGGCTCTCTCCATCTCTTTATTTATGGAAGGAGTCTTGGGAGGAGCGAATCCAGGGGAGCTAATGGGCTCAGATGTGGAATTTGCAATTTTTAAAAACTGGTGTCCTTGTCCTATCACCATGCCAGACATGGCCAAGGCAAATACCCTTTATCTGCCTTTCAAATCCATTGCTGGGGCTAAGAGTAGGTTTGAGGGTCAAGGTCAGGACAGGAAATAGCAGAGGATGATGTAATTCCCAACCTATGCAAGTACAACATACCGGTACAGCTCCTGCATGATGGGACACGGCCCTGCAGTGCAGAGGGAACTTTTGTAACTCTCCGGGATGAAACCTTCCTTCTTTTTTTCAAATATAAGTGCCTGGCACCTTGGGAGTTCAGGACTTTGGTCGTGAGCCTCTCACAACCGTGGTCATTAAGGAGAAACGTTAGCAGTTTCAGAAATCCTTCTAAGACAATTTGCAGTGTTCATCCAGCGTGAAGTAATTAATTGCCAGCACCGGATATGTGAATTTCCTGTGCCAGGGGTGCTTTAATTGTGTGTTGCTGTGGCTGAGAGAATGTACCAGCAGGGAGAGGGCAAAGGCAGGAGCACTTGGCAGGTGAGGAGCTGCAGCTTGGCTCGTGCACCATCAGGCTAAAAATACTGCAGCCCTGGAACATCCTGCACCCAGGCAGAGGCTGCAGCAACCAGCATACAGATCCTTCCTCACCTATCCAATATAGCAGATAGCTCCCAACAATCTGGATTGGCTCCTGTGGGCTTATTATAGTCACCACTTAGTCTCATCCTCACAAGTACCTTTATGAAAACATCCTAGGGAGAACCTGGTCTCTGCTGAAGACTCTCCCGACAGTAGAGTTTCAGAGATGTGGGAGGAAAACCAGTGGGCTCAGAATTAGCTGCACACCTTCCCCTGGCTGGAGGGATGGATGGGGGCAAAAAACATGTGCATGAAGGGAGGCTCAGGTGAGGAGCTCACAGAGGATCTCAGGTTCTTCTTCTCCCAAGTCACCCACCTAACCATGTTGGTATTAAAACTAAAAACTTTGCTTTATGAGTCACTGAAGGTCTTCTTTCCAACTCTGTAACTCCTGAAAGGTTGCAGAGTCCAGCAGTGCCCAGACACCATCTGTGCAGGGAGCCTGGCTCCATCTGAGCTGGCAGTGTTCATCATGAGTCCAGATTTTTGCCTCTTCTGTGCCTGTCTTGCTTCCAAAGCTGTTTAGTGGCCCAGGAGAATCCAGGTTGTCTTCTGCATCTTTCTTTTACTCTCTCACATGTTTTTATGCACTTTATTTTGAGGGTTTTCAAGGACTCCACGTCAGTGAGCTTGCAAAAGAAAATCAAGAGTGGCAGTGCATAATTAGCAGAAAAAACACAGGCACATAATTAGGGGAAGGAGCTTTCCTTCACTTTTTAAAAAGGACTGATATTTGCAGTGACCTTTTAATCCGATGCAGCAAAACTTGTTGCTTAGATGATAACTATGACCAAAAAAACAACCCCAAACCACCAACACTTTTTTTTTAATGTGAAATAAGACTTTGGGCTCCCCTGGAAATCAGTGGCAGGTAAAGGGTATTGAGCAGTTTGCTGAATCCCGTGACTGAAACAAGATGCAATGAATTTTCACTGTAAAACAGTGCTTTGAAAACTGCCTTCTTCTTGAGAGTCTTGCTCCCAGGTTCTGTTTTTCCTCTGTCTTCACTGGAGATCAAAACCTATCTTCTTCTGGCAATCCCACCTTCAGCTACCTTCCCCATCAGGACCAGAAGTTAGGGCTCAGGGAAGGGATGGCTTAATTATTTTCTCCCTCTTCATGTCTTGTGCACTTGCAGAGATGCTGTAAAAGCAAGGGCTGTATTCCTCCAGATCTTGTCTGAACAGAAGATAAATTACTCAAAGGCTCTAAACTTCTTTAAAACTTTGCAGCTCACCATTATAATCTCAGAGGGAGTGGAGTAAAGAGAAATCAAGGACTTTTTTTGGTGCTTAAGTAGGGCATTTCAGGTGTGGAGAAGCACAGATGTTTCTCTGCTTTCTCCAAGAGAAAAGCTTTCTTTTTCCTTTAGTTTTCCAAATCCAGCTTTCACACTGCCTGAATGCCAGAGCAGATGGGAGCCATGAAATCATGGCAAACTGATGGGAGGAAAATGAGAGGACTTAGTTACTCTGAGTAGTCAGAATAAGTTCTTTGTAAATACAAAGTACTTAACCCACTTTGTAGGTGTGGGGGTCACTGAAACTTCGCTTGAGTAAACCGAATTGTTCTTGTTTGTTTTACAACCTAAAGGACAAAAAACTCAAAGAGCAAGAAAAGAAAGGGGAGATTCTTCACCGTCAGCTCCCAAAGAAAACTGAGAAAAGTCCAGTTTCATATAGACAGCCTTCTTCCTGTCTTATCTCACAGATTCAGAACACCAAGGCTCTGCTGAAGGACCGGAAAGTCACCAAGGCTGGGGGTCTGGAGAAAGGTCAGTGGAGAAAGGCCAGTGGTGGGTCTGTGTGTGCATGTGTGGTGTGCTGTTCCTGAGCCTGTCCTGCCCTGCCTGCTGTGTGTTTGTGAGCAGAGACTCCAGGCTTGCATTCCCTGTCTGGATAATGCCAGCACATGTGGAATGAGCCATCCTGAGGAAACCATGCAGGCAGGAGTCCTCACTTTCTGTGTTTGACAGAATTCCTGCACTGCTTCAAAAAGGCAGTTCCTTCCCCTGTCTACATGTCCCTCATACAAAACCATCCTTGCTCACGCTGGTGTTTTGAAAGCATCACCACCCACCCCGGATCACTGAGGAACCAGAGCTGGTAGCCAAGCTTCTTCCTACCAGCCACTGTGTTTTCCTGGCAGCGAGCTAAGGAGCAGCAGGGGACAATCTCTGACCTCCAGGAGTCCCTGGGAGAAGTTGATGGTGGAGCAATGGGAAAGAGGCACTGCCAGCCTCAGCAATTGCCCATCAGCCAAAGGAGGGGGGAAATCATGAGAAGGGAAAGGAAAAGATGTGACAGCCAGAGGAGAGCAGGGCATTAATCACAAAGGGCAGCCTGAGAGGGGTGGGTGAGAACTGCTGGCAAAAGGGGGATGGAGAAAGGAGTGGAGGAAAAGGGGAGTCAGCGGAATGGGGTGTGGGCAGTGCATACCTGCATGGGAGACACTGAGGAGCAGAAAGGTGATGTAGCCCAGTGTTAAATAGGGAGCTAAATGAGAGGAGGTCACTGTAGAGAGGTGTGGGGAAATACAGTGATGGAAAACATCTACTGTGGTATCAGGGGGTTATTCAGAGCGGTGGCTTGTGATGCTTTCATGCTCATTTGTCATGACTTGATAATTTATCATTTGTTGTGCGTGAAAAGAATTGTCCATATAGCGTCTGTCTGGCAGCACAGGAACCTCTGCTGCAAGGCTGCAGGAGTCCAGAGAGCTGGTCAGGAGTAGGACATACTTCCTGTGAAAAAAAAAGTCTAAAATGCCCATTTTTCTCAGATTTGCTGTCCCTTTTGGGAGGAGGCACAAGGGGAAGAAAATCTAGTTCACTTTTTCCCTCTCTATGTTTCTCCCTGCTTTTTCGTTCTGAAACCTGAAAATCATGCAGATCTCAGCTAAAGCATTTCTCTGCTTATGGAAACTATGTTTTGACACATCTTGAATAATTTTGGCCAGTCTTAGAAAGAAACTGGTCAGATTGGACTTCTTTTTTTACCAGACAAGTGTGAAATTTTATCCTGTTCATCCATTCAGGTCTCAAACCCTGACAAGACCATCCCTCCTCAAGAAATACACATGAGATTTGTGGCTGACTGCTGGCAGAGCTAAATTATTTTGGATGCTTTTTAGATGATTTGAGAGCGAGCGAACTGATGGAATAGCTACCAGTTAATTCAGTTAGGGGGGACCTGGCAGTCAGGTTCCTTGGACAGCTTTCCATCAAGGCGGCAAAACATGCTTGCTTGTGCTTAGCTTGGCATAAGGCAGTGCCAGTGTTCTGTAGGAACTGAGCAGATCTTCTGCACGAGCTGTTTTGTTTGATTGGGCCAAATCCTGCAAGGATTGTTCCGTTTATTTTTGGCCCTTGCTGGAGGAAGGTTCTTGTTGAAGTTGGTGCAGCAAATCTGTTCCAACTGTAACAGCCTGAATCCGGCCGGTGCTGCTACTCCATATTTACATGTGTGAAACTAGGAGCAGATTTTGTTCCAAAATGCAAGGAGAGCCATCAGGGATTAACTCACTGTGCTCCCCTGTGTCTCTAGGTGTGTCAGGCCCAGCAAGAGCCACACGAAGTTGTGCTAAGAAAGGAGAAATGTGAGATTTCTCAGGCATGGCATTAGAGGATACAATTAATACAAACAGCTGAAGACATCTGTGGGTTTCCTTTTCAAGTCCCTGTCTCAGTTTCAGCACTTTTCCTGCCCGGGAGGAAAAGGGCAGATAAATTCCCCATGAAACAATGGTGTTAGTATTAGGGAATTGGGTTCTGAGTTTATCCCAGGCCAGTTGTAGCTGGTGCATTTATCGGGTTCCTGTGTGGCAGTGCTGGGAGCTGCAATGTTCTCTTCTGCTTCCTTCTCCCATTGCTTTGCAGACTCCGGAGGTGGCGTGAGCCCTTTCCACGAGCCCCTGGCACCCAAGACTGGCTGTGTCACTTCCAGCTCCCTGGAATACCTGGAGGTCCAGCAACCACCCCCCAGGACCCCCCGGCTCCTCAAGAGGCAGGAGTCTCCCCAGCCAGAGCCATCCCGGATCGGGGGCCGGGCAAAGGACTCCCCTCTCATCCTGAATATTGTGCACTCCTTCGAGTCAGTTGACAGAGAGGACCAGATAGACCAGGTTTCCCCCTCTCACCAGTACAGAATTTTAGGCTCCCCGATGAATTTCCCTTACAAAAGCTCGAGTGAAAGGACACTGTCCCCGCTGTTTCCCCCGAGGAGCACGTCCCCCATCCACCCCACCCAGGTCTCCTTCACGTATGAAGAGAAAGCATATTCAGCAAAGGAGGAAGCAGTGTCCCCTACCCAGCTGGCCCCCAGCAACCCCCTGGGCAGCCCAAACTGTGTGAAAAGCAGGGGCAGGTTCCCCATGATGGGGATTGGACAGATGCTGCGAAAGAGGAACCAGACCATGCAGTCGGCGAGCGAAAAGCCCCTGGAAGCCAGGATGCCCCAGCTGCAGCAGATGAGCCCCACACAGATTTCTTTCAACACAGAGGCTGTCAGCGGTCAGTGTTAGTCTGACATCCTGGGATTTGCACTGCTCTTCTCTGGGATCCACCCTTTTTCTCCTATAAGCAAGAAGAGAAAGCCACAGGCACCTTGCTGACACTGCAGGATACCCCGCAGTGGTGCAGCACAGGAAATCGGAGGTTTGCTTGCAAGGGAGGCATTGTCCTACGTATTAAAGTTGAATGAAAAGGGCTCTGCTTGTGCTGTTAAGAAATATTTGCCTTTGGCACCTGACTGTACAGTAAAACATCCTGCAGCAGCTGCGTGGATCTGTATTTTCACTGCTCTCACCCAGCTGGAAGAGCCGTGAACACCCAGGGTTTGGTTCCTCCAGGAAATCAGTGGTGCCACAGATGCCGGGCCAGGATCTGTGGTGAGACTGTCCCTGCTCCTCCTGCCTGTGCCACACAGCACGGGGTGCTGCTGCAGTCATTGCTCCTGGGGCAGGGGAGGGGGAAAATCCCAGATGCTCCGGCCAAAGTGAGCTTGCTGACAAGCCCTGCCGAGAAGGTGAAGGTGGTAGAAGCTTGAATAAAGACACGAGTGGTGTAATTCAGAAAAAGTGGGATTATGGGAATTCAAAGCAGATTTTACTGTTAATTACATAAAGTAGGTAATAACACAATCTTTTTTTCATAAAGAAAACTATGATTTAATCATGTCACAAGAAACATGATTATTTAAAAACAAGTGTCATCATGTGGAAATTCACTGCATTAGCCCCTGTTACATCAAGGCAGCATTGGACACAACTGAAGGCTTCTCTGAGACTGCAGTGAATTAAAAAGACTAATAAAGGACACATGAACCTGTACCAAGTCCCTTTTTTACTCCAAGATTGGTAATGTAGTGGTTACCAAGAATTGGGTGTTGTTATGAGCAGTGAAGATTAACTTTCTTACAAGACACCATGTTCTGTATACCAGTCTTGTTTTTTCTAAGTAAATGATACATCTGAGAGGTTGGCAACATTGTTTTTTTTTGGTTCTGTTTCTGTCCTCAAACCATTTCCTATAAATTAGCAAGTTTAGCCAAAGACAAAGACTGCTCTTTTCTCTCGTCTGTACCACCCCTGTGTATGTGTTTGTGTGTTCAGAGCATCTCAGCAAAGCCTGTTCCCCTCGGCACTGGAGTTTGGCACTGCAGAGTCCATGTGTGTCTTGGACCCTTCAGCGGAGTGAGGACTCCCACCTCTGAGGGAGTTGTGATACCTGTTAAATAATACAGAAAGACATAATAATAAAGAAAGCCCAATATGATGAGAAAAGACAGCCCTGAAGCAATTTTATCCATTTTCAGATCAAGAAGTGTTGCATTCTGTTTGTAGAGAGCAGCTGTGCATCCCAGGGGGCCATTTTAACTCCTTCGTTTATAAGCATCAGAGCATTTTCAATTCTTTTCGTGCTAAGAAACACATTGATGCTGCCAGGCCAGTGGGCAGGGACCACTGAAATCAGGGATCACTGAAATCAGGGATCACTGAAATCAAGGACCACTGAAATCAGGGACCACTGAAATCCCCCCCGTTGTGTGCATCAGACTCGCATACCCAAACAGATGGCAGATTCTGACTTGAATTACAAACTCAGGTTTATTTGGAACCAAATAAAAGGTTGGGGGAGGCAGGAAAGAGACATGGTTTGGGTTTTTTGTTGGTTTGTTTTTGTTGGTTTGCTTTTTTTGTGGAAACACAGGAAATATGTGTAAGAATTCGAATGAAAACAAATGCTAAATCTTTTATTATATTTATAGAGAATATATGAGTACTATACTGCTAAAACATAACCATGTATTCAGCATAGTCAGTAGCTATGTACAGTCCAACTGCAGTGACCGCAGAAAGGATCTACTGAATACCATAGTGGAAATTCCAGGGGGGGAAAGCTGTATTTGGTATCATTATTAAATATATGTACTTTTTAAATAAGATTGCCACAGGCTGCTGACTCTGTTTGCCAGGTCACTGTGTAGCAAAGATAAGCTCAGGACAAGGCCAGGTTGGATGGGGCTTGGAGCAACCTGGTCTGGTGGAAGGTTGAGCTCTTTATCTGGTGTTTGCCTCAGTCTTGGCACCAAACCTGTCATGAATCTGTTTGACAGCTGAAAATACACCTTACACTTCAGGCTGGGTGTTGGGAAAAGAGCAGTGCTGAGCTTTGGTGTGAGATGGAAACGCCTCTGTGGGGCTTTTCTGAGCTGCTGATCACTGGGCAGCAGTTCAGGATCCAGAGTGGTAGAAGTGTTTTTATTCAGGCTCTTCTGCCTGGAAAAACAGGTGTTGGATTTAATCAGCAAGACAGAGCAGAAATCAGCTGCTGTTGCTGAAGGTGTTGGTCTTTGTACTTCTCCTGTAAATGGGCTGTTAAGTACCAAAAAACTTGTAGCACCCCAAGCATGTATGGGCCATGCTTATCCAGTAGTGAGCAGAAAATTCAGGGGCACTAGTGCTGTGTGCAGGAGTTTGGATTTTGCCTGTCTCTTCCCTGATTTTTCCATCCTCTGTGGCTACAAATGGTGAATTTTCTCTCGTGTATCCTCCCTCCACATGGCTTCCTTGGAGCATCACAAACTCTCCAATATTTGATCTCCAAGGAAGCCTGGAATAGGATTCTTCCTGCTACAGGCAATCAGAAGAGCAAAGGGATGGAGCCTAGAGTGAGTTTGGAGTTCGCAGGAGTACCCCTGCTGTCTCCCTGCTGATGCCAGGAGAGAAGAAATAAGATGGTTATTGAGTAAGGCTGACATGCTAAGCTTGTTTTAAAATTAAAAGAAATATGGTGTTTATTAATGTTTGTAAGAAGAGCACTCTTCTACCCATACAAGAGAAAAAAACCCAATTCCTTGTCTCTCTTACAAGAATAAAGGACAGAATCCAGAGCAAAGAAAGGTCACAAGATGGCTGTTAGATAAAATTAGGTTTTTCTCTCCCATCTCTGCCTGCTCCCAGGCAATTTGCCTGTGTGTGGACTTGGAACCATGTTTCCTGTGCATCTCAATGAGCTGATTGGAGTTTCCTCTACCTGGTCACCAACCCTCATAAAATCCGGAAAATGCCTGATTTCAGACTCCCTTTGGTAGAAAGCAGCCAGGAGGACTCAGACATTTTTCGGGAGGCTGGGAGATGCTGGAATGGGATCTGTGACATGTGCTGTCAGGCATGACCTTTTCTGACAGCTCATAAACAGAAACCCAAGGCCTTTTTCTTTGTTTAAACACCAAGGGAAATTTCAGTTGTGAAAGCACTGATCTGCAATGGGCCTGCCTCAACCCCCAGAGCAAAAGCTATTCAGCCTTTCCCATTCCTGGCCCCAGAGACAGGAGATTCTCTCAGTTTCTCCTGCATGGGGGAAGGAGGACACAACAGGATTGTGCAAAGGTGTCACTGCAGTGCCAGGGACGGGATCTCACTCTGTCAGCACATGGTGACAGAACTGTCACAGGTCACTGAAATGCTTGCAAGGGAATCTGAGAGGTTTGAATCTGCTGTTACCATCCCTGGAGCCTCAAGGCTCTGTTGGAAGTGACACTGCAACTGGGCTGGATGTCTGGGTGCAGAGCCGTGCATGGAAAGACCTGGATGCTTGTGCAGGGCAAGTGCTTCAGAGTGTAAGGCTGGGGAAAACAAAGTGTCTGAGAACTCAGATTTGGTGAAAATGGAACACATCTGGTGCTTTTCCCCAAGCTGAAAGTCGTTCTATGCTTACCTTTCCCCTTCCTAAATCAGTGGAATTATGCTTTTGGGAGTACACCTTCCAGCAGCTGTGTTTGGGATTTCTATGCTGAGTCAGCATTCCTAGCAGCACTTGCTATACGATGTTCAGTTTGGCTGGAGCAGCCCCACTGCAGCTTCAGGGCTGGTGCAACATCTGAAGGATGGAAAGGGAGCTGCCAGCGAGGCTCCCTGCCAGGCAGGGCTGTCAGGAGAGGGGCTCAGAGCTGAAGAGCTGCTTAAAATCACGGGTACACAGGTGTTGTCCCTAAGGGCTTGGATGCCTCTCTGCAAGCAGGAGGGGGTGGGTCCCACAGCATTCCTTTGGGAGGTGCTCAGTACAGCTCACAGCCAAAACTGCACTGTGGACAGGTGTTTCAGTGTGTCTGTTCTACCAAGAAATTACTGGGAAATGGGGGTGGGCAGTGGTTCAGGGTCTGTGCCGGCTGCCTTCACTGTACATGTGCAGAAATGTCATTGAGGTGAAGCAGAGCAGATTGTCTGGTACCTTACAAGGACAATCACCACACCCCAGGGGCCCCTCTTACAGCACTTCATTTCAATATTTCATCCACAGCTGCAGCTGGCTGTGACCCCTCTGTCCTTTCCTGGTCACTGGGCAGGGATGTGAACCTTCAGCTGTGCTGGGAGTTTCCTGTGGAGCTGCCCTGGTGGCTTTGCCCTGGGTAGGAAACGCTGGCCCGGCTGTCCTGGGGTGTTCTGGTTGCAGTGGAGCATTGCTGCTGTTTCTCAGGGTGCCTGTCAGGTTCAGCCCGTCCTGAGTGAAGAGCTGGGCTGGCAGATGGCCTGGAGCTGGGACTAGAGCATGTAGAACACTTACTGTGTCTCTTAAGTGTCAGCAAAATGCTGCCTTTCCCACCCCCATCACAGGTTTTTCCAGGGTTGACATCCCACATTTCACTTCAGGGAGGGGAGGACGTGCTGGGGTCATGGTCTGGGCTACCATGCCTGTCTGGCCTCTAGTCCAGGCTGAGAGCCCTGACACGGGGACCTGAGGTGACATGGACACACCCATAGACCTGCAGGACCTGTGGTTTTCACTGATTTCCTTGCCTTTGATAGACCCCTCGAGCCAAGGCTTTACACACAGGGCAGGATTTTCCGTGAGGTTAAAACCCTCATTCACTAGCATGGATGATGGGAGACCCTCCAAAGGTCCAAATCCATTCCTCTGACAAACAGCCCTCGACTCCCACCATTGCCAGGGACCTGGCCAATGCCACAGGGACTTTTCTGCCTTAGGAAGCTCCACCTGCACAGCCACTGTCAGCAGGGAGGGAAGAACCTCCTTTGCCTCCAGGCACTGCACACCAGCCTGGAAAAAAGCTCCTTCCAAAAAGCCACCCAGCACCTGTTGCTTAGTGCCGGGCTGAGCCCCTGAGCCCAGGCTGGGAGATGGCATCAGTCTCCATAGCGATTAATTAATCATTAATTGCATCTCTGCAGACAGGGCAGCGTGACTTGGCAGAGGGAACTGGGAGGCAAGAGCAGGAATAAGGCAGAGCAGACCTGCCCTGTGTTCCCACAGCTCTTCTGCTCTGTGGAAGGTGTTCAGGTGCCAGCACAGGGCTGGGGCAGAGATGGAGAATTCCCCCTGCCACCCAAACAAGTGATTTCATGGGAGATGAGACTTTCCTGCCCACCACACCTGATCCAAAGGCACGAGCGATGAGGAGGCGCAGGCTGACAGTGAGGAGGATGAAAATCCTCGTGGTGTTCCCTGATGCCTGTGCTGAGCAATCCTTCCAGGAAACAGGGATGTGGCATCTACCTGAGCCCTCTCACAGCCTGTGCTGTGGGATACCTGGGCCAGCATCCTGTGAGACTGATTTAAGGATGCTCAAACGTTACAGGGAGGAAAAGAGGTCAGGGAACAAATACCTTCCACGTTTCTGTCTTTGCTGGGAGAGCTTAATGCTATGTGCTCAGGCAATTCCTTCTCTTCTCAGCCCACCCTTTTCTCAGAATGTTTTCCACTGCTTGAATTGTGGTTGCCAAGAGAGCAGCTTGCATGGACAGTACCATTTTTATTCAGTTACCTCCAATCTCCTTTGAATGAAGACACCAAATTGCGAGGCACTGCCAGCCTGGGAGCCCGATTGTTTTTTTATTTATTTACCTGTGCCTCCCAGGCTGAGGATGGGATTACACAGCAATTAGAGAAGATCAGACTCACCTATTCAAAGGGATGCTGACATCTCAGAAACAATTCTTACAGGAGTTTCACACTGACCAGTCCTTAAAGCCTTTCAGACATGGTAAATAAACCTTAAAAGTAAATTTTTTAAACGAATTGTGGTTTGTACTTTGTGCTGGGCTGATGAGGGACAAGAAAGGCAAACTGCTGGCAATTACCCGTGTCACAGTGTCACACTCTGCCATGGTGACAGCCCTGCTCAGGCCTGCCTCCAGGTACTGACCTGGAAACATGAGATGGCTGTGGGGGGGTTTTCATCTTTGAAAGAAAAAGTAATTGATGCCTTGGAGTGGCTGCTGTGCCTTCAGAATCTGAAAGAGCTACTGACTGTACAGTATTTTTTAATAACTAGCCATGCAAACCTAGGGTTGCAGTCATGAATTCATGTATTTTAATAGACACAAATCTTGCTGCTCCTTAATATCTAAAAATCCTGGTACTCAACTTCCCCATATTTCTTCCAGCAAGGGGCCTTCCCAAAGCAGCCGTGTTTGAGCAGAGGGCTTAGACAAAAAAATAAGAATTAGGGATGGCTTCTCCGGGATAGGACAGGACAATGCTTTTACTGTCCTTATCTCTCCCTTTGATCCTCTCTCCAAATAGCTGCTGATGCTGGTTTTAGTGGTTTAGGTCTGTGCACCACTTGAGGATGGAAGGACTGCTCCTGTCACATGTCTAAAGGCATCACAGGACTTGGCAGGACTCCTAATTTTCAGTGGTTGGTGATATTCGTGTTTGTGCAACTTTGTCCTTAAAACGGAGGCCTGGAATGTCTGGGGAAATTGTGGCTTTTGCAAACTTTTGTAAAGTTTCCTGATCGCTGCTTTTCCCCCCGTAATCTGTGCACATCTGATAAATAGTTGCATTCCTAAGGTTGCATGAAGAGTATATGTATATTTCAAAGTTCAAAACTTCTGCTGGGATGCTTTAGCTACAATAAGAAAATTTTGTTGGCTGTGATGGTGAGAGGTAAAAGGGGGCAGTGAAAGGGAGCAGGAGGACTTGGGGCGTGGCAGATGTGCTTGTCTGTAGCAGTCAACATTAAGGGAAGAGCAGTCACAGGTTGTAAAACCTCTTGCAATGAAAACCAGGTTGCTAGAGAGGCAAAATCCAAGAGAAATCCGTGGACAAGCAGAGCAGGAGTTGCTGCTCTGTTGCTAGGTGATGGATCTGTTATCATGCTAATGACAGTGAAGGATGATACTGGTACCAATAAAACATCTTTCATCTGAGAATTACTAAGGGTTTTCCAGACAGCAAGGCTGTATTATTCCCATTTACTAGAGGTGCAGACAGAGATGAATTGATTTGCCAAAGGTCACCGACGGATTTCGGAATAAGAAATTGCCCTATTTGAGTTTTATGAGGCTGGGGATTGCCATAAACCCTTTCTTTGCAATCAATCCTTTCCCCTCCCCTCATCCATCACCCTCACATCCCTCTCTCTTGAGGGGACATGCTCCTGTCTTGTTTGTCATTCTTGTTCTGCTTAGATTAGAGGATCCCCTGGCCCTCGAGTATGGCTTAGCAGGGGTTGTGCAGGGCAGAGCAATGCATGGACCAAGCTCAGATGTTTTGGGGCTGCATGAGCAAGAACCAAACAACCATTTCTCCCAGGTACTCTAACCAGGGAAAGTCCAAGGGGCTCCTCAGGGACAGCAGTGCTGTTACTTTGGGGTGAGGGGCTTTGAGGTTTCCCCCTTAGACACTCACCCCCAGCACAGCCCACGAGAAGCCTGTGTGAGGAGAAATGGAAACTCTCCTAACCCCCCCAAAAACCTCTCTGCCTGACTGCCTGCATGGCTCTTCCCAGTACTGGGAGTTCTCAGGTGTGAATCAGTGCAGGCATGACTCAGGCATCGCTTTTTATTAGAGATCGTGAGGGAAACACAGGCCAGCCCAAATTCTGGCACTTGTAGGAGAACAACCATTTGATTCCCGCTGGAACAACATCATTTCCATGATGACAAGGAGCAGCCTGCATCCTTGATGTGTAGTCTGGCAAGGGGAGCAGGGTGGGAACATGGAGAAGGAATACCTGCAGGGGAGGTTTTATAGAGTCATCCTTCCCCAGGGTCAGAGCTGGATGTTTATCCCACCAGGAGCTGGATGTTTATCCCACCGGGTGCTGGATGTGTGTCCCATCAGGTACTGGATGTTTATCCCACCAGGTGCTGGATGTGCATCCCACCAGGTACCTCCTAAAATGCTTCCAAAGACACAAACCCAGCAGCTCCCCTATCTCTGAGAGGAGCACTGGGACTAGGCAGGAAAACAGGGCTTTTACAGCCTTGATTTCCTTTTCTTGATGTGTAAAATGGGGAAGCTTCACATGTCTGACTGTCGTTGTGAGAAATTACCGAGTCTTTCTACAATGCAAATTGCATTCATGGGAGGTGTTGAGCATTTGAATCGCTCTGCTTCTGCTTTTCTTACTTCCCAGAGAACTGGCAGGTTTCCTCAGCCTCACTGACTTCAGGGCAGGAGGACACAGCCCCAGAGCAACTGGAGCACAGGAGGCAAACAGCAGCTTTGTGGGCTTTGTTCAATTTGTGTAAAAGAACTTAAAACCTCAGGGCATGCCTGTCAAATAGATCCTACTGGGCTGCCACATCCTCCTAATTGATGTAGGGCTGCCACTGACCGGCTAAGAAAAAAATCTGTGTTAGCTGCAATCCTGAAAAGCATGAGTTGTAGACATGAATTTAATGTTAGCAGGTGCTCTACTCGATTAAAATCCGCATAGCAAAGCCCAAAACCCCAAAATGTGAAGTGACACTTTTTTAGGCAAATGCACACTCAGGGCAAGCAGGGATATTAGGAGCAGTGGAGCAGGGTGAAGTGAACCAAGGAAAACCCCTCACGGCCCTCAAAATCTTAGATTTTGGGTTATGCTTGAGCCTGGCTTGCAGTAGAGCCTGGAAGTTCTGCACTTGCTTAACTCCTTCCAAAAGGCACTTCAAAGCAGGGACACGGAGCAGCAGGAGAGAGGCAGAGTCAGCTTGATCTCAGAATTGTTTAAAACTTGGCAGCTGGGCCAGCCTTTGATAATGAAACTCCCACCACTTCACTCTCAAATCGTGACTGAGAGAAACAATGCTTATCTTCAAACCTGCCCTGCAATCCAGATAATCCAGATAAGGGCTTTGTGCAGCACACTTTGGGACACTGGGAGGAGGTTAAACAGAAAACATAACCTTAAACTAGCATTTTCTGTTATTCTCATATGGACAAGAAGAAAAAACTAGACACAAACTGGTTCAGATTTGCTCCAGGCTTGCACCAGTTGCTCGATGTGGGGTCTGGACTGTGTAGAAGGAGCACCTGAAGGGGAGGACCTGCCTTTGACTTGCAGCCAAGGCTTTCCTGAGGTGGCCCCTTCCCAGAAGCAGCACGAGGTTTTCTGTCTCAGCTGCAGCCCTGGTGGAGGGCAGGCTGCTGGATGAGATCCCATGGATATATCCCAGATCAATTTGTTTCACAGCCAAGTTCTCTCCACAGCCCACTCTTCCCTCTGGCAGTCCCTCCCAAGCCCTTTACACTCTTAGGGCTCACTCAGAACCCTAAACCTAATCCCAACCTCACCTCAGCAGCAATGGATGCTGTCCAGGATCATCAGGGTTCAGGAATGCTGGCACTGTTCTTTAGGAAGATCCCACAAGGGGTGGGAAAGAGAGAGCCAGAAACTCAAATATTGTTTGTTTCAGTATTTGGAAGGAAACAAGGAGAACAGGATTTCAGAGGAATGGGCAATGCACCCCTGTCCCAGCTAAGCCCTGTGTTGCTTTTTTATGTTTATACAGTATATTTCTTATAGCTGGAATGCCTGGAAGACTTCCTCAAGGATCAGCAAAGGATTTCGGCCAGGTACTGCTGTGATCAAGATGGTTCCTGCACCCTTCACCAAACAAATGAAGAAGAGCAGGGTAACAGGAGTTAATGTTGGTTACTGTGTTGATCCTCCAGGAGCTATGTCTATTTTCTGCAGGCCCTGCAAAAAAGGGAGCATTTGCATGGGGGTTAGGAGGAAAAGTCTAAATTAGTTTTACAGATGCTCAGATGGAATTTCCCCCCAAATCAACCAACATTCATTTATTAAGCAGGAACTCATACACTAAAAACACCCTTGGTCAGGTCAAGATCCACCCGAGTAGAAAAGAGCTCAGAGCAATAATTCAGCCACAGAAAATAAGCCAGAAATACAATTGCAGCTATCATATGGATTATAAACCACATTTGTCTCAGTGACTTGAGGACTTGCACAGCCACACACTCAACAGGCTACCTTGAAAGAGAATCAGAGTTTCAGTCTCAGCCTTCCCAGCAAGTGATGGCCCCTGGCAAACGCTTCTGAATCCAAATATCTCCTGTCACGAAAGCCTGAAAAATCCCTCCACGGTACACTGTGTCTCTGTGTGCTTCTGGCTTTCTCCAACCTGTCTGTGATTTCTGCTTCAGATCCTCATCTTTTCCTGGATTTGCTAGGTGTAATACAGGCATAATGATACCTTTGGCTGATTCTGCACTTGACAGGAGCATGCAGGATTGCTCTGTGTCAGTTGGGGGGGGTTTGTTATTTACAATGGTAGGTTTTGCCTTGGAACAGGAGGGGTGGCAATCCCAACAGCTTGCTATAATTCATTGTTTGGGTTCTTTTAATCATAGGTGAAGGTGGGGGGGTGCTGATATTTTCACATGGCCCCAGAGCAGATGACCGGGGCCTGGCTGGAGGCAGCCCAATCATTCTTTCAAAGGTTTAATTCCCAAAACCTCCCTATGTAAGGGTTTCTGTGTTGTGCAAGGCGTCACCTTCAAAACAAGGAGATGTTAAACTGCTGCATGTGAAAGGTTATTTTGGACAGCTTGGTGTGCTAGGAAAAAGGTCAGAAACCATTTTAAGACCTGATTTTATGGTGTTCCCCCTCTAAGCATCAGGTGTGGAAAAGTCATTTGCTTCATGCTCAGCACAGGGATTTTCAGATGAGGTGGATGCTCCACTATATATAGGCATGCCATGATGCTTGTAGGACATGCTGGCATTACACATCCCACTTGACATGCCCTATCAACGTGGGCTGAGTAATTTCAGGTTGTAGTTAAATAAAAGGGACTATATTTTTTCCTGCAAGCACAAGTCAGTTAAAAATATGCTGTGGTTACTGCTTTGAAAATGCCTTCAAACCAAGTTACTCATGTCACCAAGACAGGGCGATGTGACAGTCACATTGCAACACTCAGCTGCAGAGCCAGCTTGTCAATGGGAGCAGACCTTGCCATAAGGAGAGGTGGGATGCCTTTCCCTGGCCACCACATTGACCCCACAGCTGCCCCTGCTTCCTCCTCTGGGCTGCTGCAAGACATGCCCAGTGTTACACACAGGACAGATTCTGCCTGTGCGCTGTATATATTAATATATTTATAAAGTCTTACTCTCTCTGACAATGAGTGTACAGCCCGTACATTGTATATCCTGTCCTGGAACTGCTGCATCACAGAGCCATGATAACCCAGGAGAAGTGGAACATGTTCCTGTAATGCTCACGATCACAGTCACAGAATGGGGCTTTGTCACTCCTAAGTGTGTTAGAAACACAGTCATCTGCAAGATCCAGACCCAGACCCGCTCCAAGATCCTGACCCAGACCAGCTCCCTGGGCTGTGTGGATTCTCCTGAGCTCAGACTAGCAAAGAGGGGCCAGCAGTAAGTCTGAACCCTGCTTTTCCCTGGAGGCTGAGTGCTTTTGTGTCCACAGATGCAGATGTGCTCCCACCTGCACGTAAGCAAGAGCCTGACACCTCTTGGACGTGGACTGGAGCTCTCCTCAGACACTTCTGCTCAGGCTGAGGGTGTGAGTCCAGCTGCACGAAAAATAAACCTCGGACTGCCAAAAGCAAGGGTCAGGGGCTGCAAGCTGCGTTTGGGGAGGCTCTGGATGAAGCACCAGAGCTCTGAAAACTTGTCACCTTGTCACAGCTCCGTGCAAGCAGGTATTTCACAGGGCAATTCACTCTGACATGGATATATTTACTTGGTGCAGATACAGACACACACACACACACACACCTATGGCTATGTACACACAGGTGTATTAAGGGGAAATTAAAATATGCCACATCAGCTTCTCAGTGTTAATTCACACCTGAAAGTCTCCTGGCTGTTCAAGCAGAGTCAGGGTGATAACTGAACAGCCCACCCCAAACAAAGGACATCTAGCAGCTCTTAAAAAAAAATCACAGGCGTGGTCAAAGCCCCTCGTGTCTTTTTATTTCCACACACACATTTGCAATTTCCACTGGACCACTTTTGACTGATTGATTTCACTGCTTTGAGACACCACACATTTGGAATTATTCAGGAGGTTGCTGTGTGTAATACTATGCTGGAATAATTGTTCCATTTAGCTTGATTCCCTGTGCTTACAAAATCTTGGAGGAACTTAAAATACTCTTAATGTTTGTATGGGCACGTTGGCATGCTTAGTTTGTGCATCTGAATGACAGAGCAAAAATGAATGTAATGCTACACCAAAGACTGGCTCTATACACAGAAGTCAGGAGAATCCAGATTTAATACTCTTGCAGCATTGCTCATATTCTAAAGGCAGGGGTCTCCTTAGGACCCACATTTGATATCCTCATTTAGATTCAGCACCATTTTGCTTGCAGAGTTAAGGACTTGCTGTAAATAACAGCACCAAGGGCTACATCCTGTCCAGTTTGTCTGTCAAAGAGGTAAGGGGGAAAAAAAACAGTGATGGTTTAATAGACAATGATGCAAAACTCAGCTTATTTATAGAAGAACAGGAAGAGGAAAATACACACAGACCATCTCTCCTGTGGCGAGTTAGGATTAGGTTCTGCACAGCTAAAGCTGAACCAAGAGGAAGGAAAAGGGTGTTTGCTCTTGCTATAGATTTTGTGTGGTGAATGAAGATGATGTCACGCTATTTGTTTGCCATGTGTGTTGAGGGGAGACAGATCTCTCACACCTTGCCTGGAATTGCTTGAGTTCCCCGATTCCTTTGCTGTTTCTGAGTGGCTCTTTGGGGCACGGGGAAATGTGTCTGACCCTCAGCCTTCACTGTGGAGGGAGAAAAACTGCAACTGGTTGGACACCTCAAAAAGCAGTGCCTTGAATTTGTCAGAAAGGCCAACAGACAAGAGGAGAGGAAAGCCTGCCCAGGACAATTTCCCTGGCATTTTCATCACTCAGCCTTCATTGTCACTGCTGCATTTGGCTGGGAAAGGCCTGCCCACCATCCCACCTCTAAAAACAGTTAAAAAACTGGGCTATTTTTAGTTGTACAGTAAAGAAGGAATGTCTGTGAAGTCTCTTAGGAGACGTAAATTGTCACAGTTCCTTCAGCAGTCATGCCAAGAGAGGATGCGCCAAAATGTTCAAGTTTTCGCTGTCCATCACCACTTGTGCTCTGGATTCTTTTGCTCATCCAGCTGTTCTGAAAGGTGACACATGTCTGTGGTAGAAAGGAATTCATAAAGGACCAGGGAAGGTCCCTTTTGTCACCAGGCCCTTTGTGCCAGCTCAGCTGCATCTGTGTTGGGAACCAGAGGAAAACCATTCTTTGGTGAAAACTGCATTCCTCATCAAAACCTCATTACCAGAACAGAAGCCAAGCACTCCACAGCCTCCTCACAGCTGGTGGGCTCTCCCACTGCCATCTGATGAAGTACAGGAAAAGGAATTATCCCCTTTTTCCCTGCTTCTACTTCCAAAGGATTTGATTAATATTTAAATATCAAGTTTAGCAATTGCCCTGTGTTGTGTATCTGCACATCTGCAACCACCTCCTATACAAGTCTGTGCACTGCTCAACCTTCTGCCTTTCTTTTTATGGATCTCTTGGTAGCTTCCTTACCTCATTAGGCTTTTGAATTCTGAAATAAAAACGTGATGCCTGACTTCTCTGTCCCGCATTTGTTTTTAAAGCCCCTTCTGAGGACATTAAATCAAGATCAGAGCCAATAACATTCTGCTTTAGGAGCACACAGTGACTATTTAAGGTGTTTGGGACCTCCATATGATCATTTATCACAACATTATCCCAGTTCAAATGTTTAATTATGGCATATTTTCAAATCCCTTTCCAGAAGCTCTATAAATACCTCAGCAACATCTAAAGACCAATTTAGCTGCCAACACCTCAAACTATCATTTTTTTCATGCAGCCTGGCCTGTGCTTTCTCTGCTGCTGGAGGAGATTCTGTTTACATCTGTGTTCTGGGAGCCCATAAATGTTGTGTCCTTTCTCTGCCTGGTGTTTGCTGCCTGCCAGGGGCTGAATATCTCCTTTTGCAGACGTGGCTCTAGGGTTTTGCTCTTTCAAGGGGGAAAACGAAGCTCCTCCAAGGCACACAAAGGTGTCAATCGAAGGCTTCCCACATCCCAGCTATGATCTCCACATATGCTTGGACTTAATTTTTTTCACTCTTCAGGATGTGGGAAAACAACTTAAAAATAGACATTTAACACATTTGCTAAGTGATATTCAGAAGATTCTGTGCTAGACGGGGGCAGAGCCACGTGTATGTATTGGAAAATAGTAAATTCATTGAAAAACATGGCCTTAGTCTTTCTGGAATCATCAGGGGCTTGAGAACTGTCTGTGCTGGTACATTTATTTGGGGAAAATCCATTTATTTCAGGAAAAGAGTCCTAAAATTGCCTGAAGGCTGGAAGATGGGAGGCAATTCTGCTCAAGCAAAAAAAAGAACTAAATTTACCCATACCCCAAAGAGTTCTTGCAACCCTGAAATGGGGGACATTTCTTATTGCAGATTTTAATGCCCTAGTTTTCCTTTTTATTTGTTTTTCCTTTCACAAGGCCCAGAAATCAGCATTTTTCTCAAGCTGAAGGCCTTATTTTGTGCAGAAAATGATGCCTTTTCGAGGGGGTTGATTTTTTCCCCCTCATGGAAGAAATGAATTTGAAATCTTTCTGCTTAAGGAAAGGCCATGGAAAAGTACTGGGAAAACGAGTCACTAATACAACAGGCTACAGAGCTACAAATACATGTGTGAAGAATACAGAGAACATATAAAAAGAAAAAAGGCAAAACATAAATGGCTAATTTAAAATGTTTTTGCAACCCCCATGGTAAAAGTGAATGGTGGGAAACCCACCTGTAAATCCATGGCCTGGGAAGAGCCCTGCAGTACCAAAGGGTGATACAGGGCACAGTTCAACTCAGCTGGAAGCAGATTTTGGCAAGAGTTCCAAAGTGCTGCAAAACTTATAGGCACTTGCCGAACCCCTACTGAAAAAAAAAAAAAAAAAAAAAAGAAAAAAATTTAAAACATCCCTCCTACTTCTAGGAAAATGTCAGGCTGCTCTGCTTGCAACTTTAGTTTTCTGCTGAAGACTAAGGGGATGATACCAAAGCCTTACACCCACCTAAACACTTCAAGGTAAGTGTCAAAGCTCAGTGTGTGGGCAGATCTCACAGACATCACATTGCTTTATTTTGTGATTTTCAAGACTCTGTCACACACCTTTCTGAGAGTCCAAAGCCAAGTTTCCTCCTGGCTGGGTGGCTTGGCAGGTGTGACACCTCCTCTTGGGGCTGCTCCTGCTCTGTTCCTTCTTTCTAGGAACTTGCTGTGATTTTCCTGGTCTGTGTTTCCACCTGGCAGGTGGAACACCTCAGCCCACAGATTTTAGAAAACGAAGGAGATGTTTGTGTTGAACTGCAGAATAAAGAGAAAAAATAACCCTTGCTAGAGAGCCAAAACATGAATGTGTTGGAGTCAAGGATGACACCATCTCCTGGCCCTATTTCCACTGGCTCTGCTCCAAGACCACCCACTTTCAGTTCTCGGTCTACATGATTGGCCAGCACCCAGTTGAATTGTTTTAAACCTCTAGCCCCTTTTTTATCCCCCCCAAAACCTCCACCTGACAAATAGTTTTAAAATTCCCATCAATAACTCTGCAGTTGACCATGACAGTGAAGGCAGGTTCCCTTTTCCCCATGCATTTTAGGACCTGGAAGGAGCCCAGGTGATAATTCAAATGCTGTCCATTCTGGTGGTCCAGGGCAACCTGGAAATGAGGCTCCCAGTTTTGCTGCTTCCCCAAAATGCCACCTAATAAACAGCAATTTTCCCAAAGTCTCCACCTTGATATGTGTGTTGCAAAACCTGTTTGGGGGATAAATTCCTAAAAGAGACTGCAGCAAAGGCAAAGGGATATATTAGCATCTCATTAGCATATTGCGGTGACTTTGGTATGTACAGCTGCCTGATTGCAATTAAAAGTCATTTCTATTTCTGCTTATGCACACTCAATGCATGATCAGATAGATACCATCAAGATTCCAAACCCTGTGGTGACTTTGAAACAGCTCTAAGTTGTTTGGCTACCCCAGTGTTCACAAAACTTAAGATCTGTAAAGATACCTGATCACTGGAACTGCAAATACACACCTGCCAGGAGTCTTATTGCTGGTTTGGTATTATTTAATATATTTAATATTTAATATAACTCTGCGTTCAGAACATGTATGACTTTATAGGATTAAACCTCCTGAAGCTGCTGATTGATTAGGGCATTTCTCATCCTCCTCCTGTTGGCTGTTTGATGAAGGCTCTCCTTCAGCTTTGCAATATTTTAACCAAAACTTTCAACTTTCTTGGAGTGCTCCTTGTGGGCAGGAAGAGCCAAACACAAAAAGGGTCTTTTGAAAGTATTGAAGAGCAATATTAATTCTTTTGGCATTAAGAGGTATTTTAGTCTTAAAAAAATAATAAAACCAAACGAGTTCTGAGGTGCCTTTTGGAAAAACAGTGCTGTTCTACATACTTGTCTAGAATTGGAACAGAAAAAATTTCCTGGTGCTTGTATTTTACCTGAAGTCAAGTTTCTGCAGAGAGAACAATGTGAATTAGAGAGAGAGAGAGAGAGAGAGGGAGCTAGATAGATAGATAGATAGATAGATAGATAGATAATAGATAAACAGCTGGCATATGGACCTTCAAGTGCAGGAAATTAATGCCAACTCAGAAACCTTTTCCTCTCCAATTTCCTCTGCTAATGCACACGAACTGGCTGGAGTGCACAATTAGAAAGAGGCTGCCTGTTTTCAATTAGGTCACCGGAGAGGACCTGCCTCTTTCCTAAATGAATTGCAGATAAAGCTTCCCAGGAGTGGGCCTCCTTCTCCGGGGGCTGGCATAAATCAGGGAATGCAGCAGCAGCCTGCAGCACGACCCCAGGGAAAGCAGGGTCCAGCCTGCCCATGGGGCTCATCCTGCCTGGAAAAGCATCCTGGCTTGTCCAAGAGAGTCCTGTCCTCCTTTTCCCCACCATTTCCCACCATTCTCTGTCTGTAATGATGAACATATCTGGGTCTCATTCCCTGCCTTGGGTCTGATAGGGGCTGGGGGGAGGTGGTCCCTCTCTCAAAGTCCTTGTCAAGAAGATGGAGGTGCTGGAGCAATCTGAAGGGGAAGAAGGAGTTATTTTTGTTGACAGGATTTCAACAAGTAACAGTTCTGGCTAATTACACTGTAATTGATTTGGCATGTTAATACAGACTTCCAGAATCTCCTTACTTTCTTGTCCATTACAAAGGGATTTTGAACTCCGGGCTGGTTTGCTTTAAAAACAGAAACATGGCAAATAAAATAGAGCAATTGAAGTAATTTTCTAAAGCCCCTCAGGCCCAGGGAATAACAGTAACTGCTGGAAAACCAGATACTTCCATAGGAGGGGCACTCAGGGGAGCTTTAGCGAAACAGATGACCAGGGGAACTGGGCACTCAGCATTAGCTGAGCCCTAGCAGTCACCAGGGAGATTTTTCTGTCCTTTTAATGTTCTAAAACCTTTGGTTCACAAAGTTTTTTTCCTCGATGATGTTTAATAGGAGAGAAAATAACTCTGCATTTGTATGGGAAACAAAACCCACCATTTCAAGTCTGCATTAAGGGGAATTAAAGTGCAGCCTCACCCCTTCTCTTCCCCCACACGCTTTAGAACTGGGGCCAACTGGTGCTTCAAACTAATGCTGGGAAAAGGATTTCCTTCTATCCAAAATGCTCTAAAGTTGTCCAGTCCTTGTTCTGCAGCATCTGGCATTGGTCACTTCTTGGAGTCAGGCTACAAAGGATGAATTGGAATCTAAAGGACTGGGATCAAAAGCTCTGCCTGTATGAGGACGTATTAACATTTTTTCCTATAAACCAGGATCTTCACAGTGCAGTGGAAGTCCCATGCGAGCACCTTGAGGTGTTCAGCCTGAACTGCAGGGACAGGAACACTGTGAATGCACAAAGTCACAAACAGCTAAGCCGCCTCAAATACCTAGGGCCAGGATTCTGCTTTCCTCTGATAATCAATGTATTCTGTGAGATTTACAAATAAGGCATCCCAAAAGCTGATTTACAGCATTGACAGAGAATTATGATTTTAGTGTGACACCATTACAAGTGGTACAATGTGCTGATTTACCTTTTTCCTTAACTGGCTCCATCTCCCAAACGCTCCCATTTTGTTTGGGGGAAATCTGTGCCATGAAGTGCAGAAGAAGCTGCAGCTCAGAGCCCTTTGGGGACACCATTTACTGCTGCAAGGCCACCACTTATTGAGCTGACCCAACACTGATTAAAGGATGGATCACACTCCATGGGCTGCTCCATCTCTCACTACTGAGCAGCCAGCATCTCACACGAACAGAATCTCTGGAAATGATGGATGTAAGGGACAGAATCAACGTTTGGGAGGTTTATGTGGCTTCATAGATACACAGCATTCATGTGCTGAGCACCACTGCTAGGACTCTCTGAAAAAGAATTCAAAGTGTGTTTCAAAGCCTTGAGGATGCTCTGCACGGGGCTGGATTGGTCATCTCTGATTTTCCCCTGGAAAAAACAATGACTAGACATGTACCTCCAAACCCCATGGCGTTGCTATGGCAGTGGGGTGTGTGTGGTGAGGTTTGATGTATTTATTCTGATATAGCACTGATGGAAAAACCTCCATTCAGGGAAATGGGCTCAAAGCCAGACCCACAGTGAGGCCTTGTCTGGAGCTGTTACTGTGGTGGTGGATTCTGTAACAACTGTATCATAAAACACTTTACAAAAAGAGTCATGAACTCCGGGAAAGAGTAAGGCTTATATATTCTGTTTAAACAGAGGAAGTTGCTCAGTGACTTGGCAGCCAAGCACAACCCCCAGTTAGGGGGAACTGAAGCCAACATCAGAGAAACCATAAAAGCAGAGAGTTAATATCAAGGCTCACATCTTTCCAGCCTGTTACTGACTATTATGAGTATTTCTGAGCTGGATCTAGAGCTGGATAAGGGGAAAATGAAAGGGCTATGTGATGAGGGTGACGGCCCCCTGCATGCAGACATGGGGGGCACAGGTTTGTGCAGGCTGTGCTTGAAACTTCTTTTCTGGGGAAATCGATACCCAAATTCCTCTTGATGGCAGTAGGGCCAGAGTTTCCCTTTTTTGTCTATTAAAATGTTAGAGGGTGAAGTGAAGTAGCTATCGCAGAAAGAAAGAATGCAAATATAAATAGAATGGGGGAAAATTAGTAGCTGACAACTGTTCCTTCCTTGTTGCATGGAAGATCTGGAAATTATAAAAAAATGCCCCACATTTCTTTGCATTCTGTAAAGAATAAATTAATCCCCAGGTTTCTGGTTTTGGATGATAAATAAATGTCTGAATAAAAGGAAAGAGAGGAAATGAAAGGCAGGAACACATAACTTTTCACTCAGAAGGGTCTGAATCTTGGCTAGGACAAGGCAACAGCGCAAAATCATTTTCTTGTATTCTTGAGCCAAGGTTTGATGGAATGGAGGCTTTAGTGACAACATTGCCTTAAATAAATGCCTCTCCTAGCCTCTAATTCCCACTCCTGAGCAGCAGCACACTGGGTCTGTGGAGCCATGCTGTAAACAGGCTCAAACAAGCCATCAAGTTTAGAATAAAAGTTCTGCAGGAGTGTTGGGAAGTTGCTGGGAAGGTGCTGATGCCACCAATTTTGGCACGGGTATGGACCCGGTGACACAAGGATGCTTGACCTGTCCTTGCATGTTCCCTGGATTTGCCAGGAGAGATTTGCAGCCCTCCTTGTCCCCATCCTCCTGACCACAGAGACAGGGGTGATGAGAGCAGCACAAGGTGTAATCCAACTCAGGACTGCCTGGCATGGAGCTCTTTATCTTCCTTTCTCTGACCTATTAATCCTTTCTTTGCCTGTGCTGTGCTTTCTTCCTCCCCCATTTCTCCACCCACCCCTAATTACTTCTCCTTCACCTAGCCCAGCTTTGCCACCTCTGCACCCAGCCTAGTGTTTCTGACACTGGTCTCTGGTAATATTGTCCTCACCTGGTGTTCCTGGATGTGCTAACCTGTGCATCCCTTGACTCTGAGGGATTCTCTCCAGGGGTCTGTGACTTCTGGCCACCGCCCACTCAACACCTCCTTAACCACCTGCAGGATCCAGCTCTGTTCTGTAATTTCCCTCACCTTTATCTGTCCTTATCTCTCAGGGCCAGCAGTTTCTCATGTCCTGTCCAGCAGTTTCCTGTTCAGTCACCTTAACTCCAGGGCTCAGCCAGTGGCCTTGTCAGCTGCCCACAGCTCTGAAAATAGAGGAAGGAAGAGGAAGATGATGAGATAACACTCCTCAGTCATTCCCTATCAGCCTGGGAGACTGCCCTGAGCTGTCCCCACAAACACTGGGCAGAACAACCACCTGCAGAGTGGTTTTGCAGGAGAAGTTTGGGTGTTCAGTGGCTGCAGGATGAACTTGGATCAGTAATGACCATCTGCTGAGAAGGAAGCACCCAGTGGTGAGAGGTACAGGCAGGAGCACCATGAGTTAAGACCAACAAAAATAATCATTTCACACTGCTGGGTCAAGTTGTGATGATGTTGGCTGATCTGCTCTGTCTAGATTTAGGGACTGTTCTCCAAGGAGGATGGGAGGTGGACACTATTTCAAAGAGAACCAGGTCTAAGAAACAAGACCTGTGGGGAAACATTGAAGGGAATGGAAGTGTTCAGGCAAAAGAAAGGAAAAAAGAAGGAAAAGATGCCAGTAATCTTAAAATGCATAAAAGGAGGCTGCACAGAGGAAAGAATGAACTGCGCTTTTATGTGCTCAGGGCACAGAGGAAGCATTAAGGGCCTCAAGGGAAGATCTAGGTTAATTGTGAAGAAAGTTTCCTAATGAGCTTTGGACAAAGATCTGGACCAGCTTGCCTTGGAAAACCGTGGAAGTTCCAGCAGGCAAAAAATTTGAGAACAAGCTGGAGTAACATCTGCCAAGGGGGCTAAGCCCAGCTGATCTTGCATTAAGCTGTGGGATGGATCTGCTGAGGACCCTTCCAGCCCTGTTCTCAGCGAGCCCATGGAACTTCCCACAGCAAGAGGAGAATTTGCTCTGTGTTTCCTTCTCATCTGAGCCAGCAGCAACCACCAGAGGAGGAGAAGCTGATGGTGAAACTGGGGATATATGAGAGGAACCTGTTTGTTTGCAAAAGACAGACAAAGCTCTGTGTCACTGAACCCACTAGAAATCCTACAGGAGAAGCAAATTTCTTTGCTCGCAGTTTTCAGGCTCCGTCCAGCCAGCTCTCAGACCAAAAATATCCCCACAGAAGATTCTGGTGTGGCCCCAGCGCTAAGTCAAGCTGTATTTGGTGGGTTTTTTACTGCCTTCCCTTTAAATTCTTTCCATCCTTCTGCTCTTCTCCTTTTAGAGACACCAAGCCTTCCCCTTCCTTTCTTCCCTTTGCATCCCATCATCCATCCTTTTGCATCCATTTTGGGAGGGGATGCCTGGTGACACGTAGGTATTTCTTTCAATAATTGGAAGCAAAAAGCTACTTGAACATGCACATTCAGAAAGATTTAATTCAAATTAAACCAATATTATGAACGACTAAAAACTCCCCACAAGCTGTAAAACATGCAACATATGCAGGCAACAAAAATGACTTAGTGTTAGTCATGGTTGTGAATGATGCTTTAGGTGGAAAATTGTGAAGAGGAGCTTAAAATAAGTGAGTGACATGAAAAATAGGTGAATGAAAAATAAGATATTTATTCTTATACTGTCAGGTGCTTCAGTTTGCAGAGTCCTGAAATTATGCAGATGAACTCTGCTTAGACTGGGAAAAAAAAAAAGCCACAAAAATCAGCTACAAAGCAGTTAATGTTCATGGCAGATGCTCTGTTTGTTTAACAAGTACTTTCAGGCTTTTTTTTTTTTTTCCGCCTGGAGAGCAGTGTCTCTTTTTTAATGTAAATGGCGATGGTTCTTTTAAAAAACAACAAGCTAAGCAGCAAAGAATAAAACATATTTATTCTAAATGGAAAGGCAATTACCTCAGTGATGTTCCCCTGGGGATAAAAATCTACATGCACTGCTCAGTGGAGCTCCAGTAATCACTTTTGAGAGTTGTCTGCATGTAGAATTGAGTTGGTTTTAATTGCTTGTTGAATTACCTGGGTTTTTGCTCTCAGCCCTTCCAGCTGTAAATTGGTTACAAGCTGAAGTGGAAAAGCTGAAAAGTTGTAGGTTTCAAAATGAGCCTTCAAAGTGCTTTCCTCTACATATAAGGAACTTCCAATTTGAATTGGTGTTCTCTCGTTGGAAAAAAAAGGAAGAAATTGCTGGGGATGCACCGTTCAAACATCCAAACAGATTTTTCATTCAGGTTTTTCCAGACAGAGGAAGGATTGACTTAATTTCTGCCTATCAGAGACAACAGATTCCCTCAATGGTGTCTCCAGCTAATAGGAAGGAACAGATTCACACCCACAAGAGCTACTTGTGTTTGAAAACTTCTGGCAAATGACAAGATAAAGCAGGATATTTAAATGGGTGGGTTTTCTTGAGGTAACTGAGAATTTTGGTTTGGATGCTAAGAATTCCACTCTGATCCCTGCTGTGACTTCTAGGGAAAATAACATTTTCAGCAGCACCAAGAATGCAATCCTGGAAGCTGGTCTGGAGGAGAAATGGTATCACCACAAAACGTCACTAAGTTGAAAGGCAGCTACTCGAAGCTGAGCTGAACTTGACTGGCTTGTACAGCTCAGTGACTGAAACTCCCTACGGAGCCCAGGGCAAACCAGCATGGGTTCACTCAGCAGGTCCTGGAAGGGAAATCTCCTTTGCTGCACCTCACACATTGCTTCTTTCTCTGGAGCCTCCAAGTGCCCTGCCCTGCTCTGGAGCTATGGCTTCACCCCAAAGCTGCTGGGATTCTGTTGCCCAGCAAGACATTATCCACCTCAAACACCCAAGAAAGCTAAGATTCCACCACGTTTGCTGCTCACAAGCAGCAAGGTTTCTGAAGTGGGTCAGAGTGAGTCCAGTTCTCTGCTGGAGGAGCACAAATCTGCACAGAGAGCCTGCACATATCATGCTGCAATGGGGAGCACCGTGCAGCAGGAACACCCTAAAGCTGGATCAGGTGTTGAGGTCTGGGCACTGGAGGGGCAGCCAAGGAAATCAGAATGTCAGTGTGCTGCTGGTGATGCCAAGGAAGCACACAGACAGACAGACAGACAGACAGGCACTGCTGGCCTTGCTGTGTGTGCTGACACCTGCAATGAGGACTTGGGGAGGAGCAGCCCAGTCAGCACATGAATTACATCACACTTTTATTTTCCTTTTCCACAGCAGATTTTAACTGGCTTTTTTTTTTTTCCCCCCCTCCCTGGTGTGATTCAAATACCAGGCTGAGGAGGTCATTCAGAGGAAGGATGTGAAGCTGGAGGCAGGACCGTGCTTTAGGAGCCAGCCAACACACAGAACACAGTGTGTAGATGTCCTGCACAAAGCTGAGGCCTCCTCTGCCCCTGTTCTACAGCGAATTACCCACTGCAGGAAGGACACAGGGGACGTTTTTCTGCGTCTCAGGTCATAAGTTCTGCTTTTCTCTCTGGGGCTGATTAAAACCTCAGAGACTGCTGGAAAGTCTTCCCCCGGCTCAGATGGAGCAACCTTGCAGACAGCACAAATACCTGGTGGAAGGATGCAGCTGCACATCAATGCTTGGAGCAGGGATGGGATCCAGGCTTGCATCCTCATTTCAGTGCATCACTGACAAAATTCTCACAGGAGATGAGGGAGTACAGGGGGATTTCCTCAACAGACAGGTCTGAGTGTCCCATCCCACATGGGGTGAGGAGGGTGCAAAGAAGGATTTGCCCAACAGAAGGGTCTGAGTATCCCATCCCACGTCGGGTACCACACGTGTGCTCTCCACTCTGTGACGGATGTGAAGCTCCCAAGTGCCTCCTGCTCTCCATCCACATCCCTGCTCTGAATCCAGCTCTGCATGCCTGCAGAAATGTCCCTGTGGAAGTGCTTTCAAGCCCATGACAGCTGCGACATTGCAGAGCCCAGTCCAGCCGCAGGGCTGCTGCTTTTAATGCAGAAAGGGGCACCGAAAAATTCCTCTCTTCTTTCTAGTTATGTCTTCCTTACAGGAAGTTTTTGATATGGCTTTGGTCCAGCTGGCTCTCTGAGGAAAGGAGAGTCTTTCCACACATAAACCTGACTTGAACTTGATGATTTAAAAAAAAAAAAACATTGACAAAGTTAAACATGTCAATTGTCAGTTGGTTTAATGAGAGGAGGGTGGGGAGAGAGGTTGTTTTAGGCATGTGAGACTTCTTGTTCTTAAAAACAAAATGGAAACTTAAAACCAAACAGTGCTGCAAATGGGCCCAAATGATCTCTGCAGGCAAAGGGATTGCAAATAAAGAGGGCTGTTTTAAGGGCTCAATAAGTAATGAAGTCCCCCTTTAGGCTGGGCTGATCACAAGCAAATGAATAGTGACTCCAATTTCAGAGCACACAGCCCCGGGAAGTCACAGCCCTGCCTGGCTGGCCTTTAAAGTACTTGAGGCTTCTCTGTGAGAGTTAATTTGAGGACAAAGGGAATAAAATAGGAACCACATCACTTTGTGGATGTGTGTCCTTCTGTTACAGAAATAATTTTCCCACAGGGAGGAAAAAGGACTCATCTTCACTGGCACAGCAAGGCCTCTCTGCCAACACTCTCACAAAGGGCCTGAAGTAGATAATAACCTCCAAAATCTGTCCAGCTCATCCCTACCTTGTAATGTTTTATGAGGAATGAGGACTAGAGAGAGCTCTTTAGGAGGAGCCACATAAAGGAGCCTGTAGTGCTGCTGCCTCCAAAAAAAAAAAAAATTACTCCTGAGGCTGCTTTTGGTGTTGGAAATACTCAAAAAGGAATCTGGCTGTGACTGCAGTGCACCTCTCTGGGTTGCCAGGGAGGGATTTTGAGCGGAAGAATTAGGGATTTATTGGGATGTGGGCCTCTGAAACAGGAAAGGGCAGGACTCCCCAAAAGGAAGTGATGCCTTTCTCACAGGGAAACTGAGCACATCAAAGGGAACCAGAGACCTTGGAGAGCTTGGAGATCTTTCCTCTACCACCCCAGCAGAGCCGGTGCATTCCTGAGCTCCACACTATGCAGACCTGACCTTATTTTAGCCTTTCCTCTGAGGCAAACCAGCTAATTCCATCTGCAAGTCCAACCTGAGGCAGAGAATTTTGTACCCCGATTACGCAATAATTCAATTGAATTTCAGTTGAAGAGAATTCCTAGAGTAAATAAAATTATCTAGACATGTAACAGGAACTCAGGATGAGCACAATGTAGAAATTGGCTGTGTTGAGCGATATTCCAGGATTTTTCTTAGCTGTACACATATGACAAAGATGACTAATCTAGTGACTGAGGACTCACATCAATGTCTTCTCAAAGTGAGGGCTGATACTAAGAATTTGCAACCCATGGAAAACAGAGAAAAATGGACAAAAATACAAAATGAGCAGACTGACAGGAATTTGTGGTAAAGCCAAATTACTATGAGTTCTATTTTATTTTTGCTCTGCTGCTCTATAAGTCAGATAAATGAGGAAAAGCCATTTTTGCTGGTCTATGTGCACATAGAGGTATTGCTATGCACGTACTAATGTACAAAACTCACCCAGAACCTGTTTCTTCTCTGAGTCAGCAACCCACAAGGCTCAGGGCTAAGTGCAATTTCTATTGAAGAAAAGGATAATTACAGTTCATTAGTAGATTAGGCACTCAGCTCTCTTTAGAGAACGCCCTTCAGAGCACTGCCTTTGCTTGCTCTTGAAGCAAGGCAAAATCAGGCTTAAAAAAAAAGAATAATCAAAAAGTGCTGTATAACTCTGAATGCCAGTAAGGAGAAGAAAAACACTTTAAAGCCTAAAGAAATCCTCTTGTTCTTTATATCCTGTGGGTAAAGCCTTGGACTCACAGAAGCCAAAGGCAAGGCTCCCACTCATTTTAGCAGGGCCAACATTTCAACATGCTTTGTGAATTCTCAGCATGTATGACTTGATCCCTTCTAAAGAGATTTATAGCAAGCAGGAGAAGCTACAACTCCATAAAATGTTGGTGTGTGCACATGAAGTGAATTAGCAGACACAGAAGATTTTGACACTTAAAGTCGGGTTTGCAAATGGAGCCCTTTATCAGCTTGAGCAAATGCAGTGTAGTAAATCCAGATAATTCCTGGAGAATTTCTGAGCCTGTGGTTTCTGTCTTTACACCCTTTGCCTGCCAAGAGCCTGACTCTGCAACCAGCACCAGTTCTGTCCCAGCAAGGACCTAAGACCACATCCCTGTGACACATTCCGGGATATTCCATTCCCACTGTGTTCCCTCCAGGGACAGCAAGGGTAGATGTTAAACCTGGAACTTTTCTGTAGGGAGCTCAATTGATTTTCCATACAGAAAAATACTTCCTATACATTGAAATGCATGAGAATCACACACCTGGGTACAAGGCAGAGTTTTAAAATATCCTGCCATGAATTTTACATGAAGAGGAAATAGGATTGAAGGAGTCTAAAAAGTCCAACTGTGGCTTTTCAAACAAACAGCCCGGCTTTAAATTAATGAATCTGGGATTCCTCTGGTAATAAAAGATAGAGATCATGTTGACTGTGCTGCACAGATGGACTAAAATTAATCTTGGAAAAGATTTTTAAGCAACCTAAATTCCCTCCTTCCCCACCATGGGCTTGGAGCCACCTGGGGCAGCAGTGGGGCCATGGGCAGGTTAAATATCCCAGCTGATAATAAAGGTATTAATCTCAAGTGCTGCCTGTGCATTTACCTCAATGCTCATAAACTGTCAGACTGCAAAAGCAAAATGTTTTATTTAATTCCAAAGCAGACTCCCATAACCTTAACTCTCCATGTTAAGATGGTGAAAGGAAAACATGATGTGTATAAACCAGGCTGTCTGACACCCAAAGGCAGAACAGTCTCAGCCTCAGGGTCTGCCACAACTCTTGTGCTTGGGGCTGCAATTAAACTTTTCAACTTCAAAGAAGAAATAGTTTTGAAAACAAGAATAACCCTCCAAATGATGCTGACACAAGCTAGCGTATTTACTTCGCATATTTCAGGAATATTTCTGGACTTTTCAAAGCAGGATTCAGAGTGCTGGGAGAAATTTGCCCCCTCCAGCATTCAGGCCAAGGCAGAGTGGAGAGTGTCCCAGTGCCAAGCAGAGGAACACGATGGAATTAGTCAGGGGAAAGATTTATTTTCTTCTGCCTGTAGTAAATGGATTTGCTAAGATCTCAGAGCTATTGGAACAGAATTCCCAACACTTTAACAGTCTAGGTCATGCATTATGTACACCATACTCCCTTGCATGTTTGACACAGGATTAAAATGAGCAGTAGATGTTAGAAGTTGCTGACATGAACAGGATGTGCTGCAGATGGCTAAAAGGCATCACCAAGAGCTTGGTTCTTATTGACCAGTGGGGTCTATTTGACCTTTTTTTTTAAGCACAGTGGAAGACTTTGAGAGTTGAGCAAAGCTTTCAGCCTAATCAACACTTGGGCCGTGACTAATCAATCATTAAATGAACAAAACTAGGAGGGCAAGAGGAAAAAAAAAAGCTTTTAGTATTTGCAAGCAGTGTGGAGGGAAGGACTGTCCCAACTTCCAGCACAGGGATGTTTCTGGGATGAGGCAGCAGGGCACTGTACCTTATATCCACAGTGTGGTAATATCCACACTTGGAGGCTCTCCACGAGCTCACCTTGCCTGTCCACAGGTGAGTGGAGAAGGAATGCACAGAACAGGGTGGGGAAATGTTCTCCTTCCCCAGAAACCACCTCTGCTTGCAGGGATCTGAGGGTTAGGGAGTGCAGGACACAAATCACAAACCGTGGATTTCCTTTGAAGCTTGCTCTAACTACTTGCTTCCCTGATAAATCCTTCCATGTTTTTATTCTCAGGATACTCCAATATTTTTCACTTGTTGAACTATTCCAGTTCAATCTGAGTTTAGAGCAACAACTTCTCTTTTGCACTCCACTCCCAGTTCTTGCCCTGCCCCATGACCAAATATTGAGCACCCGGTGTGCTCTTTTGGGCAGTTTTTATTCCTTGTTCACACAAAAATGAAGGACAAACCTTGTCTCTGAGGGAGCCTGAAGGGACCTGCCTTGGGTTGTGTGTTCATCTCGGTGCAAGCAGGACATTTGCCCTCGTGTGAGTGACTAATTCATACACTGAGAAAAGCTGCTTGCAAAAACAGTTTAAAACATTTGGCCTTTTCAAAGTAATATTTCTCCCTGCTCCTGCCAGGCAGGGGAAGAATTATGTTCTCCTTTATATGACAATTTTAAAAGAAGCTGGTTCAAAGCAAACAGTAAAATGAGCTTGGGGGCCTCCCTGGCTCTATCACAGAATGCTGCGTGTAGCCAGCTGAAAGAGCTGCAATTTGTAAGAATCAACAACTGGCCTAAAGAATGAAACCCTCCACGTGAAAAATCATTTCAGGTTTCCTTGGGCTCCTTCACTGCCTTGTCACATACTTATCTCACAAATTCTCTGGAGGAAGAAGCATTTTTTTTACCCCCCTTTGCAGCATCCCCAGCACAAATAAGTTCCAGCTAAGGCTGGTGGGTGTTGTCATCATGGAAATAATTGCAAGGATCAGATTTACAGTGGAGCCTCCATAGCTGTTCTTGAGGTTACACAGCAATGTTTCCCTTAGCTCTGCAGCCTGATGTGCAAACCACACTTATTCTGGGGAAGTTCCTGACAGAAACTGGGCTTTTGGCAAGCACTTAAGCCCATGAGTTGTTGCTATTCCACTGGATGGAAACGCTTTCTGGAGCAGGGGTGGACTGAAGCCCACACTCGCATGTTTTGCTGTAGGTTGTTTTTTAAAGCCCCCTTGCCTGGGAGATGTGTTGCCTGTCTTACCCCTCTCCAGACCCAAATTCCATGTGTTTATGAGCTTCCCCCAGGCGACACAGTTCCTCTGGAGCCATCAGTGCCCGTGGGGAGGAAGTGTGACCCCATGCAGAATGAAGCAAACTTCCTACCCTGGGCCTTGAATTACTGGAACTGCAAACAATTTGCATTATTCATGGAAAACAGGTCTTTCCTCAAGATCCCTCCTGCCAGCAGCAGTGGTGAAGCATCAACTGCACAGGGCTGCACTCCTTGCTGGGATTGTTGCTAATATGCATCACAATGAGAAAACTGCTCCTTCTTCCTCATGAGCAGAGAGGATTTAAACATCTCCCTTCTGGAGAAAACAGGTGATTCATCTCTCTAGCTGGGAGGAAAGACTGACATATGTTGAACATATTGTACCCTGGCTTGTGAAGTTACAAAGCTTCCTCTGTAGGCAAGGATCACACAGAGGAAAACGCCTTCCTTTGCTCTCCCTTCCCTCCAGTGGGGACCATTTGATCCTTCCCAGGCTGTAAACAAAGCTGCCTGTGTGCAGCTGGGAAGGGCTTCTCCAACATGGGACATGTGCAGCTGAAACCAACCACAGAGAGAATGGCTGGGCCTCGGCTAGATTTGATTAAAGTCATTCCCTCACTTAGGCTGGGAACCCAGACAATCTAAAAATACTCTAAAAATCCTTTCCTCTGACTCTGAGTTTAGGCCTTTTTCTTTCTTTTTTTTTTTTTTGTGACAGAAAATGTTATCTAAGGGGCTGTTGGGCTCTTTAAAGCTATGTTCTAATCTATAACTATTTGTCTGTTGAAAAAAAATGCAGGTGCCTGCTTTCTGGTGGAATTTTTTTTTTAGACTGTAGGCTAGCTGAAGTAGGGATTCTTACCCTGCCTTTTTCCAGCCTGTGACACAAGCCTGATGCCACCAGCTCAGCTTCTGCAAAGAGGTCGCAAAAATGTTAACACCCAAATTTTCTCTTGGAGCAGAAGGACTGAATTAACAAAAAGAACTCTGCTTTCCGCCAGACTGACGCGTGTGAATGTGCAATGCTGCCATCTCCCAGGGCTGCCCTGCTCTGATCTTCCTGGCTCATTTGGAATTAAGGTGAGAGGAATTGTCTAACTCTCTGAGACTCTAAAAAGCCCCTCTACAGCTCAATCCTGCATCCTTGTGAGTTCTGTCCAATTCCTTGGGTGTACAGGAGACCAGGAAATGTAGAGATCTACCTTGACTTGTCCAGTGCTGCACATTAGGGCACAATTACAGCTCAGAGACAGCCTCGGGCTCTGCACGAACTCAAATCAATCACTGGCAGTGACAGCTTGACAAAAGGGTCAGGGGAAAGATTTCAAGTTATTTTCCACAGTAGTGACTGCTCAAGTACTGAAATCTGGCTGAGATCCTGACCTAGTTAATCACTGCCAGGGAGGCTTTAACCTTCAGGTATCAGAAGTGGCCACCCATAACTGAAATAAGGCTTGAATTTACGGTCATATTACCATGGAGAGCTTATGGAACTTTCCCCCCACCATTTTTATGTGCTACTGCCCTGTTGAAATCATGCTACATAAAAACTGTCAAAATACTTGCAGAGTACGGACAAGAAAAGGAAAAACAACTGTATTTTAGAAGTATAAATACCTTAAGAAAAGGAATCAGAAGATTCCAATTACAGCTGAAACTTTCAGTCAAAAGAACTTTATAACATAAATACCTCCTCCTCAAAAGCCACTTACAGCAGGTGACTATTTTCCCCCAAGCAATAAAATCACAGAAAAATCTAGTTCTAGGTTAACCAAAGTTAGCCACAGCTTCAGGTCAAAATATCACACATTGCTTCAGTGGAAAAAAAAGGAAAAAAAAATTAGAGAATTTGAAATGTTTCAGCTTCTATTTTCACACTGGTATTTTCAGCCCCTCATTTCACAATGACATTTTCATTTCAAATTGACCTTAAAACAGGTTTTCAAAAAAGGAGAATGAAATACTTGGATAATCTTCAGGCAATTCCCTTCTTTTTCCTTCCTTTCTTCCCTTCTAAGGATCCAAATCAAACCCCTGAACCACGATTCCTCTTTAAAGGAGAAAGAAAGCTTCTGAGAACTGGGACTATTTTGCATACCAGGCACCTCATATTTTTCTCCTGATTTACAGAAGTGACTGGTGGAGCCACAGATCCCTTCAGCTTGTGGACAGAGCCAATAAATGCCAAACTCATCCACTCCAGAATCCTTGCAGCAAATGCCAGGCATGCCCTTATTAATATTCTGGGAAGGTTTGGGGATCAACAGTAGCATGCATAATAGCATTTAATGACAGCAGGGCTTATTATCAGCATGATTTGGCCTCATCTGGCCTCTACTGGCAAAATCATGTGCATAATAAGGTATGTTAATGTTGGGCTCTTTGGCAGGTCTTGGAAGATGAGACGGTGCAGCTGGTGGGACGAAATGGGAGCAGCTGGAAGGGGAAGATTTGGGTCCTACATATTAAACCATTTGACATTTGGTGTCTGAGGGGAGCACTGTTTAGAGCTAATAAATAACTCACCAATGATGACAACCTGTAATGACAGCTTTTATTATGGTCTGGTTAATCCTCAGACTCAGCTTTGTCCTATCAGGCCATCTGCCACCCATTCATTTTTTAGTGTTTTCCCTCTTGCTTTGTTAAGAGTCGTGTACTTGGGAAGTCTCAGGGATGGGGAGCTATGTCTGGGAGTCATCCCTGGCTCTGGGAGAGGCAGGAGCAGCAGGGCTCAGAGGGGAACAGGCAGGAGTCAGTGCACAGAGGGGATTTTGCCATGGATCCTCAGTGCTGCAGATCCATTTTCCCCCAAGCATTCCCATTTCCAGGCATGAGGAAATGCCACTCTTTTCCCTGCTGAGTGGATGTGGCCTGTTTCTGCCAGAGAAATTGCAAACCTCTCTCTCCAGACATCAGCAGCAACGATTCTGCCACAGCCAGAGGTGACAGGGAGGCAAGGCCGTGGAAATTCCCTGCAGGACACAGCTGCTCCTCAGGGATGTGGCATCCCTGTGTCCTCATGATGCCTGATGTCACTTATTCTTGGGACACTGTCAGCTCTAATAACTCTGCCTGAAAGACAGCAATTTTCCCAGATAACGTGCTGAGATGCTGAATGCCTGGGAAACCAGGACCAAACTCCAAAGTTTCTGTCTGCAAGGTGTGCACAGCATCCTGTGTGTGCCTTGGAAGTGACAAACTGCCTCCAAACATGCCACAGGGCTGAGTTCCAGGTGATTTCCAGGTGCACAAACTCCACCAGCCAGGAATGACTGCAGCTCTCAGGGCAGGACATGTGCTAAAGAAAAGAAGCAGCAATAAAAATATTATGAAAAGAGGGAAGTGGTCTGGAAGGGCAACACCCAGAGCATCTGAGGAGGTGTTTGTCACCTTGTCTGTAGTTAGGAAAGAGCCTCAGAAACTTAACTTGCCAGGTTAGCATGGAGAAAAAGCAATGGAGAGGAATTTGGAAAAGTTGTGGACAGGTCTGGAAGTTGCTTTCTTCATAAAGCAGCCCAATTCATGGAATGAGTTCAAACACAGGAACTAAAAAGGGAAAAACAATGGAGGGAGACTTTAAGTCCCCCTTAAAAACAGCAATTTGCAGGAAAGATTGTCCATCTCAGTGGAAAGGGTCACACCACAGCTGCCTTCCCTGAGCCCCACCAGGATCTGAGGTGCAGCCATCCTGGGAAATTAGCACCTACCATAGAAGATGTACTATAAAAACAAGTGCTTGAGACCAAAAAAGGAGTGTTTATAACATTGTAGACACTTTAAAAATATTCTCCAGCTTCCCTTAGGGAAGAAATTAAAAACTTCCAAATGAATGGTACAGCCTTCATCTGTGTGGGTTCCCTTTTGTTGTCTCATGAGTAAGATCCCAAGGAAGAAGTGGGTGCCCTTTTCAGACCGTTTTGCATGTACCAGCCTATTTTTCCACCTGTTAATTGACTTCCATCCCATCACTCACACCGTGATGTTCCAGCATCATCACAGCAGCCTTCTCTGAATATTAAATGCAATTCATGAAAGCAGCTCTGTCTCTTGATCATGCACTTAATCACAGTTAATAATACCTAAATATAATGGAGCAGGCACTGCACTAGGGCAGCAAACAAATGATTCCTGTGCTCTCCCACTCCACTTGGAGCATGCTGATGGCTCTCCTGGGGAGCCTGGCTCACAGGCAGTCTGGATCTGCTGCAGCACGCAAGGAAAATTCATGTGGAAACAGACTGGCTGTCCTTCTTTTTGCTTTGTCCTGTCTCCAGCCCCAGGGAACCAGAACAGCTCCCAGACTGAGTATGGGGTGGGGGAGAGGGTGTCAAGGGTCTGGAGATAACCTGTTAACCAGCAGCATTATTCCAGCCTCTAGGACCAGCTCAGTAATTCCTTGGTACTCAGGAAAATCTCCTTTTCCATGAGAAGGAGGAGTTCCCTGTCTCTCATCTCTGACCTGACTCAGGGACCTCCCAGGAAAAGGAACACTCTGCTGTCCACTCAGGGACACTGCCAGGAACAGTGGGCAACTCCCCAAAAACTTTTTTCCTTCAAGTCTCTCTTTGCAAACCAGGCATGAGGTTTATTTGTGCCCAAAGGTGGTTTCAATTCAATGGAACTTCAATTCAAGGCCCTCAGCCAGCAGACCTGGAGTCGATGAGAGACCCCCTTAAAAACTCATCAGCCCAGAGATCAAATGTATTTCTGCCTCTTCATAAAGTGCTGATAAATCATGTGACAAACATGAAAAAAATCCAGGACAGTGAAGGTTTTTCCACACTACTCATGGCATGATCATTACAGAAGCGTAAGTAGAGCAAAGCCTCATACCACATAGTCATTGGCTTTCTTTTTTGCACTAGATGAGCCACAGATGTCCTTTACAGAATAAGTTAAAAAATACATATAAACATTTGTCACTGTGTGGGGTTTTTTTTAATGTCTCACTCCTGCCTTTCAGTGGGACTTTGATTGGACTCCTTAGGAAAAGCAATGAGAAAACCTTAATTAAAATTTTGCTGCTCCCTGGACATCTGTTGTAGAGCGTTATATAAAATATTACACGTGGTTATAAATACACATTCATCTTTTATTTTAAACACATTAGTAATTGGGTTTTATGGGGCCACAGGGATTTGTTAGGCACAGGATTGCAGCACTGAAGGCACATAGGCATGCACAGGGATGGGGACACGGATGTGTGCAGGGATGGGATCCTGGGATGTGCACAAAGCCCTGGGAAAGCTTTTTTTGCCAACTCCCACGTGAGCAGTGGGTGCTTTGCTCCTGGGGTTCCAGTCACACTCACCACTGCTCTGCCACTGCAAAGATGACTCCAGGGTCCTGTGGACAAAGGGTATTTGGGGACAGTAATAACCCACAGCACTTTTTGGTCTTTTCTGGAGCTCTATAAACGGCTGTGTGCTCCAAGGCATGGATTCCATGGAGAGCAGCTCCTCGGGATGTGTTTGTTACCTCAGCCAGTCGAAACCAGCAATGGAGAACTTTGCAGTCAGTGCTGCCACACTTAGAAACAGTGCAAAGAATGCTGTGAAGGCTCATCATTCCTTTAGTCACCTGTTCCGGATGATCCAACATATGGGATTACGTATTTTCCAGGTAATTTTGAGAGAAGTTGCAGTGAGTTTAAAGGCACATAATAAAAACTTGCCTAACAACGTGGTTACCAATACAGGCCACAACCATTTCTGGGCTAAGTCTCAGACTTTCTGAAGCTTCTCCATGATCTCTGCACGTCATGTGACAAATGCATTGCTAATTAAGAGCAGCTCGTTCTTGCAGAGTGTTTCATTAGTTATCACCTCAGAAGTGCAGCAGCTGCCTTGGGAATGCTTCTCCCTCTCCAGGTCCTGCTCTAGAGTGTCAGGACAGCTCCTCTTTCCACAATCCTGAGCACTTCAGCCTCAGAGCTGAGGGTGATGAATAGAGCAGAACAGAGCAGGCAGAAAAGAAACCTCACTTTTTCTTCCAATGTCACATCAGAGTATGCAGGACAAGGGGAACAAGTCAGTTGCTGCATGGATTTGTCAGATTGGCTGCTTGTTCGATTTGGGACTTTCCCTGAACTCCCATTCCTCTTTTTTTAAATTCTTTTTCCCTTCTGCACCATCTTCAGAGTTGTCTGTCACTTTGGCCTCTCCCAGCCTGTGCAGATGAGCTTTCCAGCTCCACATGGAAACAGCCTGATATTCACTCACTGGATAGGGAACATTTTGTCTGAAACAAGCAGCTTCAGTGAGCTTGTTATCCACTCCAGTGCACAGGATACAGGCAAGGACCTGGGTCAAGCTCCCAGCATTTCCCTGGAGCTGGTGTCCCTGTGGGCTTGTGCCCTCCCCACAAATGCACTCCAGGAAATTCAGGCTGGTTTGTAAAGTTTCCCAGCCATGCAAGAGGGATTTCCAGTAACTCCTTATAGTTAAATCATGGAATTCCAGAATGGTTTGAGTTGGGAGGGACCTTAAAGTTCATCTCATCACACCACCTGCCATGGGCAGGGACACCTCCAGGGTGCTCCGAGCCCCGTCCAACCTGGCCTTGGACACTTCCAAGGATGCAGGGGCAGCCACAGCTCCTCTGGGCACCCTGTGCCAGGGCCCCCCCAACCTCCCGGGAAGGAATTCCTTCCTAATGTCCAATCTAAACCTACTCTTTCAGTTTGAAGCCATTCCCCCTTGTCCTGCGCCTCCTTCCCGGCCTTAATGTGTTACCTGGGTTTTGCAGCTGCTCAACATGATCTCTGTACTTGACAGAATTCCAAAGCTCCAACTGATTAATGTGGCATTTAGGAGGACGTGGTGCTCAGAGCTGACCTCAGGGCACCTCTGATTACCTCACAACCAGTGTGGAAAATCCATCCCAGTAACCCCCTGCCTTGGGAAACAGGAGTCTGGACATGACATCACTCACAAGGGAGTTATTACAGTTTGCATCACTCCATGAAAAAGGATTAAAATGTGAGCGAGCCTCCCCTTTTCCAGCCAGGGAAATTCCAGGGAGGCAGAAAAACTTTGCTGCACACAGCTGGGGGTGGCACAGCCCTGTCCCTCCTGGCAGACTAACCCAAACCTGCTGAGCTACTCCGGGATCTCCTGAGCTCCTGGTATAGCTGTGGGTCTCCCTGTCCTTCTGCAAGGCTTCCCAGAATCCCAAACCTGCTGTGGCACCGAGAGGCAGTGCACACATCCCACACATCAGGGATCCTGCTTGTTCCCTGTGTGCTTCCCCAGCGTCTGTGCTCCCACTGAGCTTCCCAAACCACAGCTGCCTCCCTGGCATGCCTGGGCTGACCTGCCCTTGGCTTTTTCCTCTCCAGCTTCCCTTCTTTTCTTGTTACAAGCAGTGAGGCTGAGGAGGAGCCCTCATCCCCTTCCCTCCTGCTGCCAGGAACCACTTTAGACCATCTGGTGGGTGATTTAAACACCTGCACTCAGACCTTTGGGAGGATGGCGTGCCACATATGTGCCCAACTGGGATCACTGGAGCTGCTACCACTGTCACCTGGACCCTTTTTGGTACCACCAGGCTCAGATTTGGAGATGGTTAGCCACCTTCCTGAGGCTGCTGCTACCAAAACCCAGCCAGGGCACTGCAGGGCTATGACTTGCCACTGCCCTAAAGCAGAGGGAAGCAGCACTGGCCAACAGGAATTGTCACAGAACAAATCCTGTCAGTGAGAGGTGGAGAGGATTTTTCCCCTGGGGAAGAACATGCCTTGTTTCATGCAGAAGTGGTCTTGGCAAGCCTGACCTACATTTTGGATGGCTCTGGTGCAGCAGACTGGAAATTCAGTGGCAGCTCCAGATTAAAAAGAAAAAAGAAAAAAAAAAAAAGAAAAAAAGTGGGGCAGGCTTTTGTTGGATTACAGAAATGATTAGCATGAAACATGATTCTGTGTCTTATTTAATTGCATTAATTGAATGTTGCCCCCTCATATCATGTTTTGTATTCAACATGCTGCTAGATATTGCATGGAAAACAGCCACACAGAGTTGAATGTTTAGCCTAGCAGGGAGGGAAAGGTTGAGATGTATTTTCACTCTGAGAACATAAGAATATATCTGGAATGAACCCATACATTGGATGCTCCCACTAAAACTAGAAGCAGCTGAAGAGTGAAAAGTGCCAGTATTTGCATTTTCATTGTTAGGTTCCAAAGTTAATGCCACAGATATTGAAATGCAAGATTAAAGCAAATTGCTCCTTCTTTGGACACACCAGCTCGTCTCTGTGCTGCTGTGGTGTGCAATGCCCCGGGCTTTGAATAGAGGGAGAGGGATGGACACAAACATCAAGGAGCATCTTGGAAGAGAAAAAAACCAGGAGAGCTTCAAGTGCTGGGCAGCCTGAAGTCTCTGAAGTGATCTCAAGAGGCTGTTCTCAAGGGAGGTTGTCTCTTTTGAAAACCAGTGTTGTTTTCTGCTCCCTCCTCCCCTCAGTTCTTCCCAGAGAAAAGCGTGCTGGGTGGAGGTGGGGACTACTGCTCCAACACAAAGATGTCAAAAGGACGGGATGCTGACATCCTGAAGGGAAAAACAAAACCCGTGGGACGTTTCCTCCTCACCATTGAAAAGGTATTTGGGGCTCAGAGAGCCTCTTGTCTGTCCCTTTGTCTGCAGCTGAAGAGGAGCCCTGAGCTCCTTTGCTGGGGAAGGCAGTAATTGCTTTTCCAGCTGGATTGCCCAGCAGCATCCCCTGCTCTCCCAGGCATCCAATGAACCAGGAGACTTTATGGAGCCCTTCATGGCTCCTTTGTTTGCTCACCCTGGGCACAGAGTCACCCAGAGAAGGGCCAGGACATCGACACAGCCCTGGCAGGTCTCTGACAGAAACTCTGCAAGAATTCCAGGTGCCCTTGCTGTCATTCCCCTCTAGACACATCTGTGGATGCTTAAACACTTGGCTAAAATTTCTGGACAGAGCTCTCCCAGCACTGCAATCCTTAGGGAGAGGGCATGGATGTGGGGAGAAAACACAGCATTAGATTTGAGGAAGAGCTTGAATGTTGAAATGAATGATGAGACAGAGGGACAGGAGGGAAGGAGAGGTGTGGTAGGGCAGAAGGGGAGGATGGTTCTCACCAGAGACTGCTGGGCCTGGCAGGCAGGACACACACACAGAGATTTCCCCATTTTCACTCCATAAAAGAAGTTCTGCCACAGGGGCTGTTGAGGATTGTCTCCAAAGAGAAATGGAATCTTTTCCTTATGGTGAACCACAAGAGAATGTTGCTACATCCTGCTTCTTGTGGCTTATAAATAGAAGGAGGGAAGGAATGGCTGGTTAACTGTTTGACCTCACTTTGGGAGGAAGGAACCTCCCAAGAAACCTCAGGAACTCACCCCATTAAGCACACAGGAAAATGGCACAGATCTGGCACCTTAATTATATGCTAATGACATCCGACCAGGAAGAAATGCTTCAGAGGTCTGAAGGAAAAATACCTGACTGAAAAGGATTGTGTGTGCTCACAGACACTTTCTGACAGCTATTCCCTGTTTCTTTTTGTCAGTTTTTGTATTAGCATTTAAGAAACAAAACAAAACAGCAGACTGAAGAACCAGGTGAACCTTTGACATTTTTGTTTGATTTTCAGCCCCTGAGCATGAACTGAAAACAAAACAATCCTGCTGCAGAGAGCTTTGTCAAATGTACAGACTTTCAATGACCCTTCTGTTCATAATGTTTTTCTGATTCACTTTTAGCTAAGATTGCAAATGGTCTTCACCCATCACCTTCTGGTGAACTTGTCTGCAAAGTACTTATTCTTTTCCTATAAATTTATTTGTTCCATCTGGATAAAAAAAAATATAAAACTCCTATAAATATGTAGCAAGTTTAATGAAAGTATCCCCAGATATGCAATCCAAGTATCTGTTATGATTTTTTTTTTCCTGGCTGGCTTGTTTGAATTATTATTTCCCAAGGATTTTGCATTACACCTGGATGCTTTCAGAACTGTCTATTCATAGCAGAAGCTGATGATGACAGTTTTACTAACTCATATTTACATCCATTCTCACATGGTGCATTTTTTGGGACTGAAATTGTACCAAAAAACCCCAACCAAAACCAGCTCAAGAACAACTATTGAATGGCTATTTTGCTTTTCATTAGATGAAACAGATTCATTTCAACAATTCTCAGCAAAGGCTGTGTGACAATCCCTTCAGGTTTTATTTCAGATTTGGGAAATAGTACTTGTACAATAGTGATACTTGTACAATAAACTGAGGGTTGTTTTCTCCTTTGGGGCATAAATTGGATTAACTAGATTTCATTTCTTAATTGGATTTTTAAAAAGTTTTAAATTATAAATTATACTAAAAATATCAACCTCGTGTGTGTCACTGGGAGTAGCAGTCGTGGGAAACATCAGCAGGATTTTGAAAAGACACGGAAAGGAGTTGCCTTTACTTCGATGTAACCAACCCAGTGGGCAGAAGCAAAACCCCATCGAAGTCAGCATCAGCTTCACTTGGAGATGGAGTAGCCAAATCCTTCTGTTACTGGGGTTCACCTGAACGGGTTGGTTTGAGGATGAAACAGGACTGGGTCCCTCTTTGATACCCTCTCAGGGCTGTCAGCTTTTGTCTGGCAGAAGAAGGTTCCCCTTTTGTACCTTCTCATGTTGGAGTCATGGAACCAGCCTGGGATGGTTCTGGGAGAGGATTTGCTGAACAAAAGGCTGCTCTCAGAAGTGCCACACATCCACACTCATCCAGGGCTTGATGAGACAGAGAGAGCAACCTGCTTTTGGGGCAGCTGGAGTCCCTGGGGGTGGGAATGAACAACAGGAGCTCCTATTCCATGGAGAAAAGAGGTCAGGGAAGCTCTCCTCGAGTCGCTGCTGAGCCCTTCAGCTCACACAGCAGCACTGAACACTCCACTCCCCACTCACCTCTGCTCCGTGGAGCTGCTAACTCTTTCCAGATGAAGGGTGTTTATTTAGCTTATTGATTAAACCAGGTGCTGCCACTGACACTAACCTCACATTTTCCACAGAGACAGATAGGAGACATGAGAACTGGCTATGGTTCCCCTGTGCCCCCGTTTCCAGAGGAAAAAACTGCTCTTTGTGACCAGGCTTGTGTCACACCAGGCTCTGCAGCTCCAGGACCCTGAGCCTGGAGAGGAAATGAAAGCAAGTTCTGCTTGAGGGAGGAAAACCCCTGGAATTTGGGTGGCTGTTGCTTTTTATATTTTTTAGCATGGAATTATTAATTTCCTTTAGTATGAGAACTGAGATGGCATCAGAGAATACAGCCACTGAATCAGCTTGACTTATTAAAGTCTTTAATTACCTTTGCCACATTGATGTGATGTGATGCACTAAACAAAATGCTTTGGGCTTGAATAGAAGAGAACATGGGCCACAAACCCAAACACATAGTATAAAAACTGCGGGATTTCTCATGGAGCAAAGCTCCTGATCCCACTCCCTTTGCTGATGCTGCAGCAGCTCCAGCTGCTCCATATCCCACATTACACCAGCAGCAGATGAAATCTGTCATGTGCTGCAGCTCCTCTGTGGCTCCGTGGGTCCAGAATGTATAACAATTTAATTCTGCTCACTTTTCCCTCAGTAGGACACTATATAATTTCCTCACTGCACTGCTGAGTTTCACAAAGCCCTCGGTTACCTCGGAGACTCCTGAAACCTGGCTGAAATTCCCATCAAAAGTTCCTGCAGGGAGAAACAAATCAACAGGCAGACAGGCGAGCCCATCTCCATGAGGAAAGCCAAATAAATCCCACTTATATCTGCAGGACTGGCACAGTGCACATGAAACATCTCCAAAGGCTAGACAGGAGGAGACCCAAAGCCGTGTGACAGGGCATGGCCACCACTCTCCTGTAAAAACACTTCCAGAGGGAGGCCCTGGGGTTGCTGCAGACAAAAGTTGAGCAGCCTGGAAGGAAATTGCCTCCTTGCTCCCTCCTGATAGGGAGTTAACCTCGGGGAGCACCCAGCTGGAAGCTGTACACTTGGAACATGCTCTGTTCTGCTAAGAAAACATGCAAGGGAGGACATCTTCCTGCAGCTTGGAGCAGCTCCAGCAGCCTGATGAAACATGACGGCTGTGATGTACAGAACATCCCAGAGGAAAAGCCAGCTTGTGCTGCTCTCCCTGCTGACTGACACGTGGCACCGAGTGCTGAGCATCTCCTCGGGCTCCTGGGTGCTTCCAAGACTTCCTAGCACACCAAGCAGAGAGACTTTTTACAAAGCAATTGCTTTTCTGTGTGATACCAGTTTATCTGTAATGCATCGGATTCTCTGAGTATCCACATTTCTTTTTGCCCAGGAAGGAAGGAAGGAAGGAAGGGAGTTAGGGCTGTGCTAGAAACCAGAGTACATGAAATGATTGAATTAGGGAGCAGTTTCAAAGTTGACTTCAGCAGAAGGTTCGTGGTGTTTGATCCTTGTTCCTCTGCCACCACTGGCAATATCCCCACTAAATTTGGTGAGAGCAGGAGCAGAGCTTCAGAGATGATGCCTCAAAAACCTCTGACCTAAGTTACTATGAGAAAACAGGGACAAGCCTATGGAAAGGGAGACTTAACCCAGGTTAAACTGAGCAAAAGACACAGCAAAGCAGAGGAGTAAGTGAAGGCACTGCACTGTTCACTGCTGATGAAAATTAGGTAAGTTTAGTCAAGTTTCACACAGGATATTTGACAGTTTCAGCACTCTGTCTCCTGTCCTTCTGCATGCTTTGATCAGCACCAATGTGACCTCTGGTAAAGCAGCCTCAGGGATCCATTCTCAAGAATTTCAGGTCTCCTCCCTGCAGATACAGCAGCCAGCTGTGGGCTCCCAAATGACGCAAGACTGTTCACTGACAGCCCTTCCATGGCATTGTCTGTCCTCAAAGATAACATCCATTTCTTCCAAGCAGAGCAGGAAAACAAAACAGAGCAGTCTTCAAGGAGAAAGGTCTGATCATCCCCCCCAAAACTGTCATATGTCACCAGGACAGACAGATAATTCTCCTCAGAGGAAAAGGCACCAATTTCAGAGCCACTGTAGCTCCTGAGGCAAATGTCCTGGAGTATACTCGAGAAACAAAAGAGGAAGCAGAAACTAGGAGGTGACTTTTGGATTAGCATTTTGGTTTTGAATAAAACTTCACCAGCAGACTCAGTATCTCCTGCCCTATGTATAACAGCCACTTCCTTATCTGGCTTTCCAAGATGTAAAACAAACCTCAAAAAAACAGGGAAACAGTGTCCTGGCATTTAAACTATTTGGGGTTTCTGTTTTCTGAGCTATCTGGATTAGACAGCAACCCTATCTCAGCCTTTTCATTCCTGCTCTCTCTGCTTTGGACAGCTCTGCTCTGTGTCCTGGCAGGGTGATGTGTTTCTGTGTTTCCTGACCACATTTACATATACCGTGTTGTTTAATAAACTTTTTGAATTGCATTTCCTCCTGCCAGTGTTGAAATGGATCTGCCTTATTTGAATGACAGGCCCACACAGCCTTGAATTATCTGGTGCCTTGTGGACCCATTCCTGGCTGATGCAAAGGCTTTTCCTCCCAGCTTGGTGGAACTTTTTGAGAATTCTGTTAAGGAAAATTGCCCTGAAGGGAATATGGTTCCCAACACCTTTTGGTGGGTTATTTCTAAATAAAACCTTTGGGGCTCACCGGCACTGCAGCGAAAAGTCCAGAGCGGCAAAGGGTTTGCCAGAAGCTGGGTTTGTACCCCAGCAAGGGGTTTAAGGAGTGGACAGCCTGGAATTTCACAGCAGCCTGTTAAGGGGGACTGGCACAGCTAAGCCAAGCCCTCTGCATCCCTGGAGCTAACTGGGAGACGCTCTAAGAAAAGGCTTCAGAAAGCAGCAGCCAGGAAGGGTTTGTCTGTTTGCAAATTGCCTCCAAGCCTTGTTAATCCCTGCTCAAATACGGAGCTTTGTAAGATGATCTCTCCTTTCTCACCAGCCTCGCTGGTCTGGTGTAAAGCAGAGCTCTGCTTAGGCGGGGTTTAAAGAGCAGCCCGCACAACGCAGCGGGACTTTGAGAGAAACACCCGAAACCCAGCATTCCCCTCTGGATGTGCGCTGCTCCCAGCTCGAGAAACCGGTGATTTGAAAGAGAATGGCCGCAAACAATTGCGATGCGAACAATGCAGAGCCCGCTGTTACTCACGCAGGAATCACTGCGGGAAGTCATTGTGTCCCAGGTGTTTTTAAATAGCTCTTCTGTGGGTAGATATTTTGATTCTCTCAGGGGCTGGCTGAGATTCACCAGCAGTGTTCATTAGCTGTTGGTGGAGGCCGTGCAGTTTGCCATTCAACATTTAGGCTCCATTTCTAGAGTATCGCAGTACCACTGAAAACTCAATTAGGGTTTATTTATAAAAGCTTTAAATAGGCAAGTTTGCATGTTTCCGACCTCACTGTGCAAAGATAAGCGCACTGGTTTGAGTTTCTGTCAAATCATGAAAATTTGCTTCTCAGTATGGCTTAAATGAATGCTTGCTACATTTTATTACTTCTATAACATGCATCAGAAACAAGAGGCAGATGTGAGTTCCCATGCGCTCTCAAGATCAGAAAAATCTGTCTTTTTCAGGGTTTTGGGGTTTTCATAAAGAGCATCCCAGTAATAATAGCACATCATACCCCAGGAACCTCGGGGAAGGAACAGAGCAGAGTCCTGCCAGCTCCTTTGTGGCTCAATCTGAAATTTTGAGTCCAAACAGATTCTATTCCACAAAATTCCTGCTTCCAAGTGGAAAAGCGGAGGAGCTGTGGCAGCCTCCAGCCAGCCTGGAAACTCATCCCGAGGAGCAAAGATGGGGAGAAAGGAAAGCAAAAAACCGCAGCATTATGTGGTGAGCCCCCAAGGTCCTGAGCGAGCAGAGTGCGCTGGAAAATTCTTATTTCCACTGCTGAGAGCAGTGAAATAAATCTCTTGTGGAGATGTGCCCTCTCCCGGCCTCCCCGAGAGGGACACAGGTGCAAAAAATCTGCACAGAAAATTATTTTGGGAGGTTTCAAGTGACGCAGCTCAACCAACAGAGCAGACCCAGGTGATAGTGCTTAGGAACATGATGGCATTTTGGCACTCTGGCACAGCTAAATGATGAGGTAGAAAAGAAAAATGCATTTCTGGGTTTTAATTCCTCATCTAAACCTTCTATTTGCCACACAGAAAACTGGGAAGTTTTTAGAGTGGTAAAACAATTCATGACACTGACTATACATTGCAACTCTGTCCTCCCTTTAGGATCAACCAAGTGTTCATTCCCTGTGAAAAATTATCCATTCTTGCAGATCACAAGGGCAATGAGCAAAAGAAATATCTTCAACACTTAGCTCCTTTTGCTATTTCCATCCTGTTATTTTTTTCACTGAGAATTTCGACTGTTTTTCAGCAACTTTCTCTTTTTAATGAGGGAATATATTTTTTTGTGAAGTGTAAGAGACGAGGAACATTTTGAAGGAAAAATTTGAGGTAATCCATAGGGAACAAAATGAACAGTTTGGGCCTAAAATCTGAGTTAATCTGTAGGGGACACAATGGGGATTTTGAGGTAAAAATTAGGTAATTAGAAGTCAACAGGTAGTGAAAATTATGAGGGTAAAATCTAAGGTAATCTCCATTGTGGAGAACAAATATTTTGAGGTAAACTGAGATGATCAGTAGTGGAGAGATAGGGAAAATTTGAGGGTAAGACTTGAGTAGCTCTATAAAGCTACAATGAATATTTTGGAGTTGAAAAATCTTATATAAGCCAGAGGGGAGAGAATAAACATTTTGGGGATAAGATAGTTAATTGTGGGGTCTCTTTGTCATAAAATGTATGTCAAGAAAGTGATTTGAGCTAGGAGTGAATGGGGAGCCCTTGGGGTTTGCCTGCTTATGGTTTTGGGGTGCTCTCTGATATTTTGGAAGAGTTTCTGTGGCACAGCTGCAATGACAAGCAACACACAGGGCAGTGTTGTCCACTTGTTTTTAACCTTTCCCATCAGCTGTGAAAGCTTCTTGCCTTGGGATTAATTTCTCCTCCCAGCACGAGCAGGAGCAAACCCTTGTATTGATTTGCCCCACAGGAGAGAGAGGTCGTGGGAATTTTGAAGCAATTTCTTACTGAACAGACAGGCAGAGCAAAAGCCCAAAGTGCTTTTAGGCATGCTCTAAACGAATGTTTTTCACTACAAGCTCGGTCTCACTGCCCTCTCCTGGCTGGATTATCCATGCTCAGCCCACTCCAGTGCCTCATCTTCCTCAGGCTCTTGCATGAAATTCCCAGTCAGAATGTTCTGGTCAGCATCTTTTAATTCCAGTCAGCCTGGAATACTCAGTTAATTTCCCTTTCTTAGCTCAAATCATTTGCCAGAGGAGCTGCTCGGCCTGAACAGCTGCCAGTGGAGGACCAGTCAGGCTGGAAAATCTCCATGAGGTTGGAGAGTGAGAGAAATGTCCCTCCTGGCTGGGGTGTTCTTGGCGGGCAGAGAACTCTGATATTGGCCATATCTGATATTGGCCATATCTGATATTGACAATAATGTGGCTTTGTGCTCAGATACTCCGGGAGGAAGGGGAGCTTTGGCCTCACCTGCACAGCTCAGGTGTTTGTGACACAACTGGGGTGGCCTGATAAGGCATGAACAGATTTCTGGGTTGTGGAATGCCTTGAAACCTTTCTCTGTCAGGTTTTAATGGGTTTCTCCTCAGGATTTCCTGTGGTCCAGCATCCCTGGTGTCCCTTATTTTGTCCAAAGTCCAATGGTGAAGGATTGAGTAACTGACAAGTAGGGTCTGGGATGAAAATGGTAGCAGGGAAGGGGAGTACTTATAAACTCTATCAATATTTCACCCAAAGTGGGAGTGGAGCAGTAATGGTGTGTTTGGTTATTCACGGAAGACCTACTCTTATTTCCTGTGCAGTCTTTTAATTCTGCTGTAGGATTTACTGTCCAGTATCTTTCTAACAAAACCTGTTAGAGTTTAGATTTAGGATTAGCGTTTGGGTCCTTTCTTGCATTCACTGCAAAATCTCGCCAAGGCTGGAGCACTGGGGTGACGACTGTTCTCAGCAAAGGTTGCTTATTAATACTGTGTCAGATTTCCCTCGGTGCTGGGCGGAAAATGCGAGGCTTTGGACCGGGAATTCTGCAAACAAGGCCTGTGTGATGGTTGATTTATTGTGTTTTTCAGTGAGCCAGGGCTGGCACAAGGACTCGTGCAGGTACTGGTATGGCACAGGAGCTGTTGCCCTTTGGAGCCATTTTCAAGGTGTGATTATAGAACATTTTGGAGGCTGTCTCTGGAATTCCATTGGTAGCTGGATCTCGCTCCAAGTGCAGCAGTTCAGGTGAGGGTTATGACCTCTCCAGATTTGTGCTCACTTTGGTACCGACTGGGGCTGGAACGGGTTTTCCAGGGAACTGGAGATCACTGCGGACTTACTGGTGCTGTGTGCAGCAGGAGCTGTTTTTTGCTGAGCTGAGCTGAACTTTTTAAGAAGCGGGAGTGGATTTGGGCCAGAAGTGCGACAGAACGCGGGTCACAGCCGGCACCGGGGCCGGGACCGCGGCGGGCACATCCCGGTGCCGCCCTCCTGTGGCCAGCGGCCGGTACTGCAGCCGCGGCCGTGCCGGGATCCGCGCTGAGCCATTCCCGAGCAGAGAACGCGCCCCAGCCCCACGAACAGCCGCTCTGTGGCAAGGCAAGGGGACACGGGGCTCCTCCTTCCTCTCTGCTGGGATTAACTCCGTGGGAAATTACATTTCTAACAGTCTGGGCCTACCTGTGGCTGCTGGAAAAGTGTGGAGGTGAAGTGGTGAATTCCAGAGGTCCTTTGGGATGATGGAGCTGTGGTGTTTGGGGATCTGAGCTCTCAGCCGGGATCAGGACAATGACAAGCTTATATCCTATAGAATTGGCTATTTATAACCCTCATCCCCACAGCCCCACTGATGTCCCTGTGGGAGACTTGAGGGAATTCCCTGGAATTCAGCTGATTTCATCCACCCTGAGCTCAGGCTCCAGCTGATACTCTAAAGCAGAAGAAGGTGGTGGTTGGATGTGCTCCTGCCTCGTGGTGAGGCAGCCCCTGTGCCTAGGTGCCTTTATCCCTCACCCAGGATGGCCTCACTTGTCTCTCCAAAGGGCGAGTGGGGGATGCCCCACTGAGCACCCACAATATCACTGTGCTGACTAAACCCCAAATATCCCAACCCACATTGGCTTTGGGATGGGGATATCCCCGGCATGTTCCCTTCAGCACAGCTCCCGGTCATTCCTTACTGGCATTTGCAATAAACCACCCTTACGGGGTCTGATTGCAGCGGGGTCAGGGTTTCCTCCCCTTTTCAGGGCATTCTCCCAGCCGTGGAATGCCACTGGAAAAGGCAACACAAGTGTTATCTGAACTCTCTCTGTGCTGTCAGGGCTCCGTTTCAGCAAGGACAGATTCTGGGATTAGGAAAATAAAGCACTGAGGCTGGCGGGTGGGGTCTTGGCCATGAGTGCCTCCCTCCATGCCCCCCAAATCCTCCCTCGGCCTCCTCATGGCTGCAGAGCTGCTGCTGCAGGGTGGGAGCTGGAGAGCAGAGACCACAAAGCCAGCAGGACCCAGGCCAGGACTTGGGGCTGTTGTTTCAGGGTGATCCTGTGTCTTAGGGTTCCCAGCACTTGGAAGAACTTCTGGCCAGTCCCAGGCTCCAAAGCTTTATTGGGGGGGATAAGGGAGGGGGAGAGGGGGAAGGTCACTGTCCCTAGGGCTGGAGGATGCTTCTCAAGAGTGTTTTCACCTCAGGGCTGAGCCTCTTGGGAAAGAGGATGTCAAAGTAGATGTAGAGGTCCCCCTTGCGCTGGGGGTCCTGGGCCAGCGGCATTCCCTCTCCTGGCACCATCTTGTAGTACTTGGGGCTGCCAAGAAAAGGAAGGGGCTGAGAGGAGCTGTGGGATGATCCCAACACAGGAGCCATGGTCTCCAGCTCCACCTGCAAAGCCCCATGTGGGTTTCCCAGGTTATCTGCTCCTCCACCTTCAGCCAGGGCCTGTCCTCCTCTTCCCGGCTCCAGCATCCACCCTCCTCCACCCACACCCAGCCCTCTCCTTGCCTCTGCTCCCAGACCACAAGAGTCACCCACTGTGGGCATCCTCCTCCTCCTGCAGCCCCAAACCTGCTGGAAAAGGCTTTGGAGCACCCTAAGTTCCTGCCAAGTGCCTGCTCACCTTTGAACCCTGTTTTCCCCTGGCACTTACTCCACAATGTCATTGATGGGGATGTTCAGCAGCCTCCCATCCAGTGTCCACACATCCAGGGTGCATCCAGTCAGTGCCTGCCAGGCAGGGAGTGGCACCAGGAGCTGCTGCTGCAGCCCCAGAGCCCAGAGGTGAAGCTCTGTTCCCTCACTGGGCCCTTTACCTTTGACAGGGGGATGGTGGCAACATAAAGGAGGTTGTTGTCGATTCTTTTGAACCTTGGGTGAAGCTTCTCTTGGACAACAAAGGTAATGTCAGCTGGAATGATGTTTGGGCCCTAACGGAGGAGAAAAAAGATCACAGAATCATGGAATGCCAGGATGGTTTGGGATGGAAGGGAAATAAAAATTCACTCACCCTGCCATGGGCAGGGACACCTTCCACTAGACCAGGCTGCCCCAAGCCACATTCAGCCTGTCCTTGGAAACCCGAAAATTATTTTATACAGGGAAAACTGACACAAATTCCTGCTCTTTTGCTGCTGTTTTCAGCTGGCTAGAGAAAAGAGAAAGGTATTTTCTTCCCTTAAGAGAAAAAGGAGTCTTTTATCCAAGGCACTTGCTTAGCCAAGGGCAAATCCAAAACTGTGTTTCTGCCAGGAAGAAAACCAACCCTTTCAATTATCTTTTCTTTAACCTGTTCTAAGGAAAAGCCAGTTTTCTGAGAATAGTATTGCTGAGTCTCTCTGTTGGTCATGTTGCCAAGTGCCCTCAGCAACGGGAAACCAGAATTTCTTCGTGGAAGAACATTTTCCATGGAGTGGGCACAGGACTGGAACAGCTGCCCAGGCGGGACATGGAGTCTCCCTCTCTGGAGACATCCCAAACCCACCTGGATTAGTTGGATGTGGTGATCTCCAGATGTCCCTTCCAAACCTGACCCTTGTGTGGTTCTATGCTTACCTGGTCCCCTTCCTTCTCAAAGGTGATTCTGGTGCCACGCTTCCAGCCCGGCTGCACATCAATTGTTAGGATCTTATCCCTGATGGTGCTCGTTTGGCCGTCCTCATTCATCACCTGCAGTGCACAGTCAAGGGCCCAAAGAGGGAGGTTCAGGAGTGCTCAGGGTGGCTTGTACTCCACACCGAAGTGGCTGTGGGTACAAACAGGATCAGACCATAGAACTCATGGGATTATTTAAGTCAGAAAAGACCTCCAAGATCATGCAGTCCAATTGTTCCCCCAGCACTGCCAGGCCACCTCTAACCCATATCCCCAAGAGCCACAACCACATAGCTGTAAATCCCTCCAGGAATGGGGACTCCACTACTGCCCTGGGCAGCCTATGCCAATGCCTGATCCCTCTCTCAGTACAGAAATCTTCCCTAATATCCAACCTAAACCTCCCCTGGCACAGATTGAGGCTGTTTGCTCATGTCCTAGAGCAGGAGAGACTCAGGGCTGGGTTCAGAAGTCTTGGACAACAAGGAGGGGGACAGAGGTCACCAAAAGGAGACACGATGCAATGTGAAAATGGAATTATGGGAGCCCAGAACACACTGAGATCTTTCTCTACCACTCTCTGAGATCAGCCCTCGCTTCCCCCATTGCCTCCCATGCTGAATTCCCTTCGGCAAGTTGTGGGGAAGAACACTGGTTCAGGTCCTTCTGGGTTTGGTGCTAATCCCTCCCTGTGACAAGCTCCTGAGGCAGGGCCATCCCCAAATCCTCAATTCCCCACACTGAGGGCAGAGCTCACCCCAAAACCCACCCCCTTCACCCCCATAGGCCCTACCCTGCGGGAGATCTTAATCTTCTTGGTGCAGCCATGGAACAGGTCCTCGAGGGACACGTAGAGATCCCGCACCACGGGGGGGTCCCGCCGCAGGGCCCCCCGGCCTCGGGGCCCTCCAAAGGGCAGCAGCACCTCTGAGCCATCCTCAGCAAAGAACTCTGTGTGAGGGAGCAGAGGGACAGCCCCTCACTGGGGTCAGAGCTCCGGGGTCTTCACCTCCCATCTTCTCCCACCTGGAAACACCCCAAGTGTTTTCCTTCCACGAGTGTTTATGGCAGCCTCGCCTCCCTCTTTTTGATGGGAATCCCAGAAAGGGTCACAGGAGCAGCTGGGGGAAGCCTGAATATGCACCTCCAGGCCTCTCCCCCACCCAGGACTAGGGGAACTCAGCATGTCTCCTCCAAGCACCAGAGGGATCTGAGAGCAGTTGAGCAGGAAAGCATTCCTGGAAAGCTTAATGTTCTGACCTGGCACCTGCCATGGAATCATGGCAGCCTCAGACAGACTCCAGCCACCCCCAAATCTCCCAACCTACCTGCAAAAGGGTTGTCCCCTCCAAAGAACTCCCTGAAGACCTTTTCAGGGTTGTTGTGGAACACGTATCCGACGCTCCAAGGGTTGTCACTTGCAAACTCCAAGGGGATGCCACCTTTGAGCCCCTCTTCCCCGAATTTGTCGTAGATGCCTTTCTTCATAGCTTAGGGAACAAGGAGGTGTTGGGAATTGAGGGAGATCCCCAGCCTGAGATCCAGGTTTTGTTTGAGTGGAGGCTGGAGAAGAGGGTTCCCAGGAACAGGGGGGATAGACACGGCAGTGTGTACCAGTTCCCAGCTGGGCTGTGGGTCCCAGAGCTCAATTCCTGCAAGGGACCAGGAATTCACATCCCCTTCCCGCCCCTGCAGTCAGGGCAAGGGGACACTCCCCACTTACGGTCGCTGAGCACATCGTAGGCCTCTGCCAGCTGCTGGAACCTCTTCGGCCCCCAGGGCTCCTTGCATTTTAATGGATGGTATTTCAGGGCCAACTTCCTATAGCTAAGGATCACAGCATGGCTTGGGTTTGGGGGGGGGTTTTAAATCCCATCTCATTCCCACCCTCTGCAAGGTGGAAGGGACACCTTCCACTATCCCAGGTTGGACGGGGCTTGGAGCAACTTCCAGCGATCCAGTTGCAGCCACAGCTTCTCTCAAAACCCGGTGCTAGGGCCTCACCCTCCTCACAGGGAACAATTCCTTCCCAGTATCCCACCCATCCCTGCCCTCTGGCAGTGAGAAGCCATTCCTTCTGTCCTGTCCCTCCATCCCTTGTCCCCAGTGCCTCTCCAGCTCTCCTGGAGCCCCTTTAGTCCCTGCAAGGGGCTCTGAGGTCTCCTCTCCAAGCGAGCACTCTCAGCTCTCCCAGCATGGCTCCACCGAGCAGAGGGGCTCCAGCCCTCACATTATCTCCATAGCCCTTCCGGACCCACTGAAGGGGACAGTAGACACCCCCTGATGGTTCCCCTGATGCTGGGGGTCCCTCACGCCTTCTTAATGTCGTCGGCGGTGGCCCCGCGGTCCAGCTCCAGCACAGCGTAGTAGTCCAGCCCCATCGCGTCCCGTTGCTATGGCCACACGGCTTCCGGCCCGCGCCCCGCGGGGCATCACGGGAAACGTAGTACTCCCGCTCACTTGAGCACTCTGCCGGGGTCTGCTCAACCCTCACCCTCTCTTTTTTTCCTAAAAATCCCCAAGTTTTCATGGAAAAACATGCATGAACACAGGTGTTATCAAAGCAGCGGTTTATTTCACTCCATACTGTGACAGTCACTTGCACTACACCCCCTCTCCCACTTTATTTATTTGTTTCCCCTCACTACAAACAGCATTTTTTCAGCACTGGAAATGCAAGCACAACATCATTGCAACACAAGATGCTCTCCACATTAAAAATTGATCCCAGTTGTGTAGTAGGAAAAAATATGACCTGTCTCAAAAACACGGTGTATCATCACAACAACCTCAAACTTGTACACACACATCCCAGGAAAATCAGCTTGGAAGAGCCTTTCCGACACACTTGTCCTTTATTTGGCCCCTTCAAACACTTAAAGGTCAGAAAGTTGGTATCTCCTCACTATCCCATCTCTGCAGCACGTGTAGATTTCCTTCTCCCAATAAGCCACCTGAAGAAGGAAAAAAAAGCAGTGTTTACACAAAGTTTTTCCAAAGTTTTTCCAAGTGTTCCCAGTTAAATCCTCAGAGATGAGCTTTCCTTCTGGACTTTCACAAAGGGAATTCCTCGTGGAACACCACTAGCAGGTTTTAAAGGACAGTTCCAGCTTTCACCAGAGTTTAGGGAGCAGATGTGTCTTCACACAAGGGTTTGAGTTGTGCAGGTCAAACCTCAATCCCGCCCTGCGTGTTCATCTGAGGGGCTGTGGTGGGTGGGAGATGGAGAACTGGACTGTGGAGCTAGGACAGGTTAAAAAAGTGCCCATTTCCAGGCTAAGAGTCCAGGCTGCACTCCCTGATCTGTTCAAGCACAGTGGGATGTCTGGAACACACAGCAAGACCCCATTCCTGGCCCCAAATCCCCAGGGAACAAGATGGGTCAGGCAGCACCATTGCTTTTACCCCTCAGGATTCTCCCAGCACCCTTCACCCACACTTTTTATAGAACCCAGCTCTGTCAGCTCCAACTCCACCATTCCAGTCAGCTCCTACACAACAGAGATAAAGCCAGGGAATTCCACAGAGGACTGGTTTGTGCAAAATATTAGGATTATTCAGGTAGAAAAAACAAAGACAAGCTCAAAAGTCAACTGTGCGAAGGAAGCTGCTGAGGTAAAACACCTGAGGTGAAGGCAGCTGCCTCCTGCCTGGCGTCAGCTTTCCCTGCCCAATTTCTCCTCAGGGATCCCCCATGCGTCCTACCTTGTACACGGGGTCACAGTCAGCCTCAGTGAGATCCAGGACATAACCCAGGTCTTGCTGAACAACAAAGCAGGTGCCATCCCCTGCAAGGAAGGCACAGCAGCCAATTAGTGAAACAAGCCATGCTCTTGATTACAAACAGAAATTCTATCGGGAAAAGACTCCAGTGGGTGAGACGTGCCTCGGAGGCCCCGTTTTGGAGGGATATGAGGGACGTGGAGGGTGGAAATCCCAAAGCAAAGGGGCAAGAGGACAATGCCCAAAGAGCACAAGGCTCCTTGACTTGATTATAGGATTTCTACAGCTCTGGAATTACCTTGGCTGGCAATAAATCCATCTCGGTACGGGAGCAGGGAAAGCACTGGTGCTCCTGATCTATGGATCACCTGGATTGGAGCACTAGGAAAAGGAACAGAAACAAGGGATGAGGATTGTTGTTCAGAGAAGCTGTGGCTGCCCCTGGATCCCTGGGAGTGTCCAAGGCCAGGCTGGATGGGGCTGGGAGCACCCTGGGACAATGGAAGATGTCCCCTGCCTGTGGGAAGGGGTGGAATTGGATGGGCTTTAAGGTCCCTTCCAACCCAAACCATTCCATGATTCTTTCCTACGGACCGAGTTAGCAGGGAACAGCACTAAAACCCCACAGCTATTTCCAGTCCTATGCTGGAATGAGGATCAGGGTAAATGTCAGGATCCTACAAAGACACTCACATGAGGGAAAAAAATGGGCTGTGTGGGAGGAGGGAATATTGATGTTAAGAAGTTTTCTGATGAATTCATCTCCACGTATGTGCACACAGATGATATAAATATAAAATAATACAAATGTTTATACAACAATACACACAGCACATCAACATAATGCAACTGGCTTGGAAACGGCACTGCCTGGCAGCACCCTCTGTCTGACTCTCTTTTCCAACCAAAACACTGTTTGTTTGCCCCAGGCACTCACTCACTTTGTGTTTCTCACATCCAGCTGGTAGATGTTCCCATCCTGAGTCCCTGCCAGAATGTAGGTGCTTGACAGGAACGTGCAGCAGTTGAAGGCGTCAGATCCAACAAAGAGGAACACCTGAGGATTTGGGAACAAACCAAGTGTCAGACATGTGGGACACCCACAAGAGGGAAGCAGTCATTTATTTAGAAGAGAGTAAAGCCACCACTGTTTACTTTTAAACACTGTTTTCCCTGTTCCCAAGGTAAATCCTGAGCAATTCTTACTCCTCACAGAAAAATCTGTCGAGGAGGAAGGAGAGAGAGCATCCTTTTATTGCACCAGGCTTTGGCCTCTCCTCCAGTTTAGGTTTCATCTGTCTCAACTTCCCATCCCAGAGCTCTGACAGTCCCAGATCCTTACTGGCTGCCTGCTCTGCAGTCCCACTCCTTGAAGCTTCTTGTCCTCTCGAGCGAGCAGCAGGATTTTCCCTTCTGTCCCGACCTCACGTTCACCTGGCAGAAGGACAATAGGTAATTCCAGCAGTAGCTACACAACAAATCTCGGTGGGATCAGAACACAACAGCTTGGATCACCCCAGCCAAATCGTGGCAAGATCCCTCCAGATCCCAAAACACCAGGAAGGCCAGTAACCAAGCAGAGCTCATCACTCAAACTACATGATAGGGCTGAATTCCACCCAGGACTGGAGCGCTCTCTTCCCTTCCCAAGGTGGTAAAAGGACATGGAGCAGCATTCCAGACACTTGGCGTGACTGGTGACAAACCTAAGCAGTTTGGGACAGGGAATTGAAGGGGGATTTTCAGGAAAAGGCCCTTACTGGGAGGTTTCTCGGGTGTGCCCAGGTTCAAGGAGTTGTCAGCAGTGCCCACGGTGATGCCATTGATGGGAGAGCCACAGTCAGCAATGATGCCCAGACAGGCAGATTTCCCACAGTCCCAGAGACGGGCAGTGCCATCCCTGGAGCAGGACAGGACATTTCTTCCCCGATCCACTATGGCAGTGTCCAAAATACCTGCAGGAAACCAAAGACTGTGTTCACACAGACAGACAAAGCACCTAATTTCCCAAGCTCAACTCGACTACTGGCTCCAGGACACTGTCCCCAGTGACAGCAATCACACATAGACAAGTTGTGCTTCTAGAAAAAGGTGCCTGTAGAAGGCAGGAGCTCCCAGAAAACCTCACAGAGCAGAACCACCATCTGGCACAAAGAAAAGATATCATGAATCTAATGATCAGCAACACCTCACCTCAGCCTGAGGTGGTGCCACACAAAATTAACCTCTAATTTGGGCAGAAAAGAGCCTGGCATTTTTAAACGTTCCCATGTCCACCCCTGGATAATCCCAAAAGCAGTATCCCTATTATCCAGCTACAGCAACATGCCAAGAGCAGCGTCTGCTGGCACTAAAATCCCTTAACTACTTGTTTTTACTGTGGGCTGTCAAATCTGGATCTGAAAAATGACAGTGTTCTCTTAGCAGACAACAGTTAGGTGGTCAGAAGATTTAATTGGCTACAGAAGCTCAAAGACGGGATAAGCCAAGCAAACCGACTGCAGCAGTTTGGGCTGGAGGAATAAGCAGTGACTAAAGTCACCTCAAGAGTGATTGGCAGCACCACTCTGACCAAGGTTCTGCCACGCCACCTGGTTTGGTTAGGGGACATCGCTGCAAAAGCATTTTCAATGCACACAAATAGATTACAGAACTGCTTGGGTGGGAAGGGACCTTGAAGATCAGGTCCCAATCCCCAAATCATGTAAGAACAATGGTAGGCTCAGCACAAGATGAGTTTTGGAGTTAATCAAGTTTAGGGCAGCCAGGCATGGGGTTTATTAACCTCTCAATCAAGCCCAGCATCTCATGGGACAGGGAAAACCAGAGCCTGGACACAGCAATTGGGAGCTCAGGGAAGAGAGAATCTAGGGTAGTGTTTGGGGCACTTGATGCCACATTCCAGACATCAAACACAGAGCGCAGCAGGCTGGCGACTGGACATCAGCTCTGGAGTGCAAGGCAAGCACACAGACAGCAGATGAAGCATTTTAAGGACTCTATACCTGCTTTGTGACCTTTAAATGTTACTACACAGCTGGCATCTTCTGCTGACCAGATCTTTAGCTGGGCATCCATTCCCCCACTCAGAACCACGAGGCCCGATGGGAAAAACCTGCAACAATTCACATCATACACATGGCCTTCCAAAAGTCTCTGGAAAAACAAAGAACTACGTGCTAGTTCCATTGTCATCATCCTTGTGCCGAGCAGTTGCTGAGTTATGACACTGGAAAACTTGTCATTCTCACATGGCCAAAGGATTAAACTCAAATCCTCTGGGTCTGCATTGCTGGAATGGACCGGTCTGAATTTGGGACAGCCAGAGAGGTGACTTTGGGCCTCCCTCTACCATTTGAGCAGCTAATTGCACAGCAAAAGATACTTTATTTGCTTCTAATTACAGGTTAAATGTCTTTATCCTTTGCCAAACTGAGCTGACAGGCCAAGCCCCACAAGAAGGAGCTTTCCCCCTTTACTGGGAAGGCAACAAGCCAGAATGCAGCTAATCCAGCACCAAAATCTTTTTTCCTGCCCTCTTCTCCGTTTTACAAGAAATTCAGTGCTTTTACGATGCAGAATAGGGATGTCAGTGACCCGTTATTCCTGAGTACCTCTCTGAGCAACATCTGCCTTGGGAGAAGCCACCTTTTCCAATAGATCTGACTTAAAGCCTCAAAGGCCCCCAATTGCAATTAGCTTCTTGTTAGAAAGTCAGATTCTTCACGAGGTGTGGACAGCCTGACCAAAGTCAAGGCCTTCAGGACTTCAGCAATGTCACAGACAACCCAAAACATCCAAGCCAGATGCTCTTACTCTTATTTCTCCATTTGCAGCCTGCCATATTTTCATGGTCCCATCCGTGCTGGTAGACACACCGAGTCCTCCACCACTGGAAATATCAAGGCAGGTAATCTGCAGGAAGGTGAAAGCACCAAGAATTAGCTTTATATAATTCTGTACAGAAGTATTTCTGCTCAAGAGCCTAATTCTGTACAGGGGGAGAGCTGCTAAGTACATTCTCTGCCTGTGACTCCGCAAGACAAGGAGAAAAAGGAATGGTGAGGCAGAAGCCTGCACAAGCAGCAGTTCTATTCCAGGTTTATCCCAGGTGGAGGAGAAATCTGGACTTCTCTAACAGGTCCTGTAAACAGATGAGAAATAAGAAAACAGTTCATGGTAAGTGGCTCGATTCACAAGGCCACAAGACACAGTTCAGATATTTATGAAGCCAAATTCACAGCCTAAACTTGCTGAAATACTGAACCAAAACTAGTTCTTTATACAAACTTGGGGCCCCTCAGAAAAAGGATATGGAGGGGGCTGGAGCATATCTAGAGAAAGTAACGGATCTGGGGAAGGAGCTGGAGCCCCAGGAGCAGCTGAGGGAGCTGGGAAAGGGGCTCATGTGGACGAAAATTATTTGAATGTGTTACATTTCATTGTATATGTCTGAAGTATCTCACAATGTCTGCAGATGTATGCATGTACATTTGAGATAGTTGATGGCACAGGTTTTGGGATCCTTGTGGTGAGCTGATCTCTTCCCTGTCCTGTACATTTTGTTAATTAATATTGTTGTTACTGTCTCTTTTCTTATTCCATTGCTGTTCTCAGAAAATTGTTTTTATCTCAACCCTGAGCTTTGTTCTTTGTGCCTCCGATCCCCCTTTCCATCCCGCTGTAGGAGGAAGGCGGAAGAAGTGAGTGGCATGTGGTCCAGGGTTAGAAACCATTCCTAGAACACAAGATCTCAGTTCCATCTCCATTCCAACCCCTTACTGCAAGGACACCACAGACAGGGATGCCAGAGTTGCCAATCACACCCAGACATTCCCAACTCATAAGGCTACTCACACTTTTCTGATGAATCCTAGAAAAACTTGTGTATGGAGCCAGGAACTTTGTGGACACATTTTCATGAGGACAGGAAATGAGGATGCTTTTCTAGTAGAGGAAAAAAAGAAAAAAGGGAATTAGAAGTGCTGTTAGCCCTGAAACAGAGATTGCTGAGATAGAACTGTGGCCTGGACCCAACTGTGGGACCCCAGGGCCTGAAAATCAATGGGTCAGTGTGGGGCTCATCTGCTCAGGATGCAGGTGGGAAGGGATGGCTGCTCCAGCCTGGCCAGCCACAGCCCTGTGAGGTGGTAGGGACCAGCTCCAGGGCTCTGCACAACGGGAGACTTGGGATAGTGGGACACGACTGTGCAGGATGACAGCTCAAGCTGTCAGAGCGGCCCCCTTTGTGCATGGGAGGTGGTGACCAACCGCTCTTCCCCCAGCCCTGGCACCTTGGTGACTTCCCCGACCACGAATCCCTCGGAGGCCACAATGTCTGGGACGCCGTCGGAACTGAGCCCGCGCCGGGTGACGCTGCCATACAAAGTGGGCTTCCCTGGGGGACAGCAGCCGTCAGCTCCAACAGCCTCACAGCCCAGAGCCCCGACACCCACAGGGACCCCAAATCTTGTCCTTCTCCCCTCCCAACTCAGAGGACTCCAACCACCCTCACCTCCTCCTTACCCACAAGGAACTCAAACACCCCCATTCCCTCCTAACCCCCACAGGGCTCCCCAATGACCCCATCCCCTTTAAGACCATAGGAATCCCAAAACCACCCCAATCCCTTTTAAACCAAGAGACCCGCACCCCCGTTTGAACCACAGGGCACCCCGGCAGCCCCGTTCCCTGCTAACACACAGGGCACCGCCCCACCAGCTCCTATCCCACAGGGTCCCCCAAGCACCCGCCCCTCTTTCTGCTCCACAAGCTCCTTAAACACCCTTCACCCCCAGAACCCTCCCGATCCGCCCCGATCCCCTCTCATCCCCACGGCTCTCTCCAGGCCTCTTCAGGCCACTCACCGGGGCTGCGGCAGCTCAGCCAGGCCTCGCCCTCGTCCCTGCTACAGAGAGAAGAAGCGGCCGTGAGCGGGGCAAGGAGCGGGACAAGGACAGAGACAAAGAAAATGACCGTTCTGTTCCTACCTCAACGCCCGGCTCCAGTCGCTCTGGATCCGCAGAGTCGCCGCCATCTTTGCCGAGGTAACTGCACACACTTCCGCCTCCTTACTTCCCGTCGACCCCGCGCGAGCGGAAGCGGAGAAACCCGTNGAGAACCCCGCCAATCACCGAGCCCCGCCACTGCCGCGCCACGTCCCGGAAGTGCCGTGCCGCGCTCCCGCCTTAAAGGGGCCGCCCTGCTCTGGTACGGGGGCTGCCTACTGGGGAAGGGGGGGGGCACCCATGGGTAGGGTGGGGAGGGGATCGCGGAGGGTGCTGGACATCCATGGGGGATTGGGCACCTTTGGGAGGGGGTTGAGTAGCGTGCTGGGAACGCATGGCTGGGGTAAGGGGCACGGGGAGGGTGCGGAGAGCTCCAGGTGCCTCCGAAGGACACCGGCACCTCTCTCGTGCCCAGTTCCCTATGGCGAAAGCCGTCTCTCGTGCCCAGTTCCCTATGGCGAAAGCCGGGCACGCCTGGAGCCGCGCGGCGGCCGAGCAGGGCGAGGCCGAGGAGGGCGAGGATCCCCTGGATGCCATGATCGCGCGGACCGGCTGCCTGGAGCAGCACAGGCAGCTGCAGGAGTGCATGGCGGAGCGGCAGGACTGGCGGCACTGCCAGGCACAGGTCCGCGCCTTCGGAGCCTGCATGGCCCGGCGGCAGCAGCAGCAGCGAGGGCCGAGCCCAGCCCAGCCCACGGACTGACACCGCCCGGACTGCGCCCCTGTTGCGTTTATTTCTTTACGACTGCTTGTGGAATTGTTGGGAAATTAAATCTGGAATTTGTCATACCTCGGCTTCATCTGTGCCAGTGGGATAACTGCAAGTTGGAGGGGGTGGCTGGTTTGGAGGGTACAGCATCAAGCTCTACCACGGTCGCTTCAGATTGGACATCAGGAAGAATTTCTTCATGGCAAGGGGTTTTAAGCATTGGAAGGGACTGCCCAGGGAGTCTCCGTCCCTGGAGGTGTCCAACAACTGGACATGGCACTCAGTCCTCTAGGCTGGTGACAAGGTGGGGATTGGACAGTTTGGACTCAATGATTCGAGAGGTGTTTTCCAACCAAAATGATTCTGTGGTTGTGGATTTCCAGCACAAAACGTCCCAAATCCAGGAACATACACAGCACTTAGGAAACCCCTTACCTCCAGAACAGCCCTGCTATGGATTTTTACTCCATGTCCTCTGTGCCATCCTAAGGCTTTTCCCAGCAGTGATAACTTCACGTCCCACATGATGGGATTTCTGAGGAGGGGATTTATCTCCTGAGAAGCCACAGAAAAATTAGGAATGGAAGAAAAAGCGATTCTCATCTGACCATCATGTGCTGGTAAATAAGCCTTGAGAAAGATAATAAAATTGCTTTTTGCATGGCTTTTCCAGAACGGATGTTCCAGGTTATTTCCCAGCAATGTGGTGCTGGGAATACCAAGGGGCTGGGCATGGAAGCACAAGCAACACCTGGGCAGCCCCAGTGTGGGGGAGAGTGTAAGTTCATTTTCCCTCTTTTTCACGAGCTGGTCATTAGAAAGGGGGAGAAAAAGCCTCCAAATAAACAAGCTTCTGGAACAGTTTCTCTTAGCATCCCATCAAATTTGGTTATAACAGTTCCTGGGATTGTTGCAGCACGGCATTGCTCATGCACAGAGATTTCTGCAGAAATTCCCACCTATGAAAAGCAAAATAGGCAGGAAATTAAAAAAAAAAAAAACCCCCAAAAAAAGTGAAGGTAAACCCACATTCCATTGTGGCACCTTTGCTCCCAGTACAAACCAGTCAGATATAAACACATTATTTACTTTTATTGAGACAAGCTGGTTGCCAGCAGTGGGAATTCCTTCCAATTCATTGAGTTATCAGTACAGAGCTCATGGAAGCACCCTCTGGAGGCTGGAACAGCCCACGGATGGCACATCGTTCCTCACCTCAGGACATCTCTGCCAGCAGCTCTTCCAGCTCTGGTCGAGCCTTTAGTCGGCTCTTGAAATCGGCTTCCGTGTGCTGTGGAGGGAGGGAAAAGCACCACAAATCAGGATCACACAAACCCTTTCCCTGCTTCCTAAAGGCAAAGACAACATGGGGAAATGTAACCATACCTGTTTCATCAACAGATGGACCCCCTCAGGCTGGTTACTCTGAACGATTTCCAGCAGTATGGGAGCAAACGTCGAACTCAAACCGCGTACCTGAAAGCAGAAATTACAGAGCTGCATGAGAACAATCCCAGGACACTCTGGGTTGGAAGGGATCTTAAAGATCATCCAGTCCCACCCCTGACATGGGCAGAAATTCCCTACACTATCCCAGGTTGCTCCAAGCCCTGTCCAACCTGGCCTTGGACACTGCCAGAGACCCAGGGGCAGCCACAGCTTCTCTGGACACCCTGTGCCACGGCCTGCCCAGCCTCACAGGGAACAATTCCTTCCCAATATCCCATCTAAGCCGGTTTCTCCAGTCACCCATCCCGCCACATAACTTTTCCATCCTTCATATCAATTACGCTGCAAAAAATAGATAATAAATCTTTTGCCTGAAACACAAAACCAGGAAAACCTCCTGGGCTTCCAGTTTAGGAGCAATACTCAGCAGAAAAGATAATGAGACTTTTTGCTTCCATTTATGCCCAAATGATGCCTTCCATCTGTTAAACGTCTGAGGGGTTTGGGGAGCCTGTGATGGAAAGTGCTGCAGCACTGGCAGCAAATCCCAGGCCCTACCTGGACCACCCTCTGGTGGGTGGTAAGGACTGCATCCAGCTGCATTTTGGATCCCCTCTCTTCCAGGAACAGCACCTCGTTGGTTTTGGTGGGCATGGCGTAGCTGCAGGAGCCAGAGGGCAGTGCTTAGGACAGGCAGAATATTGGTACTACTTTATAGGGATGAAACAATCTCCACATCAGAGAATGGGGAAGGAGATGAACTTTTTATGGGAAATTAATTATGCAAAGGATGTATCTTTTAAATCAGGCACCGGCAGAGGCCGGGTGTTTTGCTGGAAGGAGATAAGGAGGAAGCTCTGCAGCACTGCTACCTGCAAAAACCTGGATTAGCTCCAAACACCAGCCTGAGAACTTTTAACTTCTTCATAGTTCAAGAAAGGCAACAGTTCTGACTTGTTCTGTCTTTTGGGACAGAGCTAAAATCTGCTGCTGCAATGCACCACTCCAAATACATTGTTTACACCTCAGATTTAATGGAATGTGACTGGGACTGGATCAGCCTCCTCATCCCCATCCCCACAGCTACATCCGAGCTCCATCCTGCTGCCTGCCTCTTCCCCTAAATTTCCATCTGAAGCGCAAATCCTTTCTTTCTCTACACACTGAACCACGTCCAGCCTCAGAGAGTACAAGTCAAAACCTCACATTTAGAGGGTCACCGTTGTTTTTATTCCCTGATGGCAGCTCATTGCTTTTCCCAGTGCCTGAAGCTGCCTGGGAGCACTTCAGGCACCAAGGTGCTGCCTGACATTCCTCAGGCATTAAAAACCAGTGGAGTGGCTGCTGGAATACGCCTGTTTTGGAGAACTAGGGTGCTCCTGAAGCATCCTCTTCTCCTTAACTGAAGCAGCAGGAAGCTCACCCAGCACCTTCAAGGTTTTCCCAAGCTCATTCCAGTTTGGAAAACCAGGGTGGTGCGCAGAGCCTGGATCACAGACCATGAAGGAAAACCAGCAGCAAATGTTAGCAATTTCCAGGCTCTGCACCCACATGCTTTAAGCCTTTTCCTCAGAGGAAGGAAATGTAACAGCTATTTCTTCCTTGGAATCTGCTCGAGTCAATGCCTGAAAAACTCAGTTTTTCCTAATGTAAATAAAGCATCCAAAACTGTACAGCTGCACAAAAGGAGAATACAGGGCAGGTGAGAAGCTGAGATTTACATCCAAATGGGAATCTCTCAGGGAGATTTGAGTGTGCCCTGATGTGCAGGGGGTCATAATCCAGAAGGACAGATCTCCTCATACCTCTCATTGACCCGGATCGAGAGACGGTTGCAGAGTCTATGGACATACTGAGCAAAATGCTCCACCAGGCACAGATCATAGGAAGTCATCTGGATGTTGATATCTCCATACTGGTACTCAGTGCCTTCACTGATCTCTTTCATCTGCACTTTTTCCTTTCTCCTCTTTGGAACCTGTTTTCCAAGAGAAAAGACAATAAAATAAAATAGAAAGTATCTGAGAATAAAGGTTCAGCTCTTGGATGGCATCACACAGAAAAGACACTCATGCTGTGATTAATTTCTTCCAGTAGAAGAAATAAAAGAGTTAAACCAGTAGAAATAAGCCTGCTGGTTATTTCAGTTCCTGCCTAAAAGACAGCTGACTTCTCGTTGTTTCCTCTTTCCACACAAATGGATCTATTTCCAAATCTCAGGGAATGTGAAAAGGTTATATGCAAGTAAGACCTGCTCACAATATTCTGGAATAATTCAGGTATTAAATTCTGCATCAGGAAGAGGCTCCTCCCTTCCAAAGTGACTCACTCACTTCCACAGGAATGTACTGGACTAAAGGAAGTATTTCTGCAGGGTGGCGAGTGGGTACTTGATGGAATCATGGAAGAGTTTGGATTGGAAGGAACCTTAAATCTCATCCCATTCCAACCCCCTGCTGTGGGAAAGCACACCTTCCACTATTTCAGGTTTCTCCAAACCCCATCCAATCTGGCCTTCTGAGATGAAGCATCCATAGGCTTCAAGAAAGCAAACTACCTTGGGAAAGCACGCACAGAGGGAAGTCCTTCTGCCTACCTCCTTTGGGAGCAGGTATTTAAACTTCCCGATTCCATGCGTAGGTCGGGACCTGTAGGATCTGTGGCAACCCAGGAGCGCATCACCTGAAAATGAAAGCAGAGCAAACATTTTTCCAGCTGCAAACAAACATCTACAGGTGCTTTGAGAGCCCCAGATTAAGATCACGTAACACCACCACTGGCGCCGCTTGCTTAGCCAACAACAGGGCAAAAGAGAAGAAAATGTTAGAAAAAAACCACATGGAAGCGGCAGAGCTCTGGTAATTTAACCAGTCCAAAAGTGGCCAAAAAAAAAAAAAAACAAAACAAAAAGGAAACACAAATGCTCCAATGGTTAATATTTATGTGAGAGAAGTGTTTAATATTTATTTCAGGGAATCAAAACTAGATTGACAATAGACCTTACCTGCAGCACACAGACGGTTTTCTCTGGCTGTTGCTGCTCTGTAGGAAACAAGATAATGATTAAAAAACCTGTAAGAAACAAGATAGTAATTAACAACTCTGATCTCCTTCACGTATGGAAAAATTTGTGGCCAATATCCTTTTGTAAAGGCACAGCCTGATCCCATCAGCACAAAGAGTGCCCCTTTTTCCCATCCCGCAGCCCTTTCAGCTCCCAGCTCAAAGTCTTACCTAGAAGACTTAGCAAAAAAAAAAGCCAAACAAAAAAAACCAAAAACCCAACAGTTTTTTGGTTATGTATGTTTTCTCACCTGCTGAGGGTGAACACCTGCCTAAGCAACGCTCCCTTCTCCGAGCACAGCACCTACAATGGTTAAAACACAACAGGGTGGCAGATCTGCTGGGAATTTCCATCCCACACTTCCTTCCGAAACCAAACGAGGGTCGGATCAAGGCCTACAGCAGCAGGACTGGGGCTGCCTCAGCTATCCCAAGGCAACTCCTCCATTCCTGTTCCCCCCTTTCCCTCTGTCCCCCTGTCCTTCCCCGTGGCCATCCCCGGTACCTTCGGCACCGCCGCCATGATCCGGCGCCGCGGTCCGTCACTCAAAGCGGTCCCACTCCGTGCCTCGGTACGCTCCCACTCGGCTCCCCTGGTCCCGCGGCTCCCTCTCCGCGTTCCGCCCACCGATGCCTCTCGGGAATTCTAATTTTCGGACAGCTCCCCGCTCCGCCCACCGAGGACTCCCCTAAACAACAACTTTTGGACAACCCGCGGTACTAGCGGGGCCTTGGTGGCCTGAAGCAGTCACCGGGGAGGGCGCGGGTATGCGGGGGATAATGGCGGACACCGCGTTCCTGCCTGCCCATATGCACCGGGCAGCGCCGCCGCGCGGCAGCGGCTGCGCAGCGCACCCTGCCCTGCCCTTATCACCGCACGCCCCGCCCGTCGCGGTCCGCCCCCCCGTCCTCGCACACTGATGGGTCAGCAGCCACGTCCATCACGGCGCGGCGGCCATATTGAGTGTGGCAGGGCCACGTGGCGCTGCTGACGGTGATGCCCGGCCCCACCCCAGCGTGGTGCAGCGGCCACCTTGAGAGTGGCGTCGCGGCGGCCATTTACTCAGGCCTTTAGTATCATTAAAAAAAAAATTTACGATCACGAAGTCCTAAGCGTGGGCTGGCGAGGACCTCCTCCCTGATTTCCTAGTGGGAGAGCAAGTGAGCATGGGGTCTGCCTGGGAAGAGATAGGCCTGTGGTCCATCTGCCTGCCAGGCCTGACAGTTGGAGTTGGCTCAGGAAAACCCATCCCATGTCCAGCTGCCTCTTCCACAAAACCCTTAATTTCCCACAGGCTCTTTTCCCTTCTCCTGGCTCCCTTCTCTCCAGTCTGATTCCCCCTTCTTCCATAGCAGATAGCCCACATCCCTGAGCCCCCTTCTTGGAGCTGTTCCCTGCCTGCGAGCTGGATTTTGATTCAGGATTTCCTGCTCTTCCAAGTTGCTCTTGCTGGATCTGTCAGAGCTCCTGATGTACTTTCTCCCTCCAGTTCATCCACGTGGCAAGTTAATTTCCTGCTCTGACATCCAGCCTTGCATTTCTGAGTGTCTGGAGCTCCGGACACACATTGGACACCCTTGATGTCCATCTGCGCTGGACACGGAGGAGACAGAAGGAATGTGAAAGGACAAGGTTTGTGTCTCCACTGCCCAGCACGTGGAGAGAGCAGGGGGGATCCATGGCACCTTTGCTCCACAATGCAAGGACACGTGTTCCCAGCTCCAAGCTGTGTTTTCCTAGTGCTCCCGGGACGTGAAAGAACTGCCCACGTGGATGTTATCCTGCCCTTTGAACCCACCTGGCAAGCCCCAGGCAGGGCCAGCCTGGGAATGACACTCGACTAAGGATCACTGTGGGAGTCTGAGCTTGGTTAACGCCGGCGCTCCCGCTCCAGGAAACGTGGGCTTCTCCTCCCGTGATCTTTGAAGCCCCAGAGGAAATTGAGGAGGGGCTGCTGTGACTGGAGGGAGCTGGCTGGTCCTTTATTTGTAGGAGAAGCTGTGATGAGCACCACAATTAAAAGCAGCTCAAAGATGACTCCTAATTCCCTGCCCTCCAATGCTGTCTGCCAATGGAGTGGGACTGCATCCCTTAAATCCCTCTGCCCCTCCTGGCGACTCACCTTTCTTCCACCCACACAACGTGGCTGAGGAGGGAGCGTTGCCCCAGGCTGAGTTTGGGGTACAGCAGTAACAGATTGCAGGGATCCCCCCTCCCAACGCGTCGTTGTCTTCTGTGTCTCCATGAGAAACGAGTACACCTCTCCACTGAGGAATGTCTCTGACATCTATCACAGATGGATACATTTTAAGGCCAAAAGGGACTGTTAAATCAGGGAATTCACTCTCCTGCACGTCGCAGTTGATAGGTTTCCAGTGACTTACGGCTTTATGGAGGCAGATCACTCCTCTCTCTGTGAAAGCATCTTTCTCGCAAAGGGTCCTGTCCATTTTCCGTGGATACAAAGATAGTGCTGCTCTTGGCAGCTTGTTCTGGTGGCTGAGCACCCTCTCTGTTAAGACACAGTCCTTATTTCCAACTGGAATGTGCTTTTCTTTGCCTTTTGCATCCTTTCACAGCCAAGGAGCCGAATCCCTGTTGCAGGAGCACAACTTCCAAACATTTTTGTAACATTTACATGGAGAAGCTGAGGTGACTTGATGACTTCCTTTTTCTGCACCACACTAAAAAAACCCCAGGGAGCTTTTCCTCCTTTTTAAGGCTTCCCATGCCTTTCCTCCACTTCTTTTCAGACTCATCCAATGATGAAAACAAGAAGTGTTCAAATAGACCTTAGAAGAAAACCTGTTTTGTGCGTCTCCTCCTCTGCCCCCAGCTGTTGTTTTCCCTGGGACCGGCAGGGAAGATCCTGGAATGCACCCTGACACAAAAACAAGGACAATATCTGTATTTAATATTTGAAACCATGTCAGGCCAGTCTCTGCCAGTCTAGCTTCCCTTTCTCCATGGTGCAGGAGAGCAGCCACACAACCAGTGTGGAAGCATCCCAGACACCAGGTGCAGAGCTGGATGGGAGATTCTGCTCATATACATTAAAACTTGTTTAAATTTAACCACCTGATTAAAGACGCATTTTACTCTTTTAGCTCTCTGGTACTTCAAGGCTTGGGTGAAAAAAACCCCAGCCCTTGGTGAAGCAGTTAATCACATTGAAGGAATATAAATGAAACGATCAAAAATAGAAAGGCTTTCAAAACTAAACACGTAGCAGATGCCATTTCCCTATCAGAGCAGAGATGCTCTGGAACAATCTCCCAGCCAAGGTTTAAACAGGAGGGGCCAGCATGCACCTGGGAACCTCCTAAACCATTGAACTTTGAGGGCAGAGTGGGGAAAAACAGGCAAAAAGTAGTGAAAGGGAAAGCTGGAAGTGGAGGGCCCTCACCTACTGTCAAAGGATGACAGTGGGGGATCACCGACCTTCCTGGCAAACATCACCCTGCTGCGAGGGATCAGATACGCTCCCCTGAAAGGAGTATTTGTATCAGTTTAGGATGAAGCCTTTGGTTTTAAGGACTTTGCTGGTTCCCCCCTCACGCCCGTGAGGCGGGCTAGGCACATCTTGCAGCCCTTACCCCGATGCTGAGGACGTGAGGGTGGCGAGGCCCTGTGCCCAGAGAAGCTGTGTCTGCCCCTGGATCCCTGGCAGTGCCCAAGGCCAGGCTGGATGGACTTCGGAGCAGCCTGCCCTGGTAGAAGGTGTCACAGCCCGGGACAGAGGGTGGAACTGGATCATTCTCCCCGTCCCTCCCAACCCAAACCATTCCCGGCCCGTAGGAGAGGGAAGCGCCCACAGCGCGTGCGCGGGGCGGGCGGAGCACCGGCTCCGGGAGCGCGGGGGGGGGCGAAGCGGCGGCACCGACACCGGCATCGACACCAACATCGGCACCTCACCGGGGCCCGCAGCCTTCGCTGGGGAGGACGAGGACGAGGAGAAGCAGGAGCAGGCGGAGGCGGAGAGAAGCGGGAGCGGTCGCGGGTGCCGCCGCGGAGAGCGGAGCAAGCGAGGGGCGGCGGCGGCGGCGGCTCCTCCATCATGTCGTCGGGCGGGGACTTCGGGAACCCGCTGCGGAAATTCAAGCTGGTGTTCCTGGGCGAGCAGAGCGGTGAGTCACCGCCCGGCTCGGGCCGGGATCCCCACCCCGACACTCGTGGGGGCACGGAGGGAACCCCTCCTCATGCTCACTGACATTCTCCTGAGCGTCTCTGGCACCCACCCACCCTCGTGGAGGTCTGATGGGATCCCCCTCCTCGTTCTCCCCTACACCCAGCCACCTTCATGGGGGTCTGATGGGATCCCCCTCCTCACCCTTCTCAGCACCCACCCACCTTCACGGGGGTCTGGTGGGATCCCCCTCCTCGTTCTCCCCTACACCCACCCACCCTTATGGAGCCTGATGGGATCCCCCAGCCTGTCTCATGAGAGTCCCTAACACCCACCCAGTCTCGTCGGGGTGTGCGGGGTTCGGCTCTGGTTTAACCCCCCCACCCACCAAAGCCCATCTCCAGAAACAGTTGCTGATTCATTCGATCCCAGCTCCTGTGTTTTTTGGGGGAGAGGAGTCTCAATCCGCAGTGTTTGCTGTGTAAATACAGCGTTTTTCCATAATGGAGTTGTGTCTTGGCAGAGCGACGCTCTGAATATTTAATTCAGTCAATGAGGTTTTCTTCCCTATCTTTGGAATGAAAAAAAAAAACCACCCTAAACAATGTCTCCTCCTTCCTTAGCGGAAGGCCTCTATCTCCAGTACTGCATTCCAAAGCTTTCCCTTGGAAGAGTTTTCTGAAAAAAAAAAAGCTCCTTTATGAGATGCTTTGTGTAATCTTGGGTAGATACTGAGTGATCTATGACATAATGAATAGGTACAAAATATTTTCTGTCTCAGGGCGGGGTATTTGCTCCCTCAGCCACCTTTGGTCTCTGTGGTAGGAGATGATGAAATGCTACTTTTTTTTTTTTTTGGCCAAATTAGTTGTATCCTGGTGTTTCCTCACTCAGATGTGGATGAGCTTGGTGATAAGGCTGCTGTTGAAATTTACCTGTACATTGGTAATTTCCTTTAGTCTGTTCCTTGAATAATTCTCTTTTTATTTTGTTTTTTATTTTGTTTTTGGGGTTGAAACAGCTCATATCAGGGATTTGGGGAGCACGAGTGAACTTGATTATTTATTATTTTTTGGGTAAGTCACCTGATCTGCTTGGTAAGGTGCTATTTGGCCAGCCATTTTATGAGGATTTTGGATGAGGGTCGTGTGTAGAAAATGCTGGGGTTTTTTTTGGTTGTTTTTTTTCCCAGGTATTTGGTAACAGGAATATGAAATATTAGCAATGCATTTGCAAAATTCTTGGCTTGTTTACCTGTATTTCTGAGCTTCAATATCATGAAGCTTTTCAAATACCTCCATGGAAGGTTGTGGCACCTGGTGCAGATCTTAAATCTCAGCAGCTCTTCATTTACACGTGGATTTCTTGTCTCTTCTAGCAGACATAACGTCAGATATCTGTTTCCTCTAGGAATTTTTTTTTTCCCTCTCAGCTAATCATCTGTTTTTATACTGGAAGGTTTTAGATAATTCCCAGTCATAGCATCAAAGCTAGGGAGGAGAGAAGGGATTCTGTGGGTACAGCACAGCAAAATCCTCCTGACTGAATATTCCCAGCCCTGCCACTGCTGCCTGTGCTGGGGCTTAGGGATGGGTGGGAGCTGATTGGAATCCAGGGCCGGGCTGGCAGCTGCAGGGTGGGCTCCAGCCCTGCCTTTGCCTTTGTCTGGGATGCTGGGCGATGACTCCGTGCCAGCTCCGTGTCCGCGCATCCCGCGGGTGCTGCAGCGTGGGCATGCTCCAACACGGCGCTCCCTGAGTCTGCCTCTGATGGAGACACGGCCCTTCCTGGATTGAAGCTCTTCAGATGTCTCTGTCATGATGTCATTCCCTGTAATTTTTTATTTTTTTACCGCCCGAAGGATGCAGAGCTCTCGTTCCAAGTGGCTCCTGGAGGAATAAACGCCCTCATGATATTTGGAGAAAATTGCGGAAGAATCTGGTGTTGCAAAAAAAGGAGCTGAAGTTAGCTCTGCTCACATCTTGTTCTCCTTTGTCTGGAAGGTTAAGGGAGGTGCAGAAATAAAAGTTTTTAGGATAGCAGCTTTTATAGGCCGGGAGATCTTTGTGCAACTGTTGTGCTGGATTGCCGCATTTGCTTCCTGTTCAGATGAAAGGTTCTCTGCCCTGTTGGGAGGCCATAATTAAAGATACCTTCTTGCTGCTGGTGGGGAGGCTGAGTGCTCTGGATTCATTTGCATCCAGGGACTTCAGGATGACAAATGAAATGGTACAAAGGGCTCTGATGGTCATATAGCTGCCTCAGCATCCTGAGCTGGCTGATGGCAGACCGATTGAGATTGTTACCAGCCTCACCAATAAATGTGTGTCTTAGGGCTGAGGAAATCTAAACTGCAGTTCCTTACTGGACAGGCTTTGCAGCCCTTCTGTGGGAGATCTAGAAGCATCCCTGGGCATTTTATTTCTGTTTGAGAGTGGGATTGCACAGCGGATGCAGCGTGTGGTTTTCTCTCCGCTCTCCTCAGCCGTATTGTGGGAGTTCAGTGCCGTATCCCTCAGCATTCGTATGGACTGCAGTGGTTCTGCCTCATGCTGTTCATCGCTAGCTGCAGATGCTCTTTCCCATGCTAAGATGCTGATTTTCCTCAATCCCAAAAATCTCTTTGTCTCTGGGGATTGTGTCCCCCACACCCCTCCCAGGCCCAGCCTGGGGACTTGCTGCATGTGCTGTGAGTGCATCACGAGCCTGCAGCATCATCTGTGCCCAGCCAGAAGAATCTTCTCCTCTCTTTCCGTCTCTTTTTTTTTAAACTTGTGCAGGGATACAGCATTGGCAGGCTAGCAAGAAGGCAACTTCACCAGTACTCTCTTTAATTGAATTACTTTTCACAATGATTGAAGATTATACAGAGTTTAGCAGTTTTAAATATGCTAATCTTTGCTAAAAAGGCAGGGAGAGCTCTCTGCTGAGGGATTAGATAGAGCTATTGTGTGTGAGGAAGTATGTTTCTTACTGCCTTTGATCTGGTGATTTTCATCAGTCTTAATACATCAGGTTTAAGGAATTCTGATTTCTGGGTCACATCAGGGAGTGGACACATCACCTACATAGGGGTAGCTTGCAGTAAATATGACACATATTCAAGTATTAATAACCTCTTAAGTTCTGCTTTGCATAGGAACACCTCCACTTCTTAATAAATTTTTTTTTTTTTTGATTGAGATGCTAAGAGGCACTGCAAGAAATATTTGTTCATCACATGAGTTTCTACCACAGCTTTCGTTGGCAAACAGGTCTGAAGGGCACCAACATGTACAGAAAGCAAAAGAAGTCCCGGTTGTCTCTCTGTGCTGCCGTTTCCGCGTAAGATATTGAAGGAAATTAGAGCTAGTTGCGTTTTGGTTTTTTTTGTTAATCAGGAGACAAAGAGATTTTTAATATTGAAAACCCACTGATAAGTGCAGTGTAATAACTTCTGAAATATAACTGTTTGGAAAGCACTAATGAGCTCTTCTGTTGCATAACGATGTTGGTACAGGCACTGCTGAGCAGTGTGATGTGTCTCATTAGATAACTGGGGAGCTGCAGGTGCTTCATGTGTGACATGAGGCTGCTGTAGCACTGCTCACAGTAGGCACAGACTCATCTCTGTGCTGCCTAAAACTCCATTGTTTCTAAGGAATTCTCAGCTTCACAAACTCCAGAGAGCTGTCACCTTGTTGCACTGGTGGTTTAAAAGCTTATCCCCTCCCCTCTCAGTAATTTCCTAACATTGTGGTTTTCCTGTGGCTGGGCCTTCAGATGTTTGGGGTTCTCTTTGGACTGTATGAATTTTCCATGACTTTGTAAACTTGGGCTTCACATCTGGGAGTGGAATATCAGCAATGCATCCCAACAAAAAGGGCCTCGGGCGGGAACACCAGGAGGCCTGCCTGGATGAACAAGGAACTCCTGGACAACCTCAAACGCAAAATGGAAGCCTGGAAGGGTGGAAGTGGGGACGGGTAGCCTGGGAGGAATGCAAAGAAATTGTCTGAGCAGCCAGAGATCGGGTTAGGAAACCCCAAGCCCTGATGGAATTAAATCTGGCCAGTCATCAGGGGCAACAAGAAAACCTTCTGTAGCAATAAATCAAGACCAGGAAAAGTATAGGGTCCAGAAGGAAGGAAACAGGAGACCTGGTTACCCAGGATATGGAGAAGGCTGAGGCACTCAGTGACTTTCTTTGCCTCAGTCTTCACCTGTGTTCTCCAGGGGTCAGCTGTGGGATCGGCACTGTTGACCATCTTCCTTGGTGACAGGTCCCTTGCCACCCAAGCTATTCTGGGATTCTTTCATAGTGCAGTGTGCTTGGTGTCTGATCCTTCCTCGCTGTCCTAAAGATCTCGAACGCCACCATTTCTCTTCTTTCTCTTCTCCATCGCTGCAAAATCCCTCCCTACAGCAACGTGTGGAAGAAGCACAGAGAAAAAGACATCAGCGTTTTGTGGTGCCTGTTCTCACGTTGCCTTTTGATCCCTGTCTATTTGTGGAAGCCTCTGAAGGAGCTGTGTCTGTTCTTGAAAGAAGGAATAGCTGTGCCTTTCTGAACTCTGCTGTGCTTTTCTCCCTGAATCCTAGAAATAATCTGTGATTTGGAAGGAAATTATCACCTTTTTCCTTGATGTGACATAATGGATTTTCTATCTGCAGCTCTTGGGGTGGTGGTGGTGGTACCTGGCGCTGGATCCAGGTTCTCTAAAGCAGATGTCTGAAAGCTTTTGCTGGAGCTGTAAGTGGGACTAATGGAGAAACAGAGGCAGGGAAGCTCATCTGAGCCCACCTTAGCAGATGATGTGGCATTTGGGAATTACCAGAGCCAAAAGCCATTTCTCTCAGCTTCAGCGATGGTTAAAAATCTGTCTTCTGTAATCAGTCTGTGAGGAAAGAGCTGCCTTTTAGTTACCTGCTAATTTAGTCCAGATGTTTAAAGACATTTTGTTGTGTTCATGCATATACAAGTACCTGGTGTGTACACTAATGATTATAAAACCCCAAACCAACCAACCAAAACAAGCCAGCTAAACCCTTCACTGCTTTGAAATGCGGCTCAGAAAAACCCACACGTTGTTACGTCGACATGAACACCATCCGGTTTTTCAAGTCAACCTTCAAAATTTGCCTGTAACCTGTAAGAACAGTAACCTTGTGATACATGAATGTTTCTGAACAGGTATGGAAATGCTGATGCATCTGTCCCAGTATGGAACAGGGAAAAGACCTCCGAGATCATTGGGTCCAACCCTTGGCCGATCAAGGACTTGATGATCTCGGAGGTCTTTTCCAACCTGGATGCTCCTGAGCTTCTGCAAAAGTACTATTTTGAAAATTAACAGATACCATCAAAATTATGATGGGTTTGACATGTTAATATAAATTATTTATGGAAGTAGTTTAAATGAAAAATATGTGTCTTGGCAAACAAAGAGCAGCCAAAATGTGGACTTGCAGTGAAAGCTGAATTTTTCAGGTCTCTTTGCTTGACTTATTTACTGAACTCACACAAAGTTGAAAAGCTAAATGAATTCTTTGTTTTCCCCTCAGCATAAACCCAACTCTTCTAGCTCTAATATAATGAAAGGCCCAGGGACAGTGAACAATTCCACCAATTACTGTATGTCAGATATTTTCCTTTTATGTTCTAACAGTGTTCTGGAATATTTGAGTGATGTTAGCTGGAAAAAAAAATGAGTTTTTTGTGTGCCTCACTACTGTTTAACTCTTATCCAAATGAAGCCTAGTGCATCCCTAAAAAAAAATATCTGGGAAGCAACTATTGTGTGAAACTAAATGTAAATAAATTTGACTTCTTAGGGCGAGGGTGTAACTTGCCTGTTTCTGTCCCTGGTTTGTGTGTCCTTTCTGCTGGCCCCCTGTAATCCAGGATGGGCACGTGCTGATGTCACATGTGTCACCTGCTGCCATTTGAATGAGCAGGGTTTTTGGGGCTCGCTTGGAAGAGTCTCTGTGCCTTGAGTAGCCGCCAGTATGCCCTGGAGATGCTACCCAGCTATTCCGAGATTTCGCAGGCTCGTAGTGTTCTCTCGTCCAGACATGTGTAGGTGTTACCGACACACAGAATTAAGGCTTTGCCTTAACTCTAAACCACATTTTCCCAGAATTGAAAGAGTTGGGAAGAAATACTGGAGCAATACTGATTAGCAGTATTTTGTCTTCAGACATGGCCAGAACCAGGAAGGGGCAGCTAAACCTGCTAGTGAGAAAATGCCTTAACTTTCAGTTGGTCTTTTCTCTGTCTTGAATTGTGACCCTTTAAACCTGTACTATTAACATTTACACCATATAGACGAGTGCCATTTATCCTGCTAAGTGACTTTCCTTTAATGGTTTGCTTCTTCAGGAGCAATCAGCAATTGCTGCAGGAAAAGCCAACCCACTCCAGCATTTCTGTAATTAATGCACGGGCCAGTTTATTCCATTCCACTAAATGCTTCCTGCTGTGCTTTCTGTCCATGCCCCTGTCTAGGTTTGAGTTACAGCAAGTTAATTTTCATAATGTTCTCGATATGTGCAACACACAGAGAAGGGGGATGGAATAGATGTGTGGCTGAAAGGAGAGGGGTCCTTGCATCCGTGGCAAAGCTCCAAGCAGTGGCTGATGCAAGATTGGCAAGCGTGGGCTTTGCCAGGGGGTGTAGGCAGCTGCTGCTGGAGTTGGGAAAAGAGAATTCCTGTTAACAGGTTGGGACTTCAGTCCTGCAGAGGCTCTGGAGCTGCACAGGAGTGGTCAGACAGCACTGGATTAATGTGCATGCAGGAGTTTCTCTGCAGCTTCCTTTTTTTTAATGGAGATGTTATATTTTCTGGGAGTACAAAATATTTACTCGTTCTTGTCCTACTCTGCTGGTACAGAATTGGCTGTGAGAACCCTTGGTGCCAGTGACAGGAGGGTTTTTTTGAATGGCCTGGTTGAAGGAAGTCTTAGTAGAGCAGTATGTGCTGGCTGGGTGATGGAATTCATCCAGTGGATGTCTTGAGTGGTGGGGGAGATGGAGAACATTCTCTTTGGAAGGAAGTTCTGACTCCTGTCTGCCTTTACTTGGCAGCAGCAGGCAGGTAGGTCTTCATGCTAGAGGTTTGCTGCCTTCTTTGTCTTGTCTATAGTACCTCATTATGTTTTTCCCTTCCCCTTACTTGCTTCTGGGGCAGCTTTTGGGCATTTTGTCCTTGGCTCACTCAAAATGGCTGAAAAGTCACTTGTGTCCACAGAAAACCCAGGATGGCTTTCCTCGAGCTGAGCTGGTGCTGCTGTCTGGGATAAAGCCAGAGGTGAATCATTCAGCAGAGCAGCTGGACACAGCTGGAAGAGGGGCTGATGGCTGAAGACAGTTGGAGTATCATCACAAGGAAATCCCAACCTTTTTTTTTTTCCGCTTTTTTCCCCTGACCTTGGAATGCTTTAACAATGAGGTTTTCACAGGGTTGGTCTATTCCAGTCTCTCATTGCCAGACTCACTCACCAGTTCTTGTAATTTCTTCTCAGCTTTTCCAGCTGCCTCTCAATATTCAATATTTATGTATTCAAATCATAATTATGTTCCTATTCTTTTTGTTCTTCCGGCTTCCCATTTTTCTTTCCTAGCTGAGTTATCTGTTATTTTTTGCTGGGCAGTCATCGGGGTGGCTTTTATCCACCACTGTACAATCGTGACCATGATTCTCTTCCACTTTTTTTTTATTTTCAGTTGCTCTTAAACCACAATGTGCCTTGGAGAAGAGTATGGGTTTTTTTTCCCTTGACATTGCATAAACAGGAGGCAGATCAAACACTCGTGTCCCATGAAATCGACCTCTTTATTCGGATGCTGCAGTGCAACAGCAGACATGAAAAAGGCTTTTCCCAGTGAAGAAAGCTTTTCCAATCTTGACTCATGAGGTGGTTTGGTGTTAAAATATTTTCCCCCTCTCTGGTGAAATGCAAAAGGCTCGTAGGTTGCCTCTGTTTTTTGGCTTGGTGGACTCTGTACTGTCACAGTGAGTAATTTACAGTTAAAAATAAATTCCTTGGCCTTAGGAATTTTACATTTTCACTTAAAAATGCAAGAGAGATTTTAGGAAACTCAGAAGGAGCCTTGTGTGAATTACTACATGTGGAGAAAGGATAGTGCCGGAGGGAATCTTCCCCAATGACTTGCAGCTGTACTGATTGCCAAGGATTGGAAATACCTGTGCCTGGCCAATCAGTTTAGAGGATATAAAAGTGTGGGTTAGGTGCCTCTAGGCCCTTGCCTTGGGGGGCTGAGAGGCTGCTGGCGTCAGAGCTGGAGCCTGCTGGCTGCGCTGTGAGGAGGTAAGGGACGGATAAGCTGAGAAGTTGTGTGTGTGTGTGTGAGGGACAGTCAGGGCTAGGTGGCTGGGAAAGGGACTGCTTGGGGTGAGCCAGTCAGGCAGAATGAAAGAAGGAGTCAGAGCTATCTATGTGGAGCTGCCCATAAGAAAAGGAATCAGTATCCTGTGAACCTGCCAATAAAAGGAGGGGTTAGAGTTATCAGAGAGAGGTCTGTAAGAGAAGGAGTCAGAGTTACAAGAGAAAACGATCCCTAAAGGAAAACGTGTAAGAGTTTGCAGGTAAAGATGGGTGGGAATGCCAGTTAAAGAGCTGGTGGCGATACCAGCCCTGTCTATCTNTAAGGGACGGATAAGCTGAGAAGTTGTGTGTGTGTGTGTGAGGGACAGTCAGGGCTAGGTGGCTGGGAAAGGGACTGCTTGGGGTGAGCCAGTCAGGCAGAATGAAAGAAGGAGTCAGAGCTATCTATGTGGAGCTGCCCATAAGAAAAGGAATCAGTATCCTGTGAACCTGCCAATAAAAGGAGGGGTTAGAGTTATCAGAGAGAGGTCTGTAAGAGAAGGAGTCAGAGTTACAAGAGAAAACGATCCCTAAAGGAAAACGTGTAAGAGTTTGCAGGTAAAGATGGGTGGGAATGCCAGTTAAAGAGCTGGTGGCGATACCAGCCCTGTCTATCTCCCCTAAAGTGTGATAACTATGCGTTGCTTCCAGTAAATTCTGCCATCTAGAGAGAAATTTCCCTGGAGGGTTGCACGGCTGATGTTTTAAATGGTTGTTTAGTCTGTACAAGCCTTGTACGGCTGAGAGCGAGGCAGAGACTTGGGATCTGGCTTTGCCTGCCTGTTTCCCGATGCCAGGAAGGGCAAAGGCTTTTTACCTTCATCTTTTGGAGACTGGAGGAGGGGAAGAGATGTCCTACATGACATGTTTTTAAGGTAGCTCCAAACAGCTCTGTGTTTTCCCTGGATTTGATGCTTCTCAGCTGCTTGCCTAAAAACCTGAGTCCAGAGCCCCCCTGGGGTGCACTTAAAGCTGGTTTTAGTTAGGGCAGCCTGAAGACCCCGACATATTTTCTGTGTGTGTTTGTATGAGGAATTGCTCAAGTTAGAAACAAGCCTTAGAGAGTAAATATGAAAATTAAGTAGGAGCTTAACTAGTATATGTCCCTAATATGAAGGAATTCTTCTGCTGGAAGAGAGTATTTATTTTGAGATACTGTATCCTGCTTGGAGTGTAGATAATTCCCGTCTGAAGAATTTTCTGCTCCAAACCCACTTTCTCATATAAACACTTACTTGTTTCTTCTGTAGTTGAATCCCACAATTCCTTCTGAGAGTCAGTCCATTCATCTGGAAAAGATCAGAATAAAACACCAACAGAACTTGTTCCATTTACTGTTTGGAACTAAATTTCTACCTCTTAAAGACTAGCTATTTTTGTTTTTGAAGCTGATATAGATGAATATCAGACCTGCGAACCTCAAGGGTTTGCAGACCCTTCAGGCTCTGTGGTCTCTTCCCAAGGCACTTGTGAAGGACAGCTGGGAAGGAACAATTTTATTGTCAGCTGGCTGGAACTCCATATGGAGATGTCAGTGTCTCGGTTAGGAAGAAGCTAGAGGAAAAGAGGAAGATTTTGGCGGAAAAGTTTCCCATTGAGAAGTTGGAAATGGATGTAATGGTTTAACATCCTTGAAGCTTGGTGTTATTAATTTGCAGCGCAGGCAGCAGGAGCATCGAGTGTCTGATGGCCTCTGTCCTGCCCCAGTTCCCAGGAGGAGAGCTGGGGCAGCTCAGGAGCAGGAGATGTGAAGGACAAAAGGATAGTGTGGTGTCAGGATATCCTTCCTTGAATCCTTAATGCCAGGAATTTGTAGCCATGTGCTGCTTGGACCCACGTAAATGTGTGAGGAGCCCAGAGCCTGCAGCTCCTTCAGCTGCGCTCATCTCAGTTTCTACAGGGTTTGGGTTTCTGTTGCTGAAAACCAAATTGTGATTGGGTTTTTTTTGGTGCAAACCCCCAGGGTTCTGTGCTGCCCTGGTGTCCATGTCCTGTATTTTACAGCAGCTGTTTTCCCTCTGCTTGGATGGAGAGTTGCATCACATGCACAAAGCTGTGTGTGTCGGTGCAGCTTGGGTTATTTTCACAGCCGTCCCAGGTGTTCTCCACAGCCATCCCTGTCAGTTCGGATCAGCAGATGCCTGGAGGAGAGCTGTGCTTAATGAGTGTACTCTGGGCAGTTTTTTCCTTACAAGTCAGGCCAGGCTACATCGACCTTAAATCAGGATTATTTTAGGATTTTGTCCAAACTTGCTTTGGAAGAAACACTCATCTGTATGTCTGCCTGGAGAATGAGTTTGAGGGAGCTCCTGTGGAAGCTGTTTTGCACCTCCTATTTGGAAAGAGCAGACAGGTCTTAATCCTTCCAGGAGCTGGTGGGTCGTGGGGATAAGATGCAATCACGGAGGAGAATGCTATATGGTACTCTAGTCCCCTTCCTCCTTTTATTTTTCTCCTCCTCCTTCTCTTTTCATTTTTTTCATTTTCTCCTTCCCCCAGCAGTAAAATTGTCACCACAGTGTGAGAGAACAGAAATTTCTTTGTGGCAGTGCAGGGAGTCAGGAGAAGAGGGAGCAGAAAGAAGTATTTGCTTGTTTTGCCAGTGGGATGATGGTGCTGGGGAAACACATAAGGCAAAATGAGTTCAAGGATGGAGGGAAAGGAAGAGGATGGTAATCCCTTGTGTTTTAATAGGTCTCCTGAAACTTCTCTAATTCCCTGCTGGAAATGGCTGACTTAGCAGTGCTTGTTGTGCTTTCAAGGGCAAAACATCTTTGGGAAGAGGGCAGGAGCTTGTTCCAAGGGCTCCATTTGGCACATGATCCAGGGAAGCAATGCCTGGATTCTCTCGGCTGGATGCTGGCATCTGCTGGTTTTGCTTGCATTGGGATAATGCTCGGTGCTCAAAGCAGGGAATGTTTTCCTCTAGAAATGCATCCTCAGGTGGCTGCTCTCTGCTGCCTCTCGCTCTCCTGCCTCAGGAATATCACTGAGGAATGCAGCAGAGTGTTTCCATATTATGTGGTGCATTAGCCTATCATTTGCAGTTTATATAACAAAAGTTACTTTTGGGAAACGTTGTCCTAGTTGAGTATTTTTGTGCAGGTTTTTGTCTCAACTGCCCATGGATATAGTTTATTATGGGGACAGATACTGTGTTAAAGGTATTTGAACCGGAAATTCATAGTTATGTTTTCAATGTCTGCTTAGTTCCAAAATGGTTTGGTAGCGTTTATTTTTTTGACTTAAATTGAGGACTTAAGGTGACTGTAGATCTGGAAATCAATTGAAGGGATCTCGTGTGCTTCAGGTGACAGAGGTGCTCCTTCCGCTTTTGCCCATGTGGAATTTGCACTTGCCAGAACCACTCCTGGCAGAGCAGATCCACCCTTCCAACGTAATGTCTGTCCAGAGTGGCTTAATTACTTTTGATCTCCATATGTAGCATTTGATTTCTTTCAAGGCTTTTACAAGCAGGTAATTAGGTGTTTAAAAATAAAATACTGGGATGTAAAAATTGGATCTTATGTATGATTAATTACTGAAGGTCTCCTGGTGGGTTTTTGCTCAGTCCTGCACTGGTTTTTCATGGAAAGTTGGAATAATAGAACCTGGAAGCAGTTAGATGCTTCAAAAAGGGATTTCACTCCCAAGGGCTTTAACTGCCATCATATGTAAAGTGAATATTGAGCCACCTGTGCATGACAATAATAAAACTTCAGTACTGGGCTCTGAAACTTGATGGATTGCTGTGTGAGAAGCAAGTGGACTGGAATAGAATAGAACTGAATTGAATTTTTGGAGGTGTCTCTAAAACTGTTTAATTTGTCTCATTGTGCTCACAGCAAAGGTGTAATAGCCTGAGATAAATTTGAGTTTTTCTGAAATTTCAACCCAGACACCACAATCAATACTCTGTCCAAAAATTGAGTTACTAAGACGATGTTTATCTGGACTGCTGCTGTTGGGATTATTGGAGCAGTAATGAGCAGGCTGTTTTGCAAGAAGGAAATTGTGAATGTCACCTGCCTGCTTGAACTCTTGGTTATGGCTCAGCCCTTTGCTCTTGGAGGACACTGGAATTGCAGCCAGGAGACAGCTGTGCAGTACTAGAATCTGCCAAGCTTTGCCTCAGCATCCGGGTATCATTTTGGAGCCTGAATTAACTTGTAGTCACTGACTCGCTTGGCATATGAAATACGTTCAGTCTTTCTCCTTCCTGGAACTATTACCTATGTGCTTCCCCTCAGTGCCTGTCTGTACTAATGGAGGTGCATAAGATTTGTTTATTCTTTGATTTTAAGCTGAGTCTTGTGAATCCTCTTACTGTGGCTCAGGGGCGGGTAGCCATTCCCGACAAACTGCAGCTGGAATGAAGATGTCACTAGCCAGGATCTAAAACTGTTCCTCCTTTCTTTCCCCAGTCATCCTCCAACTCCTCTGCCTCACAAATATGTTCTTAAATGTGTTTTTTTTCTCATGGAAATGTAATTAGAAGTACCACCTAGCTAAATATTGGGAATAGGATCCAGTCCAGTTGTGGAATATGTCTTTCCAGGGTGAAAAACCCAGTGTTTAAAACCAGAGCGACGAGTCCAAAAGAGGTGGCTTTGCAAGAACTGCTGCTGTTCATCACTTTTAGAAAAAATAATTTCTGAGATGAAGGAGCAGCTTCCCAATAACATCTCCTGCATGGAATGTCTTCCTCTTTGCACTTTGTGCTGCATGTCCCAGCTGAGTTGATCAGGTCCACCTGGAACTCCTGCAGCTCGGAACTCCTGCAGCTCAGAGCTCCCTCCTCGGCTGTGTGTGGCTTGCTCCGAAGATGTTTTGGGTAGAGACTGTGGGCACATGGACTTCGGGGCTACTACGTCTTCGTTCTTCCTTAGGTCCATGGTCATCCACACCTGGTCAGAAGATTCCTGGCATGTGCTTTACAATATTTCCAAGTGCTGCTTTGTGTTCACCAGTGTTTATGGCTGATGGTTCTGAGGCATTTTGTGAGCGGTAAAGATCAAGTCCTTTGGAGAATATTTGAAACCTCGTTGGAAACTATGTTGAAAACCTTAACTATGTAAGATATGAAGGAAAGCAAAATCCTCAGGCTACACTGAAAAAATATCCTTGTGAGTGTGTATGTTTTGAACGTTTTTTTTTTCATTCCTGGCAAATAATGAGAGGCTGCACAGAAGTCCTTGAAATGTAAAGGTGGCCTGTGAGTACCCTTTAGTTAATTAGCCAAGCTTGGAAACCTGAGTGTATTATGAACAAAATTCCCGTTCTCTGGTTGGTGTTAAAAACATCCACATGGAAGTGAAAGGCATCCTAATCTGGATTTCCCTCACAGCCACTGCAGTGTAGTTCTTAACTATCTGCTTTGATCTCTATCTTCCAAAGGGCCAAGAAATGCTGGGACACGGGATGGGACACAGCAGGATGCTCTTCCTGTCTTTTGGGCTTTGCATGCTTTTGTGATGCTTGTCCTGCGCCTCTTAGGAGTCAAAACTGCTTGGGACCTTTCCCTTAGGTGCTTTGTCTCATCCCTTATGGCTTGGGTGAAATTGTGTCTCCCTGTTCTTGTGTTTTCCTTATCTGTGCAGTTATTCCAAATCTCGATCTTCTGGTTATCTTATCTTAGGTTTGTTCTTCCTCATTTGAATGAAAACATGTTTACCTCACTGTGCGGCAATTGGCATGTGAGGTTCCTTTCCTGCTCCTGCTGTTCCCCGTTCCAGGCGTTCACATGCGTGTTTCATTTACCCTACTGCAGCATTTTGGTTTCAGCTCATCACAGGATTCCAAGGCTCTTCCTCCAAGCCAAAACTCCTACTTTACTTAGCTACAGGAAGTTGAAGGCAGTTTCTGGTTTCTGCACCAGTTTAACCTAAATGAAATATAAAACCACCCACCCAGCTTTCAGAAATGGGCAGGACTTGACTTCTGCAGACCTCAGTTACCTTTAGCTGTATTTAATCAGAATGTTTTCCCCTTCTGTATGAAATGATGGGAGATTCAACCATCTGAACGTGCGAGATGACAGCTGTTCCTCCAACAGAAAACTGGGAGTCTGGCTCCTCACGTGGCACTGTGTCCCTTCCCTGAGGTTTGGTGTTATCCTGGAGGAGGAGAACCTGGATTGCCTGGAGGTCTTCCATTTGTGACACTTGTTTTGGCTCTGTTGCTTTTAGAAACCTTTAAACTGTGAAAATAGCACTGGTTATGTTGCAGGCTTGGCATTCTTCTGCAGAAAACCAGGCAGGAGGCTTCGTCTTTAGAACATAAGGTGTGGATTTTAAAATGAATTTGTATAGCTGTGCTTAGGAGGTAACGTTTCCATGGACTTCTATTTTACTCTACTGGCTGAGTAATTGAATTATTATATTTTATAGGTTTGCTCCTTCCTGTTCAGCGGTGGGGGGGTTAACTGTTCTTTAGTGTTTTTTACAGTGGGATGGTAAAAAAATCCCTGTTTTTTAATGAAAACCTTCCAGTGTGCAGCATCATTGTTTAAAAACAACTCCAAAGTGTGATTTTTGAGACATATCCAGAGGCTGACCCATTTTTACTGTTTCATTTCTTTGTGGCTGTGACTGAGCAAACAGAACAAGATTTGTTTGCACTGTGCTCTTTCATTTATTTCCCATTTTGGGAGGAAGAGTCGAGCTAATTACTGACGAAACCCACAAGAGTTAATGAAGCTATTTATCACTGGGTATTTTTGTCCCTGTCACAAGGCTTGGTGCAGATCCCAAAGGAAATCTTGCCTGTGCATTAATAATCAGGGATATTGTTCTACTTTTATCAACTCTGCCAGTGCTGATTAGGATTTGCTTAGCGGGAAGGAGTTCTGAGTTTGTTATTAAACTTGTAATGACTCTCTGCACATTTTTATTCGTCTCTGTGATCCCTTCACATCCCAAAATGCCAAGGGGAGCTTCTTTGAGCTTTTTGTGTCTTCTGCCTTGGGGCCAGTCATGATCAGTCTTAACTTGTGCCTTAGTTGAGAAATACAAATACCAGGTAAAACTAACTGGCATCTCCCTCAAGAAAAAAGTGTAGTACTAAATAAAATAGGATTTGAAATTGCCTATAGACAGCTAACAGGCTGATGTTGCCTTAGAAGAAAATGGATAATAGAAAATTCTCTCTTCTGCCTCTTCCTTTTCCCTTTAGCTACTGCTGAGCTTTAAATACAAGTGACAATTGTTTGCTTTTCTTGCTGGTTTTAAAATGCCCGGGGACTGTAAAAAACACGTCCATATGGCACTGAATACTTGCATCAGTGGCAGAGTAGGCTTTTTTCTGGTTGTCCTTTAGTGTGTAGCTGTCAACTGTGAAACCCTCCTGGGTTTTTGCATAGTATGCCTGGGAATGGTTGTGTGGAAGGAAGGATCCTTTGGGAGAATTTCTGCTCTGCCTGTTAGAGATAATTTCTATTCCACTGGAGATGGACCAGTAAATACCAGTGAGCCAGCTCAGCAGTCTGAGTGGGAGGAGCAATCTTCAGGTGAGATGTGGCCATGAGGAACAAGGGACTTTGCCGCTTCTCACTGTCTGCTCGCATCTTTTGCGGTGTCAGACTGTTTGGGTTTCCTTGAGGAAGGAATTCACCTGAGTTGTTCAGGGTGAAAACCACAGCAGGAAGCTTGGACAGGATCATCCTTAAAGGTACTTTCCCATTCTGTGATAACTGTTTTGCCAAATATTTGAAGCAAACTGCAGTAGTGTACAGCAGGAATTAGACCAGGAAAATGTACACTGCAAGATTAGGAATGAAATGAAAATCTTCTCATATAAGGGAAAAGAGAGCGGATTTTTAATATGACTAGTCTCTGTAACAAGGAATGCAGAGCTAATGTTCAGCTAGTTTTAATCCCAGGTGTTGGTCTCTATCCAGATGTATATCTAACCTAAAGCAAGGCTGAGAGCTTCAAATGTAAGACATGAACCAGCCTTGAACTGGTAGGTTTTGAAAAGCATCTCTTGGAAAGAAAGAAAATAAGTCCTTGATTTCTGCTCTGCATTGAGTTTGACTAAAAAGTTAGGGGGTGGAGTTTTAGGCCTTGCTGGGCACTGCTGTCAGCAACACCCTGGGAAAAAACACTTTCTAGGTCGGAAAAGTGCGCCAGGCTCTCTTTTCTTCTGTCTTGGATGAGTTGTTGTGGAAAACAGCAATGTGAACGTGCTCTGAGGTGCCCAAAGAGCAGAATGAATGAGAATTAATGAGCTTTTCAGGCTAACACATTTTCATAGTCATCTTTTTTATAAGGCCGTTACTGAAGTGTTAATCATTTGATTACTGGTTGTTGTAGATAAGGGAGTAATTGGTCCCTTTTTGTAAATGATGGAAATGCCTGACAGGAAGGGGCAGGCGTGAAAACTCTTATTTCCATGGATTGTTGCCCGGAGAGATTGACTGGAACTAAAACCTCTTTGCTCTGGTGACAACTGGGTTGCAACAAAATTCTGTTTCCTATTTGCTTCTCAGTAGCAAGGGTAGGTCTTGAAACATGAGCCCAGATGTGTGTGAAACTTAACTTTTGGCATGGCTTGAAAGGAGTGTTGGGAATTTCTTTTAGAAGCCATTACAAATGAGCCTTTGGTGGTGGCCAGGGAGAAGGGCTGAGTAACAAATAGAGCAGATAGTTTTTGGTGTAACTCTGAGGAAAATCAAGTTATACCCTCTGTCTTGAGAAGAAAAAGCATGTGAAATGCGGGATCGCTGCAGCTTTTTTCACGTCCTTAGAGTTTAAAATGGTGCTCCCATGCCAAGAGCCTGGCTCCTTCTTTTGTGTCGCCGTTCTTGCAGCACGTGGGAACGAGCTGCAGATGATCCCAGCCGTTCCCAGAACAGCTTTCCGTGTGTTCATCTGCTGGGTAGGTGTCATTCCTTGTTATTCCCTGTTACATCACGTCGGTTCACTCCACTCCATGCTTCCCTTCGTGCTGCTCTGCACCAGACACTCATGAATATTCATGTACACTTCCCACCATCCTTTTAGGCTCCTATCCCTGGCTTAGGGTCTGTTCCAGTTTGCTAAGTGCAGCTTTTTTTACCAGTGCTGAGGGCTGGCTGGGGAGCTAAAGGCTGATGTCACACTTTCTGCTTTGGGAAGTTGCTGGGATGTTAAGGCTTTAAAAGGTTTTGCTCAGAAATTCTCCCATCACAAAGAGCAGACCGAGGTTCAAGGCACCTGATTGTCACAGGGTAAAAGGAAAATGGAAACTTCGTCAGCAGCAGCAAGATTCTGGCCATGCTGTTTCTCACTTCATTAAATGAGTAAAACTCATCTCTCCACCTTCAGCTCTAATAAAACTGTCTCATCTTGCCTTGAAAAGTCCAGTCTAGATAGAATCTTTGTAAGGACTAAGGGAATTGAATTTACAATGAGGAACTAATCAACTTTTTGTTCAGGATTTCTCAGTACTTTAGAGTACTCGGGGCTGTGCATAGAGGGCAGAGGAAAGAGGCCAATTGGGTTATTCTATCGGTTCATTGGTCACATGTTGCAGCTCATTAAATTCATAGTCGTTTTGTATGGAGCACTGGGGCAGTGCTATTAGTGGTCATCCGGAAAGGGGTTACAACTTGGGTTTTAAAAAAATATAAAATTTAAGAGCCTCAACATTCTCCAACTAGTCACAGAATCCTAGAATGGTTTGAGTTGGAAGGGACCTTAAAGCCCATCCTTTCCTACCCCTGCCATGGGCAGGGACACCTTCCACGATCCCAAGCCCTGTCCAGCCTGGCCTTGGACACCTACAGGGCATCCATATACTTCAGAATGACCTTGAGCTTCCAGGAGTCTCTCTTGTTCTCTGGTCAGTGTCTGTAGAGTTTTAAATTTTGATTGTTTTTGCTGTAAGTGGTCTTGAAATAACTGTGGTGATGGCTGTGAGGCGTTACTTCTTACGGCTTTGTTAACTGCTGCTTAAGGAATGGGTATGGAAAATAGGGAAAGGCGGAGTTCACCTTGCCCTGTAGTTCACCAAGGCTGAGCAAGCTGCTTTGGGAATGGCATTGGACTCTGGGAATCCTCCACTGCCAGTGCCTAGATTTCTGTGTGTTTTCTCTTCTGCTCTGTGGGTACAGGCCAGCGATTCTCAAACTGAGAGCTCCAGTCTGCCAGCAATCCCTGAAGCCAAAGTAATTGATCCAGGACTATATCAAACGGTTTCCACTAGTGCTTTTAATTACAAGGCAAAATAAAAGGTTTGTTGTGGTAGTGACCTGAAAAGGAATGAGGGATTGGCAGGGATTCGTTGGTCTGAAAAGGCCAGCTGCACTTGTTCGACATTGTTATTGATTGTGTCTGCCTTTCTAGAGCTCCTTGTCGAGGTAGGATGCCATAAAACCTCCACAAATAAATGCCAAAAATCTTTTGGAGGTGGTTGCTCTGCTGTTTGTCCTCCTTTCCCCTGCAATCATGGACAAACCGCTGCCAGCGGTTTGTGGCTCTATATTGTTGAAGGAGGTTCAGAGCAGGTTGGAGCAGGTTCTGCAGCCTGTGTGTAAGTTCTTGGAAGGCTCTGTCTTATTTTGGGGCTGAGGTTTGCCATGTAGGTGTTGTTTTGTAGCCTTGTGAGAGCTGCTGGATGCCTGCTGCTGGAGGGATTTAAAGCCCTGTGGATGCGGCAGTTGGGGCCACGGGTTAGTGATGTTCTTGGCAGTGCTGGGGGAATGATTGGATTCCCTGATCTTGGAGGGCTTTCCCCAGCCAAATCATTCTATGATTTGTTTCCTTGCATTTTAGAAGTATCCTTGTGGGTACTACAAGACGTGTCCTGAACTGGCAAAGAAATACCTAAATACTAATATTTGGCATCGGCACGTTGTGTGCAGGTCCTCACTGGGCTGTGGTTGTGTGGGAAGCAATGCGGCTGCGAATGTCCTTTGTCAGAGGAGTTGCCAGTAAAACAGAAGGAATAAAACGGGAATTAAGTGTTGAAGGGGCTTTGTGTTCAGAGGGTGCTCTGTGCTCTGCTCCCTCCAAGCTGGCGGATTCGCTGTCGCTGCTTTAATTTCCGTTGCCTGATCTGTGTTTGATCTCTGCCACGAGCTCCAGGCCATTGTTTGTTCTGCTTGGAATGAGTATCAAACCCAGAATCAGCTGAAATGAAGGTGACTTTTTCTCTGGAAGGAGTAAAATGAAATATATTTAAGGTAGAAAATGACAGAGCATCTCTTGAATTCCAAAACCAATGTGAAACAACCCTAATTTGTTCCATGTTGTTCTCGGTCTTGTTTCCCTGTAACTCTCTGGATATTCTACATTAACTTCCTAAACAGAATCCTAAATTCCTTCTTAAAGAAGCACATCTGTTTAATAGGACCACAGTATAATTTATAACCTAGATCTTTAACTAGGGTGGGAATAAATTATCTTAAAAGGGGCTGTTTGAACCATTTTGTTTATACTACTTAGAGGGGTCCCCGCATGGATTTCAAGAAGGTTTATATTTTGCTGGCTTTCTACTAATTTAATTTTTTCTTGATTTTTTTTTTTAATGTATTGAGGACTTTAAAACTGTAAGGAATTGGCTCAGGTGGTCCTTTGGTCTGATCTCATCTCCCATCAGGAAAGAAATGCCAGAATAAAATAGAAAATAAGTTTGACAATAGAGCAGGAGTGGAATCAATAGGGGGAAAAAAAATCAGGGTAAAAAATAATTTAATTAGAGCGAGGAGGTGAGACCCCCTCTACTGTGGCTTTTGCCTCTGCTCCGTGGGACTAGACTGGATTCCATCCTCTGAGTTCCTCACTGTGACTGGGCCAAACTTCCCCTGACTGAGAATTCCTTGGATGAATGCAGTCTGCTGGCTCTGTCGGATAATGAATGAGTTTTATTTCTTGCTTTGAGGCAACCAGGTGAAATTTCCGTAGTTTGACAGCAAAGAGCAGAGGAGGATGGGGGATGTTTTTATTATATTTTAAAGAAGCTGCTTTAATCACTTTAATACAGCATTTCTGTTTCCAATGCTGGGAATGACAAAGCTAAAAATATTCTTATTGGTTGATGGAAATCATTTCAAGTCTTCCTTTTGGGGCTTCTTTTTAAACACAAATCTAAAATTGGTTTTGAGGCATTCATAATTCGGTGTATTGTTCTTAGCAATGCTTTTTGTTTTGGTCCCTTAGGTTGTTTTGGTTTTTTTTCCTAGCAAAATAATTCCAGTGAAGATTTTGAGGTGAGTTTATCTATGAAAAAAAGTTGTAGTGTCACTGGGGTTTATCCTTCAGTCAAATCTGACAGGAGTCATGCAAAGGGCAAGTGAAGTTTTGGTATTACGCTGTGAGTTATCTGCTTATGTGAGGAGAAGGCTTTCCTTATCTTCGTCCCTTTACCCCTGGCATTCAGCAGGTTGGATCTCTTAGCCAAGGCTGCTTCTTAGAGCTGGGATAGGCCAAGTGCAGTTTTCTAGTTGAATAAGCTGGATGTGTTGATTACTTTTAAGGTTATTTTGCTTTCAGAATATTTCTTGGCATTTTTTTCCTGATTGCTGATGCTTTGAAATGAGTGACGAAGCACTAGGATGAAGTCAGCGATCTAAATGTGGATAAATTCTCCAGGAGAATGCTTGCACGAGATGTCAATCTCTAGTGTGATATGCCTAAGAATACCAGAGGGGGATGTCAGACCTGCCCCTCCTGCATCACAGAGTCCAAGTGGCACAATCCCAACTGCTTTTCCTTGCAGGTCAGTCTTGGCTGGTGCCTGAGCCTTTTGCAGCCTCTGGCAAGGAATGACCGCCTAATCCAGTGCTGGCAGGGAGGTGATTTGTGTTATCGCATGGGTCTGTGCCCTCCTCCCCAGTGCCTCGTTAGAGCGCCCGGCACAGCGCTGCCGCTGCTGGGGCTGTTCCGCACGTGCCGGCACCGGGAGTTGTGGGAGCCCACCATTAACCAGTGTCAGTCCTGGGGGCTGCTGCTGGACACACAAATCTCCCCAGGAGCTGGGAAAAGGCAGCCTGCAAGAATCAGCTGGAACGACCTTGGAATCTCTCCAGCGGCCGCTGTTGGATCAAAGTGTCTGGAAGCACGAGATCAGCCTATTGATTCCATCTTGCAGCTGAATTCCCACTGTGAAATCTCTGCCGGGCACTGGCTCAAGGCTCCCAGACAAAGGGGATTGATCAGGATGACTCCGTGAGCTGAAGGCTTGGAATTTAGCCCCTCTTGGTTTGTGGCAATTCCTATGATAGGAACTTCACCATGTCCTGTCTTCTAACTCAGTCATGTTTGGCACTTGGCTTTTTGCTGCCACGATTCACTTGCTGATTCAGGAGGGTGTTGGCGTTTGGGCATCTGCTGGTTTCTGTGCCAAACCAGTGATCAGACTTTTCCTTTTAGGAGTTTGCTAATTTTATACAGCAGAACAGCCAACTTCTTGTCCTAGAGCATATGAAAACACTGCAGCCCTCTAGGATTCACGTGAGTGGGGTGAGCAGCCAGTTCATGATTGGAGCCGCCAGGTCCAGATTGTTGCAGAGCTGATCCAGCAAAAGAAGCCATCTGAGCTTGAAAATTCCTGTTGGACCCCTTCAGAAATGTGCCTTGATAATTAGATGAAAGAAGATGCTCTGAGGGGTGGAGCCAGGCTGGGAGAGCTTGGGGTGTTCACTTGGAGAGGAGAAGGCTCCAGAGAGAGCTCAGAGCCCCTGCCAGGACCTAAAGGGGCTCCAGGAGAGCTGGAGAGGGACTGGGGACCGGATGCAGGGAATGGCTTCCACTGCTAGAGGGCAGGGATGGATGGGAAACTGGGAAGGAATTCTTCCCTGCAAGGGTGGGCAGGCCTTGGCACAGGATGCCCGGAGAAGCTGTGGCTGCCCCTGGATCCCTGGCAGTGCCCAAGGCCAGGCTGGATGGGGCTTGGAGCAACCTGGGATAGTGGAAGGTGTCCCTGCCCATGGCAGGAGGTAGGAATGAGCTGGTCTTCAAGGTTCCTTCCAACCTGAAATGTTCTTGGATTTTACAGTCACAGCCATCACTTGAGCAATGGTGTCTGAGGCACAACTGCGTGATTAGGAGCTGTTTGATGTGGAGTTTTTTTGGATGGAGAGTTGGAAGGAGCCAAGAACTCATCTGGTGAAGCCAGTGTTCAGTCTCTGAATGGCAGAAAAATGTCCAGGTTAGGTGTTGAAACAAATGGTTTCTTTGGTTGATCAGTTATTTACTTGGCTTCCCTCGTCTTCAAAAGATTCTCGCCTGCCTTGGATGTAAATTCCTAGAGTGAAATGACATCTGTCAGCTCTGCATGCCAACGAAGGGAGGAGAATCCAGAGTCCAGCTGAATAAGTTATTTAGAGGTTTAATTGCCTCAATTTCCCAGTTCTGTGCCCTTCCTGCTCGGGTTGTAGGTGGACTCAGCTTTTAGCTGTTAGATCGTGATCTACAGAGGGAAAGTGGCTGGTGACAACTTTTCTTGAGCAGTAAGTCACTTCTTTCCCTCACCTTTCAGCTGCTTGCTGTGAGCTCTGCAAGCTGCCTTTTTTTTTTTTTTTTTTTTGCCAAATGTTTCCTTCTTAGCTCCTAAATTGTTTGAGACTTTGCCTTGCTTCCTGTAGCAGAGCTGTCAGTTTGTCCAGCCAAGGCGAATCCCATTCTCAGCATTTCCTCCCCCACCTCTGTCCCTCCAAGGATGTGATATTGACCTTTTTCTTGGAATTGTTCCAGCAGTATTCCAGGAATATTTTGGCCTAAAGGATATTGCATTGCTGACTAATGCTGCCCTGGGTGTACTTGTGTGTGGAAATTTTTACAAGAGATGAAATTAACTCACTAGATTAAAAAAAAACCCAAACCAGCATCTAAATGAAACCAAGCTGAAGTCTTGAGTGTCTTATCTGTTCCTTGGACTCTAACACCCGGATTACTTATTCAGTTGTTTCCCATCTGGATTTACAGCAGCTGATTGTTCTTGTCTCTGCGTATTACCTTGTTCTACTTCTCCCTGCTGAGATCATTTTGGCGTTTTCCAAGATGAATTTGAATTCTGAATCTGTCCTCTCCCTTGCTTGCAATCACTCTCCAAATTAATGCCTTCTGGGAATTCGAGAAACATACGGGCAGCAAGGCAGAACAGAAATTAGAGATACAGTAGGAACTGTGGGCTTTGATTCCTGCCAGGTTTTCTAAAATGAGTCAGTTTGGGTTTTTTAGAAGGAAGAACAGCAATGCCTGAGTATTCATGGAATTAAAACTGTGAGCAGTTGGTGTTAATACCATCTTGATCTGGTGCCTGTCACCATAAACCTGGCTCTCTTCAGAGAAGAAACGTCTTGGAACTAAGTCCACTAGCATGCTCTCTCCAAATGTTGGTTGAGGCAGCTATTTAAATATAAACAAACCAAGCAGTGCCTTTTTTCCCCCCTCTTTTTGTGGTATGAGTGAAGCTAGGTTAGGGAGGCTCCAGGAATAAACAGACTATTTTCATATTTTGATTTGTGGACAGATCCCGTCCAAGACATCTTGCTTAGAAGGGAAGAAGTCTCTGGAACACTTCATTGTCCTTCAGGGGTCATGAGTTACCAGAGCAAATAACTTCCCGGGGGAGATTGGTCCCGTGAAGAGTTAAATGTGGCTGTTTGCATGACTGGCCACGTGAGGAAAACCAGCTTGTTTGTGATGCTGCAAATCAATTCCTGGGATTCTGTGCTGCAGTGGGAAGGGATTTGGTTTGCCTGTCTGTGTCTCCTGAGGGCTGTCACTGGGTCTGCAATGAATCCCTGTCGCTGGGTCTGGAATAAATCCCTCCTCCCCTCACCTGTTTGTCCTGTACCAGCTCAAGCTTTTCAGAACATCCGTGGGACAAATCTGAGCCAGTGATTCGGGAATCATTCCCGTCTGGGATGTGCTGCTTCCAAAAGCCTGCTCAGTGAAGGGAATATTTGCTCTACCTTGGTGAAGGCAGCTTTTTGACTTTGTGGGAAACCTGATTCTGCCTCCGGAACAGAATACATTAGAAATTCGCATGGGAATACAGATATTGACTTGGGAAAATCTCATCTCTGCTGGGTTCCTGTTTAGCCCTCTTTCAGAGTTGAGTGAAGATGAAGATGCTGCTTAATTGGGATACTGGAGATTTTGTGACAGTCTTGTGTTAAGATCTAAAACAACCCCCCCCAAAACTCACCCCAGAAATCATAGAATGGTTTGGGTTGGAAGGGACCTTAATCTTGCCTTTAATCCCCGTGTTCACTGGGTGGTCACCCTGGCAAAGAGCTAAAATCCTTGGAATATTGCTTGGAGAACGCAAGCTCTGCCCCAAGCACTCCTTCTTAGCTTTTATCTGCATGCACGGTGCTTGGTGTCCGACACAAGTCACACAGTTACTCTCCTCTGCCGTTGGCAGATGGCAAATTCCAGCTGCAAGGAGGTTGGAAAAAACACTGGGAGGTGATGCAGCCCTGAGTAACTTCAGGTGCTTCCTAGATAACTGGCCTACGATTAAGAGGATTTATACGCATCAGAATGAGGTAGATGGAGATATTCCGATTCCTGTCTATCTTGCTGATCCCTCCAGGTGAAAATGTGGGAGAAGGAAAAAGACTATAAATTATGAGTTAGGCTTTGGCCCAGCTCTGCTCTGTTGTTGGTCTTAAAAGAGTAGAAAATAAGTGTTGTGAGGATCATGGGGTCTAAAAATGAATAATTCCCATGTTTTGTGATGGAAAAAAGCTTTTTGTTGCTAATAATTAGTTATGAGGGCTGTTAAAGTCATTCAGTTCATCTAAAATTACTGAATGACTTGGTGGAAAACAGAGCAATGAAAGTAATTTTCATCTCAAATCACCAATATTTAAGAGTAAAACTGATGCTTGGGAATGATAAAGGAAAAACAAGTGACTTGACAATTGTAAAGTCAAATCACTGCTCCTGTCCTTGCAGGAAGTTTAAGTACACGCTGTGGATCTCTTGGACACAGTAAACCGTTTTTAAATCACATGCTTAAAACTTGCTCTGAAATTGGTCCTTGAAACCATGTTTTTTTTTCTTCTTTTAGTTGGCAAGACTTCCTTGATCACCAGGTTCATGTATGACAGCTTTGACAACACCTACCAGGTAAATTAATCCATATTTTTATTTTGTGTTAAGACTCCTCTGCTGCTGTGTCTTCGATTGCAGGAAAAATGGTTCCAGACAAGTTGGGCACTGACCGTGGAATTCCCAATTGTGAAATCTTAACTTTACCACCTGCCAGAGTGGCACTTGTGGGTTGGATTTTGGTCCAGGAGTTTACCTGCTGCTTGCAGCAGGATGAGCTGTGTTTCTCAAGGAATACCCAAGGCATAGCCAGGGAATAGCAGCTGTTAAGTCTGCCAGGGTTTGTTTTTTTGGTTTTTTTTTTTTTCCCCCCCCCACCATTTTCTACCAGACCTTCACAGATCTAATCCCTGTGTGTGGATAGCATAACAGGTACCCAGCTTTTTTAAACAACAAGCTGGAAAATAATACTAAATGTAAAAAAAAGAAAAAAAAGGGCAAGTTTAGGATGTTTAGAAAACAGTTCTACAAATTAGCACTGTGCAGTCCAGGAGAACAGTGTTGCCCACTCCCAGAATTTAGCATGAGCTCAAAATGTGGTGAGATACAAAAGTACTTCACTTTCCTGAAATGTCTCCTCCAAAGCAGAACATGTTTCATGACTTGGTTACAGTTGGTGATGTTCTGGATACATGAAACTGAGAAAAATCTGTTCCCTGATGCCTGGAAAGGTTTTTTTAGAGGGGTGGGAGGAGGACGTAATAAGAAAAAAAAAAAATGGAAAACATTGTGGTTCTCCTGTTCCTCGGTGTCTACCCAAGGATCTCACTTAATTCAGAGATTTCCCTCCCGCCTCCTTCAGTAATTCCTCCTTGGCGCTGCTAGGAAAAAGGAATTGGGAAGTTCTCCCTGAGCTGAGGGAAGAGCCATGCTTGCACATGTGGGAGGGCTGGAGCACACATCACTGCTCCCCAGGCAGTCAGCAACCTCACAGATGCCTCCCACTGTGATTACATGGCCATTGAAGGCAGTTCGTCTATTTAGGATAGGATTTTTTTCCCCTCCCACAGTACTTTTCATCTAGGATTGCTCCTTTGCCTTACTGAGTTTGTCTCCTAGTTCTTCCTTGAGGAGGTTTGAGCCAATGTGCTTTAGGATGATACATGTGTCACCATGGAAGGGTGGTATGATGTAATACGTTAAACAATTGCAGAAATCAGTGAGTGGCACTTAAAACAGTGAGAAATCCTAAGGGCTTCCAAGATAACCTGGATTTAGGCATCGGTGCTGCCTGCCCAGTTTGGGTGTTAGTGGACGTGGTTCAGAGCCATTCATCCAAGCTCCCTTGATTTTTTTCTGGAGTTGTGACTGAGGTGGGGCCATACCTCCTGTTGTGCTGTAGCTCGAAGAAGGTATCAGTCACAAAAGCTCCAGGAATTTGGCCGAAATCACGCTGCTTGTTGGTGTCAACCCGAAACAGACGTTTTTGGATGCCCAGGATTCTCTAGAGACCCCCGAGAGGCCAGTATTTAATGCCAGTGCGCATCACACTCTGATCATGGCTAACTGGAGCGGGAGCTGAGTTCAGGGACGATCTGCTTGTTCTGGATGTTTCTGGCAGATTTTGAATGCATATTTTTCTGAAACCTATCATTTGAACGTGGGGTTTTTATGTTCAGCTGTTAAAAATAGAAAGCTGCCATTTAATAAAATCCGTGCTGTACATTGGATTCCTTTTGCTTGCTGCTGGATGAGAGGAATTCAGCTGTGTCCCTCTGCTTTGTCAGGAAGAACTTGCTGTACTGTGTCAAACCCAAACATCTGGAATAAAACCTTGTGATTGGAGGTGTTTATTTAGCAGGAGCGGTTTCCATCCATTGACATGGTGGGAATGATATCCTTTGTGCTGTGGCTCCACATCTTACATATCATACAAGATCTATTTTAGTAAAAGTCTGGTATATAGAATATGCTGGAGCACTCCTTGGTAGTGCTACTTCTGTGTTGTGTTAGGAGAGACTGGGAGAGGAGACAGCTGCAGGGAGAGCTCAGAGCTCTCCTTCCAGTGCCTGTAGGGGCTCCAGGAGAGCTGGAGAGGGACTGGGGACAAGGCATGGAGGGACAGGATACAGGGGAATGGCTTCCCACTGCCATTAAGGTGCTCTCCAGGAAGCTCCCGCTGGTGTTGGGAAGTTGGGGTGCAGCTATGCTGCTTTAGGATGAACCAAGCTTTAGTGGTCGTTAGGGATCACGTGGGTGTCTGCCTTAATCTGCCTGGAAAAGTGAAGATCCATGGAGGTACTTGGCAATTGGAAGAAGACAGTGTGCCCACATAGCCAGGTTGAACTGGGGGACACCCATTTGTCACAGGCATAAAAATCCCTGCTTCTACCCAGTGAATGTATAGAATAAACTGTCGATATGCATGAACTGAAGTTGTGTTTTGTGCTTTAATTGTTCTGATCATGGATATATTAAGCAAGTTGCTTATTGAATCAAGCTGTATCTTAAAATAAGAAACCCAACCTGTTTTTCTGCTGCTTCTCCCCTGAAAATCACTGCAGGTGTTCTGACGTTTTTGTAAGAGCTTTTGGTTTTCTCATCTCTTTACAGGCAACAATAGGCATTGACTTCTTATCGAAAACCATGTACTTGGAGGATCGAACAGTGAGTAAGATTTTTGTTGCTTTTCTCTGTGACCTGTAGGAATGAGCACCAGCATCTGGTTTTGTGCAGCCCACACTTCTGAGATCACTCAGAAGCACAGGCTGAGCCTTCATCTCCCAGCTGCTTCCAGACAGACAAGTGCTGTGGAGTCATAGCAGTGGGGAATGGGAAGTCATCAGATGATGATTTGTGTGTGCAGGGCTCTCAGGTGCGGTTTGGGAGCGACGCAAGGTGCTGTAGTGTCGTGCTCTGGGAAGAACGAGGTGGTACTGATAATTTGAGAGGTGAATGATGGTGGGAATTTGGAGAAAGGGGAGCCATGCTTAACCCCTTCAGCTTTTTATGCCACAAGACAGAAAGGTAAAATACAAATGGTCAGATGTGGCCAGTTAATAGCTGGCTCCATCTTCTTAGTACTCCTTGTTTAAAAACAAGGTGGCCTCCGAGTTCACAAGTAAGACTCATTTCCTTGCTTGGTGCAGTTTTAGCTCATCAAGTGAAATCGCTGCTCTGTGCAAGCAAAGCTGTGATTTAAAATGAGCTCAGATTCTTAATTAAGAAATTCAGCCTCAGTTGAGCTATTTGCAGCAACAAAACTGCAGTGCTGCAGAAGCTTGTGGTACTGGATAAACTCTGAATGAATGGGATTGGATAAGCCCCCAATAAATGGGCTTGCATGGGAAGCGCTTGAGGGGTGGGATGTGCTTTCCATGGCCAAACTGGCTCTTGCACACCTTGCCATACATGTTGCTTTTAGTGTGTCTTGCCTTTTCTTCCAGAACCTTGCTGGTAAGAGCCATTCAGCCTCTGTGCACGTTACTTTGCAGTTTAGAGTTATAACAAGCATTTTATCCTTGAAAAACTGACATGAGTAGCTTTTCTACCAGCAGCTCTCCTTCATGCTGCTGGAGGTTAGCTGTGTGAGTCCTGAGGAAGGAGAGCAGAGCATGAATCTCTTGTGTAGGGAGAATTGCAGGTGAACATTTCACGGAATCTGAGGTTGGAAAAGCCCTCCAAGATCAAGTCCAACCATTCCCCAGCACTGCCGAGGCCACTGCTGACCCGTGTCCCCAAGTGCCACATTTGTACGCTTCTTAACACTTCCAGGGATGATGATTCCATCACTTCAGCTGTAGCTTTGTTGTTGGTCTTCTCAGTTTGAAAGCTGAGCCGTTCCACTCCTCCCCTTTTGGAATGGAAGCGTTTTTTGGGAAGCTGCACCCCCCCAGTCTGGCTGCTATTACTCCTTGGGAGAAATTGCTGTAAGGAGACAGTGTTGTGCTGCTCCCAGTCCCCAGGCACCTCCTGCATGAGTTTATCCTTTTTATTTAGCTTTTTTGGGAAAAAAAAAGGTAAAACATTTCTTTACTCTTTTATTTTTAGTGGCAGTTTGGCTTTTTTAATTTTCTCCCACCCACAGATCAGGTTGCAGCTGTGGGATACTGCGGGTCAGGAACGTTTCCGTAGCCTCATTCCCAGTTACATCCGTGACTCTGCTGCTGCTGTAGTAGTTTACGATATCACAAGTAGGTATTTTGCACTGGGTTTGACCTTTTTTCTTATTTTTCTTGCTTGTTTGACTGATTTTGTTAGGTACGGTTGCAATTATGGGACACAGCAGGTCAAGAGCGGTTCAGGAGCTTGATTCCTAGCTACATTCGTGACTCCACTGTTGCAGTTGTTGTTTATGATATCACAAGTGAGTGGGGGGAATTCTGCATTTCTAATACTCTGCCCTTTACATCCTCTAGCTTAGCTTTGCATGTCCTCTCACGTCATCTGCTTGGGCTTCATCCTGGCATGACAAAAATGTGGTTTCTTTGCTTGTTTTACACAAGCCCCGTGGTTGCTGCTGTTGTAGTGTATCAACTGTCTCACGAATATGATTTTAACCCTTTCCTATCCCATTTTCTTCAGTCCTTGAGTCCTGCCTGCTCTCGTTGCACTCTTCCATATGCCTTTTGGTCATAACTTTGCCTGTGACTTTTGGTCTTTGTGTCCATGGGTATATGAATTCTCAAATTGCAGACTTTTGTAGCTTGCTCCACTTCATTCACCCTCCCCCACCAAACGAAATCTGGGCACGGGCTGGTGGGGAGAACGCATTAACATCACATTTTCCTTGGAATCAGCCACTCTCACGTGCTGCAAGATGTAAAACTTAGCACTAAGCCCTTCCCCTTTAACAACTGCTCTTTCATTTCTTGCGAAGGTATGTACTTTTTTGTCAACTAAAATATTAGTGCTTCTTCAACCCTGCTCCTTCTGTCCCTCCCCTCGGTCCAGACACCCCTTAACTTACCAGTTCCTGCATTGGCAAAGAGCAGAAATTCTATTTTAGGGGAACTAAACCTTCAGACAATTTCATTGCTGAACCACAATTGATGGAGAACAATGGCCTAATTCTACACAAATGCATAAGTTCTTGTCCTTTGATTTATTAGTACTAGAAGATTACAGCCAGGAATAGGGGCTTTACCTAGAAAAGCTCTAATTGTTAAAAATGGAACTTTGCTTTGAGCTAAAATTACAAGCTAGCTGTGAACTCTTGAGTTTTTTCCTGACCTAGCAGATTCAATATTGCCAAGCAGTAAAGGGAATTAAGACTGGCAAGTGATCAAGTCTTGGCTGTCTAGCACACAATATATTACTTTGCAGTTGAAGCCATTAAAAAAAAAAATCAATATTTTTCAAGAACTGCTGCAGAGCCCCCCTCCCTTTTTAAGTACTGAAACGACTTTGGCTGCTCAGATGCTCTTTGTGTCACTAACTGGCAAATGCTGAGCTCTGTGGCAGCTTCTCTCCAACTCCTTTTTCCCTGTGGGATGCAACTTCTCAAGCACCCTACGGTCTGGAGTTTTTACCTTGCAGCTTTTAAGGATGTAGCATTAAGTGCCTGTGAAGAGGTTAAATTTCTGGTTCTGGTTTTATGCAAAGGTTTAGAAGTTGTTTTGAAGGCAAGTGTTCAGTGCCACGGGAGTTGCTGCTGTGTTGCATAACCCTGGGATTCCCTAGAGGAAATAAAAAGTGACTGATTCAAGTGTACAAAATGCAAGGCTGCGATGGAGGGTTTTGAGAAGCAGTGGAACGGTAGGAACCTCTGTAGGTGCACAAGCCATGAGCAGTGTAGAGTGCAAAAATTAATCCCCACTCTCTGTAGAAAATACTTTAAGTTGAACTGAAAAACAAGGCGCTGAAACACAGTGTTAAGACTTCTTGTTTTAGGTGCTGCCAAAACCAAATTATAGATGGACTCAGTTCCCTCCCTGGCTTTGAACCCATCTGTAATGAAGCACTTGCCCATGTGAAATGAATGCCAGAGTTTCCGTGCCCTTTAGTGGGGGAGATTCAGGGTTTCACTCGCTGATTCTTCATCACCCTCTTCCGCCGACTCCACAGAATATGGAGCTTTTCTTTCCAAGTCCAGGTGTATTTCCTGGTGAGCTGTGAGGGACACCTGCAGTGATAACCCTCTCCACTGTTCTCTGATAGATGTAAACTCCTTCCAGCAAACCACAAAGTGGATCGACGATGTCAGAACGGAACGGGGCAGCGATGTTATCATCATGCTGGTGGGAAATAAAACAGATCTAGCAGATAAGAGGTATGGAGGAATAATCTAGCTTTCAAATGCTGTGTTCTTACTCTGCTGCTGTTTGCTCTTACTTTAAGGAGTGTATTTAAGTGTTTTGTTTTTTTTTTCCCTGGGGATGGCTGTGACTTGAGAAATCTTAATTTTAAACCCTCTTTCTTTTGTCCAAGCCAAATTTCCATCACAGTGCTGTGAATGAGTTGAGAAACCATCACTATCTTGTAAAGATGTCAGGAGAGAAGGGATTGTTGACTACAGCCCACACCAGTGAATAAATAAACTGGTTACAAATAGTTGTTCTTAATAATGTTCTGCTTGATAGGTGGAAACATCCAGGGAAAAACAGGACAAAATTCCTCCCATAGGAGATGGTTACGCTCGGACCTTTGTTAAAAGAGTTGGGTTTTGATGATTGTTTTGGGTTGTGATTGCTAATTGTTCAGGCATAAAAGCGTAGCTTCCTGGACAGGGATTTGAGGCTGAACACTTTGCTGTTCTCGGATGCTGAGTTCTGCTTTGGGAGTCTGGTGTGCTGTGGAAGTCAAGAGGTGATACCTGTCAGCAGCTGTACATTCCATGCAGGAGAAAAACACTTTAAAGTGCTTTCAGATAAAGCACTTAAAGGTTTTTGGGTTTTTTAAGTGTAATAAATCTTAATTATTAAGGTGTTTCGCTAGGTTTGGGGTTTTTTTCCCCCTAACTCTGTGTTTTCTTCCCCAGACAAGTGTCCATTGAGGAAGGAGAAAGGAAAGCCAAAGAGTTGAATGTAATGTTCATTGAAACTAGTGCAAAAGCAGGATACAATGTAAAACAGGTGAGTGGCTGCTGTTAACACTCTCTTGTGGGAGGAGCGCTTCCCTGGATCTTGGGAAGCCTTGGCTTCCAAGGGGCCGGTGGGAATTGTAGTCCACACATAGCAAGCAACACCTCAGAGCTGAATTGTTGGCTGAGGTTCTGAAGGATCTCTGACCTTGCATCACATGATTTGGGACTTCCTTCCCCTTAGATAACAGAGGAATTATGGAAGAAGCTTTCTGAGTAGACAATCACCCCTTCCTGGTGTTTTGGTAATCCAGATTTGCTGTTTAGACTGAGGCACCAAGTTGGGGAAGCACAGGTCTAAAGACTGTTTGTGGTTCTGTTTCAGTGAATGAAACAAACGAGCAAAGAAGGAGCCTGATGGCTTAAAATGCTTCCAGTGCACAGGAAGACAGAGCGACTGCTGTTGCAACTCTGTCGCAAGGCACTGGAAGTGCCAGCAAATGTTGCTGGACAGCCAGAGCTATTTATTTCTAGTAGATAAGTTCCTTTTGAATTGGGGAAGGCAGTGAAAGGTTTTTTGAACTGATGGGGCTGCAGGCCGATGAGGGTTCATGTCCTGAGATGAGCTGTGGCACTTTAAATTCAGACCTGGAGAAGGTATAATTTCATGGGTGTCTCCACAGAGCAAACACACGTGTGGAATGCTGTGTTCAGCTCCCTGTCCCCTAGGAATAGAAGGATGTGGAGCTGCTGGAGAGAGTCCAGAGGAGACCTCAGAGCTGCTCCAGGGCTGGAGCCAGGCTGGGAGAGCTGGGGTTGCTCACCTGGAGGAGAGAAGGATCCAGAGAGAGCTCAGAGCCCCTTGCAGGGCCTAAAGGGGCTCCAGGAGAGCTGGAGAGGGACTGGGGTCAAGGGATGGATGGACAGGACACAGGGAAGGGCTTCCCAGAGGGTAAGTTTAGATGGGATATGGGGAAGGAATTATTCTCTGGGAGGGTGTGGAGGCCCTGGCACAGGGTGCCCAGAGAAGCTGTAGCTGCCCCTGGGTCCCTGGCAGTGTCTGAGGCCAGGCTGGACCTTGGGGCTTGGAGCAGCCTGGGACAGTGGAAGGTGTCCCTGCCCATGGCAGAGGGTGGCCCTGGGTGGGTTTTAAGGTCCCTTCCCCCCCAAACCATCAGGGATTCTATGTGTATGGATGACGTTCCATGTATATTTTATATCTGTAGTTCCACAAAGGGTTTCTATGCAGAAGGGTACCAGGAGTAATAAATTAGGATTATAAACTACTTCATGTTCTAGACAGGACTAAAGAGTCTGTTATTAAAATGTCCCTTGACTTGGTCTCTAAGTAGCAAAATGATTCCCTATGTAATGGGATAATTATAGCAGTGTTAACTCAGAGCTGCTTCACTGTCACCCACCATGGACATGTTGGCTTCTAGGGTCTCCCAATTATCCTGCCACAACAGAGCCTGCCTTGTAATTAAGGTTTGGATTCTGTGCTGCAATCTTGAATGAGTGCTTAGACCTGGGGGTGTGCACTGAGCGATTGCCTCACTGAGAGGACTGATGATGATGAGGGAGCTCTATGCTCCTTCTTTCCCTGAGGGGGTTTCTGTGCCCTGCCATATTTCCAGAGGTTCTGTATCCAAGCCTGTGAGGAAGTTGTGACTTTCAGGGCCAGCTTGAACCCTGAGGATTTGATGGTGTGCAAATACATGAGTGGATATTAAAAAATAATTAAAAATGGGTTTTTCTTACAAGTTTTGATCCACGTGTTGCAGGTGTGGACTGGGTGCCCAAGGATTTCAAAGCTGTTCTATATTCTAGAATATTTGTGACTCTCACTTTTTATTAGTTTAATAAGTAGTTGTTTAAGCAATTATTAAAGGATAAGATTTTTAATACCGCTACTTAGACAGTTCCCTGTTTCCTTGCAGCTTCCCTATTAAATTGTGTGCATTTATTTTAGTAACTTAGCAGTAAATGCTCTCCCAGTGAAATGGGAAAGTTCATCTGCAGAATTGATCCCTTTCCCATAATCTGTGTAAAATCCTTAATAAGCTGAATGCAAATTTGACCTTCCCATAACCGATAACTGCTCTCCACAATATATTCTGATCCTGAAGAACAATCACTGTCTTTGTCAGTTCTCATACAAGAATTTTCATCTAGAAACAGCTGAATTTCTTGTCCTGCTTGGGGAGGGAATGACTGTGACTTTTCCAGCTGCTCCTCTCATCAGTGGGAATCCAGGAGACTGTTGTCATTGGGTACTGCTTTTAGCTTCTGGGTCATCCTTTTTGGATGAGAGGGAAGGGCACTGCCTCCAGCTCTGTGTTCCCTGCAGCTGTCCTGTAGGTCCAGAGGGCCTGGTTTTATGCTGGGATCCCAGTAGTGAGATGCTCGGTATTCCCAACACCAGCTATTCCAGTGTTTTCCGGAATTGCCAGGATCTTCTATCAGCAGAGAAGCACGGGGGACCATGCTGCTGCCAGGCTTTTTCTGCCATTGCCTGTATCAGGAAAGGGGAGAGCTCTGAGGGTGGCACCTCAGTGCTGGGTGCTGTTGGATCTGTGGCTGCAGAGCTGTTTGCAGTCCCCAAGGTCCTTCACACCTACTGTTCCTTCTGGCTTTGGGCAGGGGGTGTTGAAGGAAAAATGGGTGGCTATTAGGGAATGAAAGTGGTGGTGGTGGTGTTATTGCGGGGTTAAACTGATGCAGCAGAGGGGAAAATGGTGGCTTTTGGATCCTGCAAAGACTGATTGCCAGGGGAGCCTTAAGCTGGAGAAGTAGATAACTTGCTCCTTTTAATGCAGAGAACTGCAGTCTGTGATTCATTCTGTCAGCTCTGAATAAGCTTTAAAAGACTTTGCAATTCCTGCTCTGTTTCAGCAGTCTCTATTGCAGGGAATCTTATTGTTAGTCCTTGGATTTCATGCCCAGAATATGTCAGGGTTGATTTTGCTGCCTTGTAGAAAGAGAGGGGTGGGAAAGCCCTTGATTTCTTCCCTCCAGCAGTACCTGGCACACTCCATGCTGGCCCTGGAAGAGCCAGGGGATGAATGTGGCCCTTGGCAGGAGAACTTTCTCACGGCAGCAGCTCTCTGAGCACAGCCCCTCTGTGACCCTGTTCTCACAGAGCTGGGCTCTTCGTCCTGTCTTCTGATTCTTACCCATCTGATGGGCAAGAATTAGCCTCAGAGTTGCAGAGAATGAGAATTAGGGAAAGATTTTTGTTTGCCTTGCTGTTGGGGAGCAGGTTTCTTGCTTGGCTTTTCCGTCTGGACAGTGATCCTCCTGTCCTTTCCATATTGGTGCTGGAGTGTGGCTGAAAACTGGTTTGTGCTTGCAGTCCTTTGTGACCCCTATCTGTTGGGATTTATTGGCCGGAGTAGCAGCAAAGGCACAGTTTGGCAAATTACTTGAAACTGATGGTGAGAGATGAGGCTTTTTTCCCAAGTTTCTATCAGGAAGCAGATTGCAGAGTTGAACGCTGAAAGAGTTTGTGTGGCTTTTAGTCTTTCAGCTGCTGCATTTAGCTCCTGCCTGGAAAAAAAAGTCCTGGATGCTCATCAATACTTGCGTTTTTATACTCACACAAACATTTAAACATGTACATGTGTGTACAGAAACACACTGGTTTGGGGCTGACAGCACCAGGCAGCTCGGAGGGCCCTGTGGGAAGGCTGCTTTCCAACCATCAGGACGTTTCCCTAATTGGATTTATTCACATATGCTGGGGCTGATAAGCAGAAGGTTAATAAGAAATAAAGTTGATTTTTCTTAGTTGCCAAATTCCTATCTTTAGTCTGATAACTTAGGGGAGAAATACTGCTAAAAGCATCGTTTTTTTCCTGGTCATAATGTAGAGAAAGGATTACTGTATTTTAAACAGGCTTTCTTTTAGCAGTGTGGTTTAAATTCCGGTTGGTTCCATCAGCTGAGGATTTTTTCAAGACTACTCACCCTTCCTCTGTGTGGCCATTACTGCTGTTGGTTTCGGTAGAGTTTAGCATCTGGAATTTTGTTACTTTCTGTTTGGCCTATGAGGATTTCCCTGAGGTTTTCAGGGAGGCTGGCACGTCCAGGTTAATGGGCAAGATTCACAATAGCACAGAGGGGAGTGTGCTAAGCTTTTTTACTTTGGAGTTGTTGGCTGAAATTAGGGGGTTACATCAAGTTTCAGCTTCTCAGACCCCTGTCCTTGGCTCAGATTCCAGTGTGTGGGCTAGATGCCTGCCAAGAGAGATCCCAGACAGACCTGGGGGCTTGCTCGTGGTAAGCTTGGAGGAGGCTGTCAAGCCAACAAAATATTACTTCTCTCCAGCATCACTGGGAGCCCAAGTGGGGAGAGCCGTTGGGCAGGGACCTGCGGGGCTGCTCGGGTACCCACAGCCTGATGTAAACAGGCTGGCAGTGGCTTGGCTGGGTTTTTTGTGCAAAGTGGGTCACTGGGAATAAGTCATTGAGCTTTGTGTCATTTGAGGAGAGGCAGGAAAACATGCAGGAATGGAACGCGCCAGGGCTGACGTCAGAGCCACGCCACGCGGGGCTCCCGTGTGGCCCCAGGGATGCAGTGGGAACGTGTGATGGCGTGGAGAGCATCCTGGGCAGGGGGGACAGGCAGCTGAATGCAGCGGAGTTCTCCTGCGTTGATAGTGGGCACGTCTCTAGGGTCCTTACCCAGAGGGCTGAGGAAGAGCTGTGTGGTGGAAATGACAGGTCTGAACCTCAGGGGCAAAGTAGGAAATGCAGGAGAGGGAACGGGTCCCATTCCATCTCGCCTTCTTCAAGTGGAATAAAACCACGAGGAGAGTTTGGAGCACCGACCTTGCTGGGAAACTGGAGGTGGCGTTCAAGTGAGAGACTTTGGGTGTGTTTGTTCTGTGCTTTATGCCCTGAATGTGGACATAGGGTAGCCATGGAGTGGGCACCAGAAAATGAGGATTAGGTTTGGGTGCACTCCTTTGTTTCATAGGAGCCTGAGCCACAGATGGGTGAGGCTTGGAAGAAAGCCTTTCCATACATGCCATTTTTTGACGCTCTTCCATGTGTGCCAGCTCAGCTGATATGGTAACAGGCTCCTGGATGGTGTGTTTGCCTTCATCAGCATATCCGTGCTCCTTTGTAATCCTCTGGGGAGGTGGGAAGATCTAATTCCTGCTTGCCACGGGGAGCTTGTTGGGGTCTGTGGACATCTATGGCAGGTGTGAGGTGAAGTGCTGGATCCCACCCATCCTATTTGCAGAGAAGGGTGCAGGAGGTTTGCTGATCCCCACTAACAAGAGCTGTGCTTTGCCCTTTTCCAGGAATAAAGGTTATATTTGGTGTCAGGGTTTTGGGGCTGAGCAGTGTAAATAGTGCTGGGGGATGTGTTGAATCATTGTTTGAACTGTCTCAGCCGGGGGAAGCCGTTGTTTTCATCTGTTCCCTGTGTGGTTCTTTGCAGCTTTTCCGACGTGTGGCAGCTGCCTTGCCTGGGATGGAAAGCACACAAGACAAAAGTAGAGAAGACAGTATCCTTTCTGTGCCAGTGCCAGGCATTACCCTGGACGAGGAGAATCTGCTGCAGCCCTTGTGGACAGCCCAGAAAGAGGGCGAGTAGGGGCAAGTAATGGTGGAGTTAGAAGTGCTGAGGAAGGAGGATTGGTGGTTGGAAGGCTAGGAGCAGGGGTGTTGAGGGTGGAGGCAGCAGGGGAAGGAGTGGTGATCCAAAAGGGTTCTTTGCTTGGTGTTTGAAGGTGTGGAAGATGGGAGAAAACAACTGCAGAGGTCTGAACAAAAACCCCTGAGGCTCTTGCAGATGTGACTGACAGAATCCGAAACCAAACTGTCCTGGAAGGGACCTCTGGTGGCCCCTTTTGACTCTCCTGCTCAAAGCAAGGCTGACTCCCATGTTGAGCCAGTTTCTCCAGGTCACACTGAGAGAAACTTGGGGAATCTCCAAGGATGGAGATCCCATAAACCACGCAGGGCAGCCTGTCACAGCCTGGACCCTAGGCAGCATCTCTGTGGTGGGAGGGAGAAGACTAAACTGGTGGGATCAGTTTCAGCCAAGAAAAGCAGGTGCCATGAGGGATGGAAAAGGCTTGAAAACAGTATGGCTACACTGGAATCACTGACCTGGCCAGGTGGGCGTGCTTGGGATAGCAGCTTTTCTGAGGTTGGTTTTACTTGCAGCAGGGATCATGGAGCTGGTAAGTAGAGGACAAATTGGGCCTTGGAGGAAGGAAGTCCCAGGAGCTGTGGGAATGGGGCAAGCCTGGCACTGAAATTCCATCGGAGCATCTGATGTGTGGGCAAAATAAGCATTTGGGAAGCTGGGGGTCACAGCTGCTGAGGCGCAAGCTTTGTGTGATAGGGACTTGAGTGCTCAGAACTACTTCGTTATGCAGGTCCCCAAAAGGTTAATGAGCAACCATCTTTATTAATGGGGGAGGTAGAGTGCACAGGTAGGGGCTGTGGCGGGGAGTTTGATCACCAGTCTCTAAATGGGAGTGCATTTCAGGCACTGGGAATTGGGCTTCCTGCAGATAGCAGGGATGGATAGGATCCTCTGCCAGGCAGCTGTGTTAGGATTAATGGGGGCACTTCTGCAAAACATGGAAGGTTCAAGGATCTTGACCCATTCAGGCTCAGAGACGAAGCTGGCAGGGCTCATGTCAAGCATCTCCAACTTAAACACACTTCAAGCTTTCAATCAGCCAAATGGACCAAACATTGGAGATGAATTGCCGGACTTGTGTTTCCATTTCTGCGTTTATTTTCTCTAAACCTCTTTAAAAAGCAACTTCAACCCCCCTGAAGAAATAAGTTGGAAGCACCAGCTGTGTGATCTCTTTGCCTCTGTGTTCTCTGATAAGGGGAATGCTGGAGGCTTGTGGTGAACAGCTCTGAGCTGGGGATTAGCATTCAAAGCTCCTCCTGGGAAAGGCTCTGTGAGGCTGTAGTCGTAGGGCATCCGCTGGGAATTGGAGTGCTGTGGAGGGAGTCGCTTATCACAGGCAGGTTCTGAGCAGTCAGCTCTGCAGTGACCTTGTGGGACGTCAGCTGTCACTGGAAGGGGGAATTCAGGCTGGTGACAGGGCTTTGCTGGCTGCTGGGGGGAGCAGAGAGGTTGAACTGAGCGAGGATTAGTGAGGAGGTTGGGATGGCATGGCTGGAGCTCTGGGGGTGAGCAATGTGCCCAGGAAGTCGTGGAGCCTCCGTTCCCAGAGAGATTTATAGCCGTGTGGATGTGGCACTGGGGGACATGAGATACTGGTGGCCTTGGCAGTTCTGGGGAACATGTGGACTTGAAGATATCAGTGGGTTCTTCTAACCTGAATGGTTCTGTGGTTCTGCAGCAGCGATGATGAGACCCTTCACTGTATCTGTGCATCTTTAATTCCCACAGCAAGAGGTCAGTGGGATTGCTGGGAAGAGCAGACTGGTTAGAGACCAACACTGGGGTCTGACATTGCTTCTTCTGCAATTTTATTGTGCCAGTGCTGGGGCAGGAGTGGCAGGTGAGAAACCTTGGGTTTGGAGCTGATCTTTCTGAGTATTTCACGAAAATGCCATTCAAAATCCTGCTCTTGGTAGGGAAACAGAGTTGGAGATCGGTTTGCCTTAACTTCCTCTTTGCAGTGATTGACATAAAACTGGAAAAGCCTCAAGAGCAGCCTGTCAGTGAAGGAGGCTGTTCCTGCTAATACCATGTGGCTTCCACCTTTCTCCAGAACATCACTGCTTTCCCTCCCTGTCCTCTTCATTGACTGCAGTGTGAATATTGGCTTGAACCTTCCCCTTTCCGTAATAACGTATCGCAGTTCATCATCGCTGGCTGTCTCGTGGAGATGATCTTTAGCTTCACAAGCACACCCCACACACACACACCAACAAAATGTCAGTGTCTTCATTATTTATAAGAAAAAAAAAAAGCCAAAATATTCCACCGTATTCTAGGTATAACTTTAAAAAAAAACAAAGGCAAAAAAAAAAGTCCAAACAAAAAAATAGGTACAATTTCTTAATATTTGTTCCTTTTTTAATATGTTATGATATTGCACTTTGAAATGATGGCAACTGAGTAAGTTTGGAATTGGACCTAGATGAGATGTATGTGCAGAAGAAGGCTTGCAAATCTGACCCATTGGATTTCTCTCAGAAACTGAGAATGTGTAGACAGCAGGCGGAATCGTGGGGGGAGGCGGCAGATGCCGAGGGTTAAAGGCTTATCCTTGATAATTAAACACAAATTAACCCCAAGCTCTTAATTGTGTTGAGCAGAGTCTGCCTGGTGTCGAGACCCACCCTGGCCTTAGCAGGAGTTTGACACTTTCGGCTGCTGGAGCTGGAAATTCTCGCCCAGGCAGCGGGGACACATTTCCAAGGAAGCGTTACTGGGAAACGGACGGGCTCTTTGGGATGAGTGGCTTCTGGAGGATTTGGGGGGGAAGGAAAGGGTGGATGTGCATTAGCAAAACACTTGCAGGAAACAGGGAAATAATGAGTGCAAAATGAGTTTTCAGAATTTTTTTTTTTTCCTTTTTAAGTAGAACGCCAATGAAGTGAATTATTACTGCCTGAGAGATGGGACTGTAACAGTTCAGCTGTTTGGAGGAGAAAGTATTTTGCTTCTTTGTTTTTTTTAGGGGAAATATTGAAATCAGGACTGGCACTAAAAGCTGCCAAAGCCGATGAAATCTTGGAAATTAGGGAGAAAGAGGGAAGAGCAGCTGGCTGCCCCAGCAGAGGGGGAATGGCACCCGCTTTTCCGGAGCGTTGGCATAAGTCGGTGGGGAAGGGGTGTTTGCTTTGATCCTACAAAATCTTAGTTGAGACATCTTAGATGGAAAGGGAGGGACTTGAGTAGGATGGAAACCAACTTCTGATTATGCAGATTTATGCCTTTATTTTTTAGGTTTTTTTTTATGTTCAGTCTTCCAAGTTGGTTTAGTTTGGTTCTCTAGAGCTGTATAGTTTGGTTAAATAATTAGTAATTTAGTTTTCTATGGAATTACGCTCACAATTAACCTTTTTTTTTCTTTGATATTTATTTCTTGGCTTTAATTTTTTTACTCCTCTCAGTGCTGATTTTGTTGTTTTCCTTTGGCTGAGGAATCTGTGTAGAGCTTTGCTGATGTTGCAAGATGTAGCTACCCGAGAAACACGGAATGGAACACACTAGAAGTGCACCCTTTTAATCTTTACTAGTCATTGTGAAGTTGCTGTGTAAGTTAATAAACACAATTGTAAATACATTGTTTGCTGGGCGACTCTGGCCGAGTTACAGTGCAGGAAGGAATTCTCGAGTCTGTGTTGCGATTGCGAATTAAATGGACAATTGCAAGGGAACATTCAGGCTCCTCCTTGGTTCTCTTCTGCCCCTCTCTCTACCATCTAAAATAACCACCTGGGGGAGAGGAACGGAATCGTCCTCACCACCACTTTCCCCAGGAAGCGGGCATAAAAGAGTTGGAATGCTTCATTCCGGAGGTGAATGCCAGGCTCATGCCCTGCCCTGGGTTTCTAGCAGCTCTGCACAACAATAACTTAAAGGCAGAATGAGATGTAAAAGTGCTTTTCTAATGCAATATTAAAGGCGAATTTTTTTGACGTGGCATGTCTTGAAATAAACATCAATGATATGTGACAAAGGATCATTCTTTATTTAAAAGAAACTCTCTGGGGGAAGGAAACCTGGCTGCTTTTCCTTTGTTGTACTGTTATTAACCGTGCTGAAATGCTTCATCCTGCTGCTTCTTCCTTTGCTTTGGTTCACTTTTTTCTCCTTTGGTTCTCTGCGCAGCTTCTGTTGGTCCTCATTTGGCTGTTCCCCATGAGCACGTGCATGTTTGGTTTTTTTTTGTTTGGTTTTTTTTTTTCCTTGCTTCTGGTAGAACCAGCCCCCTCTGCTTCCCGAGGTTCCAAGCTTTAAGCACTGGATTTAAGGAGCTGGCTCAGTCTATACAGGCTGTGATGGACCAGCAGCCTGGATGCTTTTCCTGGAAGACCTGAGACCAGGTTTGTCCAGGACTCACTGGAAACAGAGGTCTGGAGAGCAAGCAGCATTCCCACAGCTCTGTGTTCAGCACGGCGGGGGGGGGCTGCAGGAGCACAGACGAGGCGTGGTTTGGCACTTGCGGACGATGCCCTGGGGCTGCTCAGCACAGCCAGGTACGTTCAGTGCATGTCCTTGCTGATAGCCTGTGCTTAGCCTGACCACAGGGCTCAGTCCTGTCCTTGTCCTAGTTCTCCAGGCAAAACATGCTTCCAATGTGAGCACAGCAGCACTGTGGTCTTTACATTCATTTTTTTGTTATTTTTCTTTTGCACCATCCATCCGGTTTTAATTTTCTTTTACTCCATGGATGTGGCCAGTGGAACCATGGGAACAGATGACTTTTAATGCTGATTTTTGTGTGATTTTTTTGAGTGAAGGTCTCGGCTTTGTTTCTTTTCTCCTCCCTGCTCTGGCTTGCTTGTTGTACAGTCCATCATGCAGCTATTCCATGCCTCACGTTTTGTCTTGATAAAAGTAGTTGAAGAAATTGTCTAAGGGGAAAAAAGGTTCCTTTTCTTCATGTTGGAATGTCACTGGTACCTCAGCTCTGTTTGATAATATGAACCAACAACAACAAGAGAACAAATCCTTAGTGCTTGAACTAAATAAATACTTGTCTCATTGGAAAGCTCTGGGTCTCTTCTCTCAGCATGTCCAGCACAGCGCAGGTGGGAGGTGCAGCTCCTCGTGGGGGGCTGAAGTGCTGCTGCAGGATGCTTTTGTGAGAACAGGAGGTTTTGGGGAGCTCAGTTCTAGAGGGAAGGTGGTGCAGGGCTGTGTCTGCTGTTGCTGCGATGTCTCTGCGGTTGTTTCCAGCGCCCGAGGAGCGATGCTCGGGGTGGAGCTGTACCTTTCTGCTCCTTTCCTGCTCCTTGCATCCAGCTGCTTCCTACTCTCCCTTCCCAAAGGCACCTTGGGCGGCCTCACCACTGCCTCAGCTTCCCTGGGACACGGGTGCACCAAGCCTGGCTTCCCTGAGGAGGAGCCTCCTTAAGCCTCCTTCTTGCTGGAGATGGCAGCCAGGTCTGCAGGGCCAGGGAGGTGAGTAACAGATGCTCCTGGGTGAGTTATCCTTTGTTCTCCTGAAGGAGAGAATCGTGCAATCACAGCATGGTTGGGTTGGAAGGGACTTTAAAGCCCATCCAGTGCCACCCACTGCCAAGGTGGGCTTCCACTAGCCCAGGTTCTTCCAAGCCCCGTCCAACCTGGCCGGTGGAGAAGGGGAATTACCTGGATTTGGTGTGTGCCCAAACCTTGGTCTCTTGGTCTAGCTCTTCACTGTTAAAAGGACCATGAATGAGTTGGTCAGATTAGGGATATGGGAACAGTTACGGGGGGGAAGACTAGTTCCTAGAGAAGGCTTTTGTCACTGTGGGAAGTGACAAAAGTTCGTTCCTTGCAGCTGGCACCTCCAGGTCCTGCCCTGGGTGGGAGCCTCTGGAAACACCACGTTCACCTCCTTAATTCCTCGTGGCTGCTGCTGTGCGTAGCCTTGGGACTCTCACCTCTCACTGGTATCCCTGTTCCCACTTCCCTTTGAAGGGGGTCTGCATTAAACTGTCATGGAGTAGGGAATGGGTGGGAGGGTATTCCTGGCTGCTCGCTCATGGCTGCAGTGGGTTGAGCTCCTTCTCCTAGCCCGGCTCTGAAATCCGGGAGGGACTATCTGCCTCGGGTTGGAGAGGGCTGATGGCTTCTTTGCTCGCTGGTGGGATCAGCCCTGATTTTTTCCAGGCTGGAGGAGCCACAGCATCCACCTGGCAGCATCTGCAGAGCTGCTGCAGCAGCCGAGCTGTCTCCTCGCTGCAGTTCTGCTTCCAGCGTCCGAACCCTTAGCAAACCAAAGTGCAAGGGCTCTCCCTACCTGCTGCAGCAGCACCTTTTTCCATGCTGGGCATGTCCCAGCTCTGAAGGAAGATAAACGGGGTGGGCAGGCTGCGGCATAGGTTGCCGGCGCTCCTGCAGTCGGGGAGGCAGCTGCAAACACCCGGACCTGGAGCAGCCTCTCCCTCCCATCTGTGGTGCCTCCTCCTCTGCTGCTCTCCGGCTGCCTGAGGTGGCCGTTACAGGCTTGCTGGGCTTGGGGTTTTACCAATGGAATTGTTTTTTCATCAGTTTAATTGATTTTTCATCGACTGGCAAAAATACCAATTTTATTCCGCCCCCCCCCTTAACTGTTTTTCCCTTCCCCACCCTGATCCGAGCGCAGGGTCAAGTCAAACGTGGCTTTTTATAAAATATTTAGGATCCTCTTGTAGGAGCAGAATGGAGGCAGCTCGATGCTAGAAAAGCTGGGCTCGGGCATGTTGGGAATGAAATGCCAGTGGAATTGCAGTTCTGCCCTTCCCGGGAGGATGAGGAGTAGGGAAGGGCAGGAAGCAGCTGGGTGATGATGCTCCTGCTGCCCCCCAGCTCTACCCTGCTGGGTTGGGAGGGAGGGGTGCTTTTTCCAAATCGAATTTTCCAGGCTTGCCACCTGTTTCTGAGGGTTTGGATATAAATCAGAGCTATTTGGAGTGCTCGCTGTCAGCCACCCGGAGAGCACGTCTGGAACGAGGATGTTATCAAAGGCTTGATTGGAGTTATTGCTAATTAAAGCTTGAAGTGTCTCTCCCACAGCCAGTGGGTCCTCAGATACAGGGCAGGGAAGGGGGAAAGTGGGATTTGTCGATGCTCCCAGCGCTGGTGGCTTAGCACAGACCTTTCCTGCATCTATCCCAGCTTGGGAAGGGGGGCTGGATGGAAACTGGGGGGTTTGATCGTGGCATTTCCTGAGCTGCTTGATTTCCAGAGGAGGGGGTTTGGATCACAGTGAGGGTCATGTGGGCCCCAGCAGATGCCATGGGATATTGTGGGATTCATTTTCCTGGAGGTTTGTGGGCATGACGGGCTTGTTAATGGCTTGTGCCTGCTCCTGACTGCGGATGCCGTTTTTCCGAGGGGCTTTGGAGTTGTTCTGAGCTTTGCTCGATGTTTGGAGCTTCAGCAGCTCTCCCTGCTGGGAGAGAGGAGTGCTGCGAGTCTGGATTGGAGCTGCGAATGGAGCAGGGCAGCCCTGCTCTCTGTCCCTCAGCACTCCTTGTTTCTCTGGTCCTACCCAGCACCGCGAGCTCCTGGGAAGACCCTCCTGAGTGGAGCAGACCAAGCCAGGTACTTTTGTGGGCGGTGGTTGTGTTGTTTGTGCTTCCAAAGCGATTTCTATCATATTTAATTGCTCCTTCATTTAGCTCCCTAGTGCAGGGCCTGCCTGCCACCAGCTGTTCCCAGTGGCAGCGTGAAGATTTCCTGGGAATTGCTGCTGGAGGCACGTGCTGGTCCAGCGCTGTCCCTGCCTGGATTGCTCCGTGTCCCTGGATCTCTGGGAGACCAGCACAGCAGCAGAGAAGCAGGAACAGTTTCAGGATGTTCAGGTACTGCAGGGATGAGGAGCATAGGTGTCTGAGCTGGGGAAAATGAGCTTTTGCAGGTCAGCAGGTGGACATGGCATGGGAGGGACAGACAGTTTCTAGGTCATGTTGCTATTGGTAACAAGTTTCCAGATCTTTCCATCTCCCGGTGCATCTCACCTGGGATTATGCACCTTGGCTGGTAAATCATAAAATGGATATTGGATTGGTAAATTAGATATTAGAGTGAAATTCTTCCCTGTGAGGGTGGTGAGGCCCTTGCACAGGTTGCTTAGAAAAGCTTCCCAATATCCCATCTATCCCTGCCCTCTGGCAGTGGGAAGCCATTCCCTCTGTCCTGTCCCTCCATGCCTTGTCCCCAGTCCCTCTCCAGTTCTCTTGGAGTCCCTTTGGGCCCTGGAAGGGACTCTGAGCTCTCCCTGGAGCCTTTTCCTCTCCAGGTGAGCACCCCCAGCTCTCCCAGCCTTGCTCCAGCCCTGGAACATCTCTATGCCCTCCTCTGGACTCTCTCCAGCAGCTCCACGCCTTCCTGCTGCTGGCCCCAAGGCTGGGGCAGCTCTGCAGGTGGGGTCTCACCTGAGCAGAGGGACAGAATCCCCCTCCCCTGCTGCCCACGCTGGGGTATCAACCCGGCACATGGGGATTTTAGGCTGCCAGCACACACAGCTGGGACATGTCACAGGCTGGAAATGGGGACAGTGGCCCTGTGTGACAGGAGTTGTTTCATTCCCGTGCCCAGCCCTGCAGCAGGAGTAGCCATGGGTGCTGGATTAGTGTCCCAGGAGCAGCGGTGCCACAGGGAGGTCCCGGTGAGCGAGTGCTGCGGGGTCACAGGCACAAGGGATGAGGATGCAGTGTGGTGTGTGGGGCTGGATCCTTCTCTTCTCCAGCCCTTGGGAGCTGGGGTTTGTGCTGGAATTAATGGAGGGATGGAGGGGCTGAATCCCTGCCTTAGAAACTGGGAGCCAGGCCTGGCTCCTGCTTTGCACATTGAACAGAAGCAGGGATTCTGTTGAGCCACTTCGAGGCTTAAAGCAGGGCTGGCAGTGCCTGATCCTGTGCTGGGCCCTTCCCACGCAGGGATGCCTCATCCCACAAATCCATGATGCAAAAGGAGCTGCTCTGCCAGCACTCCATGGTGGCTCTCTTGCACAGGAGCAGGATTTTTGGGCAGCTTTGTCCCTTCTGTCTCTTTGGGACCACTGTGCCACAGCCAGAGGCTGTAGGTGTGACCCCAGAGCTCCCGGTTGGAAGGGCAAGGAGGCACAGGGGAGCTGGTGACCCCTGGGCAGCTCTGCAGGAAGACACAATCCTCCCCACCCCCACAGGTGGCCGAGGCTGAGCATTCCCTCCTCATCCTCACTCACCCGCAGGCCAGGGCTGGTTTTTCGCTGCCTTTATTAGACTTCAAAGAGGTTTATTTGTAATTTTTTTTTTCTGAGAGCGGGTGCTCAGCAGGAGGGAGGCAGGGAATGCAGGAGAGGATGAGGATGGTGTGTTGGGATATCCCAATCCCCTGATGGGCACAGGGATGAACTGACCCGGGGCTCTAAAGACAGGAGCAGGCTGAGGTGCTGGTGTCACTGGTGGTTTTCTATCCAGCTGTGGGGTTTGTAATTCCTAAATCCACCGTCAGTCATGGTTCCAGGATACCTTCCTGGCTCTAGGGGTGGCGCTTGGCAGCTGTTCCTCACCTCTTCCATTGCCCAGCCAAAACCCTGAGCTGCTGCTTGTCCCCTGGCCTGACCGTGTGTCCCCCCCATCAATCCCAAATCCCTTCTGTGAAGATCCCAGCTTGGCTGCCGGAAAGGCTCCCTGGTCCCCATGGAGAGCTGCCCTTCTCCCCCTCCCAAAAATCAGGGTGAAACTGAGGATGCTGTGTGTCCCTCCCACTTGGCTGGAGAGGTTGGGATATTCCCTGGGCTCTTCTCAGCCTAGTTCCTAAGGGTTTAACTCCAGTTCCTGAGGGTTTTGCACCATTTCGCCAACTTGGGTGCGAGTTGGAAAGGGGTGGAAATCCTGCAAAGGTTTTCATCCTCCTTAATCTTTTACCCACCTCTTCAGCATCCCTGTGGTTGCCCCGATCTCAGCTCCTGCTCTGGTGCTGGAGCCTCTCCCAAAAAATGCCCTGCATTGTGGGGTTCACCCAGCCAAAAAAGATCCAGCCACTTTCCCCCAAATTAACTAAGTCCCCTTGCTCCCAAACCTGGTATTTCTGCAGCCAGCTCCCTGTGGAGATTTGGGAAGGGGAAGCTCTGCCAACAGCCCCGGCAGCTGCCTGGGCACTTTTCCGATGAGAATTGGATGCTGTGGGGTTCTGGAGTGGGTTTTGGGGGGGCTCTGAAGCACTTGGGGGTTATTTAATGCAGAAGCTGGGGCTGGAAGCAGGGCACGTGTGGGACTGTGTCCCCAGGGTGTTTTGGGGAGGCTGAGGGGGGCTCAGGGCAGGTTCCAAGCCAGGGCTGGGGAGCAGAGGGGGGCTGTGGCCCAGCCTGGTGGCCACTAAAACCAGCATGGCATCCACATGAAGGAGCCCAGGGCGGCGCCGGTGGCGGCCCCCGCCAGCAGGCCCAGCGCCATCTGGTCCCCGGAAACGCGGTACGGATCCTCGCGCACGATGACGTGGGTCACCCCCGGAGCTGCAAGGGAAAACGGGCCCTGAGTGACAGGGGAACGGCCTCGGGCCACCCCCGGGGGCCACTGGGCCGGCCCCGGGGCCAGCGGGCCACCCACCTCCGTACTGGTGGCCATAGTGGCCAGAGCTGATGTAGGCGGCCTGGTGGGAGTCCAGGGGCACCGTCTGGTAATAGTCGTCGTCGTAGGGATCGTACACGTGCACCTGGAGCAGTGGGTGGGAGGGATTTAGCGGTCAGGCTGTGCTCCCCCAGAGGGAACAGGGCCGGGAACAGGGCCCTGGGTCCCCTGGGTGGGGAATCCAAACAGTCCCAAGCCTGTGCTCAGGTCACCCTGCCTCTGGCCCTTCCTTGTCACCTTAGCCACATCCCTGCCACCTTAACTCTGCTCCTATTCCCTTCACCTGTTCCTGTCACCTTAGCTGTGTCCCCGTTCCCCTTAGCTGTGTCCCTGTTCCCCTTAGCTGTGTCCCTACAACCTTAACATCATCTCCATCACCTTAGCAATGTCTCTGTCATCTTAGCTGTGTTCCTGTCACCTCAATTCTGCTCCTATTCCCCTTAACAGTGTCTCTGTCATCTCAGCGCTGCTCCTATTGCCTCTAAGTGTCCCTGTCACCTTAACTGTGTGTCCTTGTCACCTTAACTGTGTCCCACCACATCAATTCTGCCCCCTTTCCCCTTAATGGTGTCCTTCTCTCCTTACCTGTGTCCCCATAACCTTGTGTCCCTCTCACCTTAACTCTACTCCTGTCACCCTCCACCAGTGTACAGGGTGGGTCCCCGTGGCTCTGTCACCTGCCGTCAGTGGCGGCATCTAGTCCCTCCCCACCTCCTTTCCTGTGCCCTGAGGCTGCACAGCGGCTGTTGGGGAGCCCCCCAAAGCTCAGTGTCAGCCCTGGGAAGGAGCAGGGTTGGGGTAACCTCCCCCTGCCCAAATCCCGGATCCCAAATCCCGTGCCAGGATGGTGTCCCTCACCGGGGTGGATTTAGCCTCCAGCACAGCCATCTTCCAAGCACTGCAAACAGAAGAGAGGCACTCATTTTTGGTGGGTGCTGGAGGGATGGGAGTTGTCCCCTTCCTCCCCATGGGGCCAGCACTATTTAATTCCCTATTAAATGAGTGCTGGGCTAACAGTTGGGATTGGGAATGGCTCTGGCTGAAACAAGGGCAGGCAGCAAAGTGACGCTTAAATTTGGGGGGAAGAGCACATAATGGATTAAGTTCCACTCAGCTGAGGTCAAGCTCAGCTGATGAAGTTCTGCTTGGCCACAGCTGAATGTTTGCCACTTCTAATTTTAATTTTTTTTTATTTTTAAAAAAGCAATTTTTATAAAAGTAAATTTCTTAAAAAAAGTTAATTTCTAATTTCTTACAGAAATAGAAGTGGAAGAGTGCTAAAAAGGGCAGTTTGCCTCAATCCAGTGAGGACTTTACATTCAGACTTTTCATCACTATTTGGAAATTAAAACTCTTCTCCTCAGTCAGGCCAAGAGGGGATTTCTTATCCATGAGGAAACTCCCCCAACAGGAGACCGACTGCTTAAAAACAGCTGCTTTTGGCTCTGGATTATTCAGTGAGAACCCCAAATCTCCTCCTGCACCTTTTGCCCTGCAAGTGTGTTTGAGAACACAAGGTGGGGGTAAGTTGAAGTTTTAAGGGTGGGATGTGGTGGGAGTCAGGGGCAGGGCTCTCGTGTGGCCCAGGCTCTTTCCAGGCTGGGACAATGGGGATGGAAAAGTTGCTTACACGGCGTCATCCTCGCTCTCGGCACACAGCGTGGTCTTGGAGCCGTCCCGCAGCACCACGGTCAGCAGGCAGTCCCGGCTCCTCCCTTCGGGGGGCTGCACGTCTGGGGAAGCAAAGGATGGGGTGGGATCCAGCCTCAGCCAAGGAGATGCCCCAGAGACCTTCCCCGGGCTCCAAATTCTCCCTGGCACAAGAGCTGGTGGTTTTAGTTTTGCCTCCATCTCCACTGGAGGATGCAGTCAGGCTCTCACAGATTAAAGACCAACACAAGAAATGAGCTGATGGGCAGAGACCTCCACCCCCAGGGCAGAACCAAAAATCTGCTTATGGCCGCGAGGCTGAGCTGCCTTTGCTTCGAACTTGCCAGAGTGCACCCACATTTTGTAGGAACAGGAGATGCTCATTGCTGGAGTGGGATCGTGAGCTCAGGCAAGAGCAAAATCTGAAATCCGTGAGGCTCCTGTGTCTTCCTCCGTTGTGCAAGCTTGGCAGGACCCTCCGGTGAGCACAAAGTTGTGGGCTTGTGCTCCCAGCGCTGCTCCCAGCCCAAGAAAGGCGCTTTGTGCGCAGGCCGTGGGCTGCGGGGCCCAGCCAAGCTGCTGCTTTGTTCCTCTTGTTTGTGCGAGACGTGAGCGATGAGTCAGGCCCGTGGGATCCTGTTTGTTACAGCACAAACCAGGAGGAGAGTTCCTCCTTCCTTCCTTCCTTCCTCTAGGAAAAGCAATGGCAGGGATGATCCAGCATGGCTGGGAACAAGGAGGGTCGAATGAGGCAGCCTGGGTTGTTTTGGAGGTATGCTGGATGTGCACAGGTGGAGCATGGTTTAGGAGGGGTACAGCCACACGTGGGATGGGGTTGGGAATGCAGGGCTCGGGAGCAGGGGCTCGGCTCACCTTTGCACTCGCGGCCAATGCGCACGTCCCGGCAGCTGTACTTGATGTGGATCCGGCCGTCCATGTCCCGCTGCGTCTCATCGTGGTAGTAAACCAAGCTGCCATCCAGGTAGAGGACAAACCAGTTCCTCTTCCAGCGGCGCAGGATGGAGCCTGCTGGGACATGGAGCAGGTGAAGGAGCCCAGTGGTACTCACAGCGCGCTCACGAGACCTGACCTCACCCCCCGGACTTGGATCCCTCCAGCTCCTGTGCACCGCTGCATCCTACAGGACGCCTGTGCTTGGCACGAGCATCCGGGGCAGCGTGACCAGGTGGCTTTAAATGGGAAAAGGCTGCCAAAAAAGCCATCAGGCCATTGGGTGCTGCCCTGCCGAGCACATGGGAGTGGATCCAGCCCCGGACACGGAGCTGTGAGTCTTTTCATGGCAGGCAGCCCCTCTCTCCGCTTACGTAAATCTGCCACCATCTCCCTGCTGCCGTGGATTACCCGCCCAGGTCGGGGCTCCTTGTGTCCCCCGCACCCCACCACTTCCTCCCAGCAACCCTCTCTGAGTTTTTTGGGGGCTCCCAACCCGGAAAGGTGGAGGGTGGCACTTACTCTGCCGCCAAAGCCAACCGCTCTTCACCAGTGCCATGGCTGCTGCAGGCTTCACCCGATCTGCTGGGAGGGGAAGAATAATAGGGTTAAAATAGCAGCTCCTGCCTCGCCTCCGGCTCTGCCCATGGCTCCCACCTCCCCACAGCCTCCGGGCGCAAAGCGGGATGGGGATTCACCCTTGTTGCTCCTGGTATTTTGGGGGGATGAGCTCAGCGCCCGGGTTAATCGGGGTTAGCCAGACGCGGGATTTCGTCATCTGGGAAACATCGCGAAGGAGGCACTCCAGCCACCTTCCTTTCTGCTTTAATCTCATTGGGATTTAGGGATTATCGTCCCGTGGAGGTACGTGGTGAAATCCGGGCCACTATATGAAAGCAGCCAGTGCTTCCCCACAGCCCCAGTAACTTTCCATGCTAAATGACACCTACACTTGTTTATTTATCCTGCCCGGGTGGAAATTAGTCCTTAATAAGGCCGTGAAGTCATCTCTCCCTAGGTCCCTGAGCAGAGCCAACACCCCAGGGACAGGCACGAGCAGTTCCCTGGCCCCAGCCCCTCTATCCACCCATCAGCTGGGTATCCCAGCTCCCCGTGCTGGGCACCCTGGGATGGCCTCCAGGATCTCCCACCAGCTCTGGGGGCACAGTGTGGCACAAACACCCCCCCCAGTACCTCTGTGCCTGCGTTACCGAGTGCCTGAATCCCCGAGTATCCAGGTCCCCATGGGAGTTTGCAGCCCTGGTACCATCACTCGTACTGCCCTATCCCCGGGAACCCCAGCCCATGGACGCCCCCAGGTCCCCCCATCCCTCTGCACTCCCATCCCGCTCCGCTCACCATCCCTCGGTACCCACAGCTGGTGGCACCGTTTGTTCCCCCCTCAGGCGCCCCGCACCTCTGAGTACCGTCCCCCCCGCCCCGCAGGGTCCGTGCCCCGGTGCCCCATCCCCGGCGCCCCCCGGCCCCCGCAGCCGCCCCGCGCATCCCTCACCGGGCGGAGGCGGCGGTGCCCGCTGCGGGATGCGCTGCGCTCCGCTCCCGCCGCCCGGCTCTGCCCGCCCGCGCGGCTCGCCGGGAGCTGTAGTCCGGCACCGGCATCCCCGAGTGCCGGCCGAAGGAAAAACCCCGCTTCCCAGCGCTTTATCCCCAAAAAGCCGCTGCCCGGCGCCTGCGCGGCGGGGATGCCGCCGGGGGTGCCCGTGGCTGGTCCAGCAGCTCCGATCCTCGCCTTCTCCTCAAATCCTCCCTTTCCTCCGGGTACGAAGCACATCCAGCAGTGTGGAATTTGGGGACCCAGGGCGAGGAGCCGCTGCTCCCGAGGTGATGCTTGGGGGATGCAGGATTTTCCTCCGGTGCTGGGAATGGGTCTGAAGAGGTGTTTCATGCCAAAAAGCCTAAATCGGGAACAACCCAAGTTTAAGCACCAAAGTGCTTGTCTGAGATAAATTTCCAAGTGGAGGGAGCAGTCCTCCGGATTAAAGGCAATGCCTATCCTGGCTTCTGCTGGAATTAGAACTGTCCTGGGCTCTGGGACATGAGGTTGGATTATTTGGTGAAGTCAAGCCACGCGTCCTGGCTGGGCTGTTAATAAAAGATGTTTATTGAGCACGTGGCAATGCTTAATATTAAAAAAATTCTATTCCAGTACGTTTTTCAATATGGAGCCCTTTTCCCTCCTTTTCTTCCAGCGGTGGCTTTACTGTGACAAACAGCAGAAGGAATTAAATTGATCGAGCAGCCTGCTGGATGATCCCAAAGGAGTTAAATGGGAATCACCCCCTCAGCCAGGCCACACTCACAGCCTTGTACATCCCCTGTGCTGTTTATGGGGCAGCAAAATCGTCTGCTGGTGCCAAATATTCCCCAAGTCAGGGAAATTATTTGGAAATCCGGCTGGGCCAGAGACTTTAACCTGCAATGAGTCAGGAAAAGCGATTTGGGCTGAAATTTGGATTTATTTATCCACTGGTATTGACAGACAGGTCACTTTGGTGTTAATTCTCAAGTTCTCAAAACTTTTCCATTGTGGTTTTCCTCTTGGGAAGGAAATGGTGCTGGTGTGGGATTTGGAGGGCTTGGTCTAATAATTTTTTTGTAAACTGGGGTGGGGTTGTTTTATGTTAAATAAGATAAATTCGGGGCATGCTGGGTGGAAATGGTGATCCAAAGAGCCAGGACATTATTTCCAGCCAGGGAAAGGAGAGGATGCCATGTGGGAATACCAAATCCTGGATTTCCCCCACCATTTTCCATAGCAATTAGGTGCCGCTTAATAAAAATCTATGAACTGCAATGTCTCCAGTTTGTTTTTCCTCCAGCTCTGCCTGCAGTGATCCTGGTGAGGATCTGCCCCATCCCAGCCAGCCATGGGTTTTGGGCAGGAAACAAAGGAATTTTGGAACTCTTGCCATGTCTCAGGAAATCTGTGTCTTCCACAGGGGGTCTCCCAAGATTTTCTTTCACAGATTTCACTTCTGTGGAGTCAGAAGCTCTGGGGGTTCAGAGCCGAACCTGGGGACAGCTGTAGGTGTCACCTGTTATTCCTGATTAAATACCCCACAAATCCCTCTGGATGCTCCTTTTTCTATAGCTGTGTCCCATTGGTGCTGCTGGAATCCTGCAGGAGAAATGCACGATGAGAAATAGTCTCTCTGCCACACTTGTCATCCCCTCCACACCCATCCTTGCACATCGCAGGGGTGGGAAACAGGCCCTTGTTACCCCCCATCCTCATTCCCAAGGGAGGTGTTCCACATCCCTGGCTCAGCAAACACAATTTACAGCGTCAATCTCTACCAGAAAAAAGCTGCAAAACATGTTGTCAGAAGCAAAGTTTACTCTTTAAAAATTTGAAAGGTTTAATAAGGGATAAAAAGGAGGGTATTTAGTGCTGGGGTGATTGACAAACTGCTAGAAGAACACTGTTAATTGTAACAACTCTTCCTATACACTTTCTCATTGCATTGGCCAAATGCATACCAATGAATATTACACATTCAAACATTTTTATTTAGTTTTCATGTTTTGAAAATTTTTTATCTTAGTCTGATCTCTGACTTCATCTTCTTAGAGTACGTGTTACAATGCAGATGCGATTTTGAAAGTCTTGTATTTGTTTCTTTTTACAAGGCTTCTCGGTCTGTGGTTTAACACTTACTGACAGCTGCAGAGTTACTGGTAAATTTTTTCTTGTGCTTTCGGTATCTGGTTCTTTTTAATGTTATCTTATTATACAGATGTTCTAGCTATTTCTACAAGTATTTTTAATCAACATTAACTATTTTACTGTTGCCGGTTAGTTACAAAAATAAAGGCATCAGTTATTATTTCAGAGCTACAATTATTTCAGAGCTACAATTATTTCTGCAAAAGCTAATGTTATAAGACACAGTATATAGGTTTAATATTTTGCAAAAGCCTAAACTATAATGCATTTATCATACTGCGATATACAATCTACACAGGAATTAGGGTATTAACCATAAAAGGCTGACAAATTATACTATGTCAAAAGATATTAAAAACTGTACTATACAAAAACTGTATTTTGATATAGTACATAATACAAAATATATTGTGTATATATAGATATACGTATATATTTGTACTTTTATAGTACAAAAGCTAATAATAGCAAAAGACAACAACTACATAAATACTCATAACAACATGGAACAGCAAGCAGTGTTGTGAAGGACCTGGGGTGGGGGGAGTGCCCTGCTGGTGTGGAGACCCCCAGGAATTCCCCATTTCTTCCCAAATCCTGCTCTGCTGCCCCGGACAGGGCGAGGGGCAGCTTTGGGTGCGAGGAGCAGGACGCGGCACAGTCCCAAGGGGCAAGGCCGGGCCCCGCGGCTCCCCACTCCCGTCCTGCTGCCGGCCCGCGGCCCTGCGCCCGCCAGGCGACCCGCGAAGGGTCTCCCGGAGCCGGGGTCAGGTCCCGGATCGCCGTGGAGCCCCACCCGGCACACCCCGACGGGATTCCAGTCGCGGCCTTCTCCCTCCCATCAGCCTTCGCGGACTACAGGTCCCGTCATGCCCCGCTGAACTACAACTCCCGCCATGCCCGGCGGCTCTACCCCCTGCCCTACTACACCTCCCAGCACGCCCCGCGCCTGTCCGGGCCCTGTCGCCGTATGTCCTTCCCCCGCCTGCCGCGCAGACTACGCTACCCGTGACCCCTCGCGCGGGCGACCGGCGGCGGGCCGCGGCGGCGGTGCGCGGGCTCTGCCGGGAGCTGTAGTCCTCGCAGCGACGGCAGCAGTAACGGTCCCGCTGGTGGTACTGCCCCCCCTCCCCCCCCTCATTCCCGGCTGGCGGCTGCGGGAGCAGCGGGAAGAAGAGGAGGAGAAGGAGGANCCCCTCGGAGCCTCTTCTCCCGGGGAGCCTGCTGTGTGTCCCCTCTGTCACAGACCCTGTCCCCCCGGGGCTGTTGTCGCTTGGAGCCCGCTGCGTGTCCCCCCCAGTACAGCCTGTTGTCCCCGCTATCCCCCCCAAATCTGCTGTCCCCAAATCTGTGTCCCCCCTTCCCAGGCGCTGTTCCTCCTTCCCAGGCTCACCCCCACCCTTGGCCAGAAGGGACGGGATACCCGGGCTGGGGGTGCCCCCCAGAGATGGGCGAACCCCCCCCAGAATATCCCGAGGGGCACGTGGAGGTGCCGGGAATATTGACGAGCCCGCCGGCAACTCCGTGCGCCGGGAAGGGCCGGGCTGAGCCTGTCCCGCAGCCCTGCTGGGGGGTAAAATGCTTTTTAAATGGTTATAAAATGGTTATAAAATGGTTAAAGGGGTTGCTGAACCGGGGGATGCCGGCGCGCAGCATCCACAGGAATTAAAGCAGGGACGTCCAGGTTGGGAGATGCAAGGCGGTGTTAAGGTTTTCTGCCTGGATAAAATGTGTATTCCGGTGGTTTTTATGAAAACGTGGATTATTTCCCCTTCTCTCTCTTTTTTATATTTTTAAAATTTCTTTTTAGCGATGATTGCTTACATGCTCTGTTGTTGGCATTGTGGTGTTCNAGGGAGAGCTGCTGTACTGGCACAGGGGCCGCCGCCGCCCGAGCAGCCGCAGGTAAGAGGAGGGGAAGGGAACGGGGGGCACCCG
>VWZS01002885.1:222005-359454 GCA_013397075.1 Rhabdornis inornatus
CCCCCCCAGAATATCCCGAGGGGCACGTGGAGGTGCCGGGAATATTGACGAGCCCGCCGGCAACTCCGTGCGCCGGGAAGGGCCGGGCTGAGCCTGTCCCGCAGCCCTGCTGGGGGGTAAAATGCTTTTTAAATGGTTATAAAATTGTTATAAAATGGTTATAAAATGGTTAAAGGGGTTGCTGAACCGGGGGATGCCGGCGCGCAGCATCCACAGGAATTAAAGCAGGGACGTCCAGGTTGGGAGATGCAAGGCGGTGTTAAGGTTTTCTGCCTGGATAAAATGTGTATTCCGGTGGTTTTTATGAAAACGTGGATTATTTCCCCTTCTCTCTCTTTTTTATATTTTTAAAATTTCTTTTTAGCGATGATTGCTTACATGCTCTGTTGTTGGCATTGTGGTGTTCAGGGCAGCGAAGTCCATCGCTATATTGTGGGTGAATAATGCCAAAAAGGAGCTTGGTTTCAGTCCTTTATAGAAAGCAGAGGAGCTTGGAAGTATGGAAATGAAATAAATATTCATTAGCAGGAAGAGGTTTTCTACCGGGTTGGGTTTTGGGGGCATTTTTCCCCCCCGCTGCACATCGTGATGAGCTTTCAGGTTATCGTATGTGTTTCCATAGGCTGAATTTTATTTATTTGGTGCTCATTATTGTCAAGTGCAGAAAAATGAGCAGGTTGAGGGTATTTTTTTTCCCTTCTCCTGGACAAAGACGTTGTGCTAAGCAGAAAGAAACCCCAGAAAGATGCTATTTCTGTTTTAATCGAAATATGATTTAAGATGCAATGGTGTGTTTATTTTTGCTGTTGAATAGGGATGGAGGAAATCAGAGCCTTTTTTTTTTTTTTTTTTTTGTCTGTGTGTGTTTTTTTAAAGGTATATGAATGATGGAAACATCTTTAGGGAAACATTTTGCTGGACTTGATTGCATCAACTGCATTATTTCATAAAATGTGAGCTGTGAAGTGGTTGTTGATTAGAACTCAAATTGAGGAGCAATGTTGAGCAATGTAAAGAAAAAGGAAATTAGTATGAAGAGGCCAAATGCTTATTTTCTTTTTTTTCCAGTTCTTTCTGTTTCTGAATTTTAACTGTTTCATGGGTTCTCTTGACCTTTATAGTTGAGTCTATTTAAAAAAAAAAACCCCAAACAACAACTATGATCTGTGTATTTATTCTTGTTATACATACATAGTTATTAAATGGAATTATATCAGCAGGCATTGTGTATTTTGCACTACATTTATATTAAATCTGATTAACTTTTGTTCTGTAAGTTGCAAATACCAGCGTACCCTGTTATGCATCCCAACTTTTTATTTACCGAAGCAAACGTTGATGTTTTTCAGAAGGAGTATTCCTCTCCCAAAAAGTGCTTTATTTTAGGGAATGTGGGGTAAGTGTTATGGATATTATTGTCCAGTTCTGGGGGGTCTGGGGTATATTCTTCAGCTAATTAAAATTCCTTGCTGTCAGCAAAGACACACTTTTTTGGACAGGTAGATATATATCCTCTGGAACAAAGGAAGTAAAATGTGTTTGGAGTTTGTTCAGAAAACATTCCCTGGAGTGAGAAACCTGAATTGCAAAAAAATTTACGTGGAATAACTGGGATGCAGTCATTTAGGGAGAACATTTGTGGGGATGCTTTTGGTTGATACTCATCTGTCAAACTCCATGGTGAGCCTGCATTGCAGTAGGTGGACTACCCAGGGAGTTTTAAAATCTGCAGTTCAGTTTTCCTGGTCCCCATGATCCGTAACCCACCGCAGGGGTAACGGGGGAGGAACGGGGCAGGGAGGGGATGCTGCTCCTGAAAACATTTCTTAGGAGAGTGGGAATGCTTTGGAGCAGCAGTTCTGTGAAAGGCCTTCAGCACCTGCCCTGAAAGCATAATTAAAATGATAATTGGACTGGGGCTAAATTGAATTGTGCTTGGACACGGAGGTGCAAACTTCAGGCAGGGAGGTGTGTGTGCAATCGGGGGCAGTGCCTGCTTTTGGGAAGTTCTCCAACGCGTGGGACTGGCACTGCTCTCCTTTTCGGGGAAGTGGGACATTGACCCGTGCTGTGAGAGCTGTGGTGTGAATGAGCAGAGTTCCACCTGGATGGGAATCCAGATTTTCTGCAGCTGCCAGACCTTGCTCCTCAGGTAGTCAGGACCCTGCGTGCTTCCAGCTGGGAGCTCCGAGCGCATTCCCAGCTCTCTGCAAAGCAGCTGTGGGGGCTGTCAGAAGGGAAACACAACTTTTATATCTTCCTCTGTGAGCTCTCTCCTGCCTTCAGCACAGGTTCTGATCTTCATTTGTCTTCCAGCCCTGCCTCTGGGGCCCGATGGTATCTGCAGAGGCCCCCGGTTTCCCTTTCCGCAGCACAAGTGCTCCCTGTACTTTCTGTTTCCTCCGCAATTCCTCAAGTCTCTCCGCGTGCTGGGTCTTTCCTCTCCCTGCTTCTGTCCCAAATTAGCTCCCTCTTGCCTGTGCCCTGATCTTCCTCATCAGCTGGGTTTACTTTTGCTGCTTAAAATCCATCAGTTCTCATGTTCAGTCCATAGGAATATCCGATCCGAAATCCGGCTCCTGTCGTGCTCTGTAGTATTTTCTTTTTGCTGATTCTAAATTCCAATCCCTCGGTCCCTTTGGATGCTGCTGGGTTCTCGTGCTGTGCATCCCTTCAGTGAATAGAAGATTGGTGTTTCAGTGATAAAAAATAAAATCCATCGGTCTGGTTTTCTTACCTGTTGATGGTCTTTTAAGTCTCTGAATTAAAAAATACTGATTCTCAATCTGTCGCTGTTTAAAACTGGGAATAAATTTTCAGGAGTCATTTCCATGTATTCAAATACCAGTTGGACAGACGGAGTTCTCCAGAGCTGTTTAAATTGTATCACCTTCTTGTTCCTTCTACTCAACTGAATCACTTTGTTCCTATTTTTGTATCGAAAACATTGATATCCCTAAACACCAGGGAAGAATGGCAGTGGCAGAGCTGTGTTTATTTATGCAAATTCATGGAATCCCAGAAGAATTTGGGTTGGGAGGGACCTTGAAGCCTATCCATTGCCCCCCTGCCATGGGCAGGGACACCTTCCGCTGTCCCAGGCTGCTCCAAGCCCCCGTGTCCAGCCTGGCCTTGGACACTGCCAGGGATCCAGGGGCAGCCGCAGCTTCTCTGGCACCCTGTACCAGGGCCTGCCCACCCTCACAGGAGGGAACTTTTTCCCAGTAAAATTTGCATAAACCTGGCTTTTGGAGAAAGTAAAGATGTGACTGCACTTCCTACCTGCCCACCTGGGCAGAGAGAGAGAATTAAATCAATGTAAAAACAAGTCTATGATGTATGTTTTGTGTTATGCTCTGATTTATCAGTGCTTTGTTAGGTGGATAATCTCGAGGTGGGATTTTATGTTTATTATGTTTATTTTTTAGCTTGAATGGGAAGCAACAGTTGGGAATTTCCAGGATTTTATCTTGCTGAGGGGCAGGTGTGCCATGGGTGCCTGAAGCAGGAATCCCAGACCTGTAATTAAGATCCCAGGCAGCAAAGATCCAGCTTTTAAGGCATATCCAGCATTTGCAGATCTGAAATTTGTGGAAGCTCTTTCTTTTTAAAGAACCACGTAGGGAATGAGCCTCTGTTGATGATGACGGAGACACACAGATTTTTTTAGAGTGTGAGTGGGACTTGGATAATTTTTCCAGAGCTCCTCTGGGTTTTGTTTACTATGGATGTACTGAAAACCCTGAGCACTGCACAGGAATTTCAAGTGACTCTGCTTTCTGGGAGGAAAAAACATGGGCCTGCTGACGCTCCCCAGCAAACCATTTAGGAGATTATTGTCATAGGATTTATAAAAACTGAAAAAAACCCCACATTCCCCTCCTCTGGTTTGTATTTGCTTGTGCTTTACCCTGACTCTCCTCAGCTGAAACAGTCACATGGGAAACTGGAGAGTGGAAAAATGAAAAGTCAGAGCAGAAAACTGGGGTTTAGCGTGGCCTCGGCACAATAACTTTCTCAATAGGAAGATTAAAACTGAAGTGTATTTGTAGGCTGGTCGTTTTTGCCTTTCTTGTCTCAGCAAGGGTTAGAGATTTGGGAGGATTATTGGAGACAAGCTTAGAGTATTTTATGAGAGGAAAAGTACTAAACTGGCAAAAAAAAAAAGAAAAAAAAAAGAATCGATGCCATCATGCCTGCTAGGCATGTCTAATTCTTTGATAAAATGGATAAAGATTGCAGACTGCAGCAAAAATTAAAATAGACCATAACATCTCGGGGTCTGCAGGGTTTTTCCTTCTAATTTGCTGTAGAACTTAATAAAAAAGATTTGCCTCTTTTGTGGCATCAGGCTCTTTATCTGCCACAAATTAAAGCTCCGTGCTTGGGCTTCTGCTTTCTCTGCTGTTAGATACTGACTCCCTAAATTTGATAATGAGAATGTTTTACCATTCTGAGTTTGGAAATACAGCCTGAATGAAGACTGGTGAGAAGTTTTGAGCATGGTCTCGTTTTCCCCCGCTTTCCATTCAGTTCTTTGTACTTGGATTTATAGGCAATAATAACTCATTTTTTAATGGACAAGGGGATTTTTGTGGTTATTTTAAACAAGGTCCCAAGAGTCCTCACAGTCCCATGGGCTGCCCAGGGAAGGGGTGGAGTCCCCATCCAGGGACAGATTGAAAAGCCAGGTGGATGTGGCACTTGGGACACGGGTTGGTGGTGGCCTTGGCAGTGCCAGGGGACTCCGTGACCCTTGAGGAGGTCTTTTCCACTCGTAACAATTCCATGATTTTACCTTTTCCTGCCAATTTGATGGACAAAGTAGGATGACTCATTGCAGTTCCTGCTGACATTTTACCCAGCTTAATAGTCATGCCTGTATGGACAGACAGGTTCTAGGGGCTTTTCTCCCTGCCGAAAAGTATTTTGTATGAAGGCTCATGAGCATTTAAAATGCAATTACTTTGGAATAGGTCCCTGTATAAACATTGGATTCTGTAATAGTTTATTCTACAAATAATTTTCTTCAGTTTTCTGTGTATGGTGTCACTTAATGAGACTTTTAATGGCTTTTACAAAATGATGGTATTCCACATATTTTCCAGTTTGCTCTTGACTTGACTTACATTCACAACAGAAGTTTTCAAGCCTTAAAATGCAGTGCCATAAACTGGAGATCTGGGTTCTTTTTCTTGACTGTAGCATCCAAATCCCAGCCGTTGAACTTTCTTGGATAGCTGAGTCTTTTAATATGGATTTGAGAGCTCAAGAAAATATTTCCTTGTGTAAGAATTTCTTACATTCTCAAATTTAAATTTGAGCCCTTGGAAAAGCAAACACAGCGGAACAGCTCAGGAGCACCTTGCCCATGTGGTTTTGCTTTCCAGGGAAGCTGTGCTGCTGCTGGAGCAGATACCAGGGACAGAATGGGTTCCTGGGTGATTCCAGGAAGTGTGGGACATCCCCACCAAGTGTGGCAGAGCTGGGCATAGGGAGAAGGAACGAGTTTTTACAGAGTGGGTGATAAAACACTGGCACAGCTGATTGCCCAGGGGGTGGTGGCTGCCTCATCCCTGCCAGTGTCCAAGGTGTCATTTCAATTAGTGTCTGACTATTGCTCCCAAAAGCCAATTCTTGTCTAAACATCCTTCAATACCCAATAACTTTTCCCTTTGAAGGGAATTCTTAAATCCACAACCAAGTGGTCCAGCTAAACTCACGGCATTGCCTGGGAAGTGTTGGGCCGGTTCCACTTGAGGGGCTCTGCCTTTCCCATTTTGTTCCCTAGATTCCAGGTCGACCTCTGGGATGGTTCTGGGCTTTGGATGAAGCCCAGCAGAACCCCACTGCAGCTCACTTTGCTGGTGATTTTCCATGGGTGGCTGCTTTTAGTCATCTGTGCATTGGCCAACTCTGAATCTGCTCAGCTGCTTTGTTGACACGTTCAGTGGTAATTTTCTAATTGGGATGTCATCCTCAAAAGATTGCCTGTTGCATTGCAGCACTTACCTTTATCACCATGGATCTCCTCGGAGGATGAAGTCAGCTTTGCTTGACAAGGCCTATTTTCCATAACATTGACTGTCATTAATTTCACTCCTGTTCTTTTTAAGTCCAGATCGAGTCTGATTCAGTTTTCCCTTATTTTGTCCAGAGCTCACGCCTGGCAAATGGATTGCTGTTTACTTGAGTCATTTTGCCTTTTTCCTAATGTAGTTGTGGTAGAAATGTTTGTCTTCCAAATTTTGTCCTGCATTCTGAAAAATATTGCAAATGAGCCCATGGGGTCTCTGAAAGAGTGGAGTCTTGGAGGACTCTGTGATTAAACATTCTGGGCTTCTGGGGCATCATTCCATACTGAAATGCAGAGCTGGTAGAGACCTTGGGAGACCTTCCAGTCCATTCACCTCCTCGAGGCAAGTTAAAGTGTCCCCAGAGCATCCTTAACGAATGTATTTCTAATTTTTCCTTAAAATCTTTCAGTCTCGGAGGTGCCAGCCTGCTCAGGAAGCTGGCAGCGAATGCTTAACCAATTTGGTTAAAAGCTTTTCCAATATCTTAGATCTTTTAGGAAGCAATTCCTGGCTATGAGGGTGGGGAAGCCCTGGCACAGGGTGCCCAGGGAAGCTGTGGCTCCTGGAATTTTTCTAGGCCAGGTTGAATGGGCCTTGGAGCAACCTGGGATAGTGGAACGTGTCCCTGCCCATGGCAGGGGTGGGAATTGGATGATCTTTAAGGTCCCTTCCAGTCCGAGCCATCCTGGGATTTTGTGATCTCTGAGAAATGAAGATGGTTTGCTTTGCTGTGCGGAATAACCCATCCCCTTGTTTCTGCTGTCACTGATGGGAGCGTGTTACATCCTCCTCCAGTTTGTTTTCCTGGGCTGGCAAGGTCCTGTAATGTGTTCTTATGGATCATTTTGTATCCAAATCTCTTTAGTATTTCCTCAGCTTTCCTCTGTATTCTGGTGTGTTTACTTCTCTCTCTCCTCAGACTTGGCACTGCGTGGCCTTGTCAGCGTTGTATAAAACAAAACAATGCTAGTTTCCACATGGCACTCTTAAAACAATCTGAAGTGCCTCTTTCCTTTTTTTTTTTGTTTTGTTTTTTGTGGGTTTTTTTTGTTTGTTTGTTTGTTTTTGTTTTGGCAATTCCATTGTATTGTTGACATTTTACTTGTGATCCAATATCCCCTTGGGGTTGTTTTCTCCTGTCCATCAGCCCAGCTGGGATTTCTCTACCTGCACAATGTACACTGCTCTGGCACTCCTCTTTACTGGGTTTTTCACCAAGGTGTTTTGGTTTGACGCAGTTTGGTCTTGACTCATGCACGTTGTTTCATTTCGGCTGTATCCTGTAATTACTTCTGTATAAATTGTTAAAGAATCTTTCTGGTGTCTTCCCATTGATTGTGAGGGGAGTTCAATCTCTGATTTTCCCTAGAAGCTTTTTCAAACTTCACCCTGGAGCTGTTCCCTTTTTGATCCCAAAAGTACTTTGAAACTTGGTGAGTGGATCATCTATATGCAAATTCTTTAATTTTTCCTCTGCTGCGTTGTATTTGTGGAAAATCAAATGATGCCAATATCTTAAAGGTCTTTTCCAACCAAATGATTCTATGAACCTGTGATTATGTTGATATTTCGTTAGGATGATAACTAAAAAGTACAAATGTCATACAGGTTAAAATCAATTATTGAAATCAAGACATTTTTCAGTCTTGATTGGCTTACTAAACTTAGATATATTTAAATATGAGTCTGTTACTTTTCTGCACTGTCAAGGCTTCCAGTCCAGTGATTTCTGCAGCTTTATTGCTTGTAATGAGGCTCAAATCAGTTACTTGGTGTTACAAATTGTCACCTATGATTTTGGGAAGCTAATCTCTTGTAATTACATGCTGCATGAGTGCTTCTGTTTCCCTCTTGCCTCCTCCATAACCCCAGATTGGGAATTTTTTCCCATTATGGACTCACCTATCGGTGCTTCCCAGAGCCTCCTTCTGGCTTCACCCATTAAAACAGACCAAGTTTCTACCCTGGAAATTCAGTTTTCCTGCACTGTTGATAACTGTCAGAGAGGTGAGCCTTCACCTTTTTTTTTAGGGATACATTACAGCCATCTCTTCCTTTCATATCCGAGTACCATGGGACTAATGATTTTCAAGTCCAGTCACATGCTCATTTTTTTCTTACTGCTGGTCAGGATTTCATTTGTTCCTGCTTGTTATCCAGACTCCCTGCATCCATATATAGCAACAGAATTTTTTTTTCTTTTTTCTGAATGCTCGTCTGACTTTGTGCCTCATTTCCCCTTCTAAGTGTCCTTCTCCTGTGTTCAGCTTGTGCCTTTCCTGGATGCATCAGCACTTTCATCTGGGAAGGTGTCTTATTAGTTGGAAGGATGCTGGCTCTGCAATTTGTGATCTCTCCAATATTGCTCCATCACTCAAATCCAAATAGTCTCTCATCAGTTGTGCAGCCTTGTTCAATTCCAGGATTTTTTTGGGGCCTTCCCTTTCATCTGGTGCCTGGATGCATCTTTTAGCTCAGGGATGTGCAGGGAGCCTGTGGATGCAGTGTGGAGCAAAGAGCATTGGCATTTTGGGTTACTGGTTTGCAGGAGGAATTTGCAGCTTGCAATTCCTGCTTCTCCCTGAGCTCCAGGTTGCCACTGTCCTTCTTGGAAGCAGATCCCTGCTGCTTTGGGAGGCAGCTCCTACCAGCTCCTCCTCGGCTTCTCTTGGCACCCTGAGCCAGTGGGAAGGAAAAGCCTGGCATGGCACGGTGTGGAGATTGCCAAACCTTGACTTAGACTTTCCCTTGGAGCTCTTTTCCAGGATCCCCGAGATCTTTCCTCACCTGCTGGGCTCCAGCTGGGTGCAGTTACTCCTTGTGGTCACATGGTGCTCATCCATGGGAACAGGAAATCCATGGCAGCCAGCTATTTCTTGGAGGCCATCATGCATAGAGCATGTTTGCACAGGCTGGATTTTCTGAATACAGGCTGGAGAAAGCAGCAGGAAACCATTTTTCTCCACAATCCAAGGTCAGTTTTTCCTGCCAGCACTAAACACATACGTAGGGTTTAGTGTGACTTTCACTCTGGGTGTTTCCCTGGATGTCCTTGACTTTCTCCTTCTTTCCTGATGCTCTTCACTGACGTGCCTGGCACTTGACTGTGCGTGTTCCCTCCCATTCCCTACAGTTTGTGTATTTTCCCCCTCTCTGACACAAAGCCTGACATTCTGTGTTTGTGTTCAGCCCCAGGAAATCTTTTTCCCTCTGTTTGTGGCCAGTGTTGTGGGCTTTAACCAAATTCCGCATCACAGAATTGTCTTCAGTGGAGATTTTTTTGGGATGAATTTTCAGCCACAGGAGATCTCCCTGCCTGAGAACCCAAATCTCCAACCTCTTGTGTTGTGGCTCATAATTTGCTAGGGATGAACGATGCTCTCATGATCTAATGGTGGAAGACTTGGCATCTGCTTCTTTCCATGCCCCAAATTTCCCTCCAGTTCCCAAACTGCATGAGCAGTGCCTTAGTTTCCCATTTGGAATGGGGCAGAAAGGGTTGGTAATGTCTGTACTTGCTGAGACAGATAAATGGAACATTGGAAGATGCTGCAGTGACAACTTCCCTCCTTCTCTGCCACATGAAGCAAGGGGAGGGTTGTGGACTCTGTGGTTGGGCTCCTTTATTGTGCCCTTTAACTTTATTTAAAATCTTTGACAGATTTCAGAGCCAATTGATTCCTGCCACATGGATTTGTCTCTGCTGTGACATCAGGGCTGGGGGGACTGCTCTGGTGTCACCCTCCTTCAGGTTTGCAGTTCAGGCTGCTGCCTTTGATCTGTGAAAGATTTCGATTCTTGATTTGAATCTTCTCTCCGTGTGAGACCTCTCTCCCCAGGACTGTGCTGGCAGTCAGGATTAGCTGGGCTTTACTTCATTGACAATCTTGTTTTTAAATCTGAAAGGACCTCAGCAGAGTTTTCTCCTGGGGCAGGGAGGGCATTGATTGTGGAATATGTTTTTCTTGGTGTTATCAGGATTTTCTGGCTATCAGAATAAGCCACGAGGCTTATGGATCATGGAGTTTACTTCCTGCAGCAAGTTGTGTCTTCAGTTTACATCAGTTTTTACCTGACCTTCCTAGGATTTTTAGCTTTTTATGACTTTTACTCATATTTTTTCTTATTTCTTGCTTTCTGTGGGTGTTTATATTTACCCAAATATAGTGGGAAAAATCTCTTACTTTTTGGCTTTTGGTTTCCACCTGCCCTTTGGAGATACTGCCAGGGTTCCAGGAACATGGGCTGGCCTGAGAGAGAAGAAAACAGGGCGGTGTTTCCTTTCCTGCCTCAAGGTACACACCAGGAGCTGTTGTATTTTTAGGGATATTGCCATTAAGAAAAGAGGGAGCGGAAAAAAAAAACCCAGATATTAAATTTACTTGAGATGTGTTCGCATGAAGATGCTTAGTTGGATATCAGTACTGCCTGCAAATCTTTTTATATTGAAGTAATTGGATGGGAGTATCCATTTGAAAGTTACCGGGGAGTATCCAGAGTCTATTCCTGGTACGGAGCGCGGAAATGTGTTTTAATTGGAGCAGTTTTCTGGGAGTCGTGTTTCCTGCCACAGTGGTAACAGTAGGAAGGATCAGCAGCATGAGAGGTTATAAAACCCCTGGGCATTTTACATTGGTTTCGAGTAGCTGGATACAGTAAAAAACCACAAACATTGGGCAAACAGAGACTGCACAGAGGATTGAGAGCATTTCAAACCTTCCCAAAAAGCACCTGAATCCATAGGGACGCAGTTTCCTGAGTTCCCTCCTGTGTTTGTTTTACTGAGTGGCTCATACTCAGTGGATAAAAATCCACTGCTGCCACAAATAGCACTCGAGATTTTGGTACTGATTATAATTAACCCTGATGGTTTCTGCCTGATTTGGTTCATTTTTGTATTTGTAGGCAGCACACAGGAGCGCAGGAACAAACCCAGTTAACATTGGGAAGTGAAGTCAGAGCGTTATCAGATAACCCAGGGAAGTTAGAGAGCTGGAAGCCTTTAAAAATAGTTTTTTCAAGATAACTGTGTCACTCTCATTTCAGAAGAAAAAAGTGTGTAGGTACATTATTTTTAAAGCCAGTTTTGTTTCCCAAAATGCTTTGAAAATCGAGCGGATCCATTAAAATTGCTGTTCCTTCAGTGTTTAATCTTAGAGGGATTCTTCTGCACAGGGATAATTTATTCCTGCTTGGCAGTGCGTCCGTAATACACATTATTAGCAAACTCTCACAGTTTTGCTCTCACATACTAAAATAGAGTGGAAAATTAAAAGATTTGTTTCGTGTCCATCATCCCAGATTATCTGAGATTTATTTCTGCATACAGTCTTTACAGCATGGGTGAGAAGCCATCATTAGAGGTTCAAGACATCATTGTGTTCTTATGTGGATTTTCACATTGCGTTATTTAGTTTCTCAAAATTTGTGTGTTTTTAAATCCATAGATCAGGAAAGCTGTGAAAATCCATTTTTCAAAGGTTATTGATTTCAATTTACCCATTCAGGATTCTGCCCTGTCTACAATAAACATCTCTTAAAAATGTAAGAACACCCAGAGACAGCCAAACCCCAGTGAATAAAGGGGTGCTTAAAGACTTGGACTAAGTCCTGTTAGAGCAGATCTGCTTTCTACTTACACTCAAGTTAATATCAACTTAATTTTAAGTTAATAATGCCTAAATAGGTTTTTGTCATCACTAGGAAATTAAATCGAGTTGACTGGGCTTAAATTACTGTTTTCAATTAAGTAGCTCAAAGCAGAGCAGCGGCACTGAGGACTCACCTTGGTCCTGCCTTCCTGCAGACCTGGTGCCCTGCTGGAACCTCTGGGATGGTTCCAGGGAAGCTCTTGTTTAAATTGAGACCTGGGAGGCATTTTAGTACCAAGTGATACTCTGATGAGGATATTGGCAGGATGTCAGCAAATAAATATCATATTAATCTTATTAAAAATGGGTTATTGTGGTTGAATGAATGGGTTTTAGAAGGGTTTCAATGATCCAGCAGTCAATGCAACAGGATTTTGGGAGCCTGGAGAGGAGAAGGCTCCAGGGAGATCTTAGAGCACCTTCCAGTGCCTAAAAGGGCTCTGAGAGAGTTGTGTTGTGAGCAGTGGTGCTCAAAGGGATTACAGAGCAGGTGGGTGTGAACACCAGCAGCAATGCTGTAGCAAAAAAAGGCAATTAAATTTTTTTTTTTAAGTTTTTTTTTTTTAGTTTTTAGGTGTATGAGCAAGAAAATATTTAGAAGAGAACAGATTTCGTTTCTGTATTTGGTGCTAGTGACTTTCCTGTATGTGATTTCCATTTCAACATCCTGAAATAGCTCCTGGAGAAGTTGTGGGGGAACGGAAGAAACGCAAAAATAGTCTGAGGACTAGAAAAAACACACACAGAGAAGCACAGAGCTAAGTCTGGTTAGCTTATCAGAGGTAGAGTCAATGCAGGAGCATCCCAGAGAAAATTCCAGGCACTGAGTGCCCTCCCATGCATCCAAGGAAGTTGGTGTTTTAAAGGGAGAACCCTTTAAAGGTGAGCTGCCTTTTGGGATGAATGATCCAAGGAAAAGAGCACTTTCTCATCTCTAAAACTGATCACTTTTACTTTAAAACTAAAGAGGCCAATGCAGGGCATGTTCTTGTCAAGGATTAGGTTGTCTGTGAGTGACATTTAAATGGATGTAACTATGAACAGTATTTTCTTCCCAGGCAGAAAGAATTGCAGGAGGGCACCAGGCACTCTTAACCCCTGGCCATGGCACAGGGGTTGTGTGAGGGGGTGATGGAGTTTGCTGATTGAAACATTAGTTTTTTGTTTAATGGGCCAACCTTCACATTAAAATTACCACCTCGTGGTAGTTAAAAATTTCTGCAGAGGATGGCACAGTGGGAAGGGTGGGTTTGGGATACAGCTCAAATTAACTGGAGCTGGAGACAAGCCTGAAAATGTTGTGGAGCACATGGTGAATATGGGAATGGAATTGGATTGCTGAGAGTGAAGGTTAAAAAGATGTATATTTATATAATAAATGTATTCCCCTATATAGAATCACAGAATTGTTTAGGTTGGCCTCCAAGACCATGGAGTCCAACCATTCCTCAGCACTGCCGAGGCTGTGCTGACCCACATCCCCAAGGCTTTGAAATCCCTCCAGGGATGGGGACTCACCACTGCCCTGGGCAGCTGTGCCAGGGCTGGACAACCCTTTCCAGGCAGGAATTTTCACAATATCCGATCTAAACTTCCCCAGGCTCAGCTTGGGGCTGTTTTCTCTTGTCCTGTCCCTGTTCCCGGGGAGCAGAGCCCGATCCCCCCAGCTGTCCCCTCCTGTCAAGGAGTTGTGCAGACCAGGAAGTTGTGTTCCCCCCTCAGCCTCCTTTTCTCCCCAGCTTCCTCATTATGTTCCTCAAAGCTGTAAAATACCTGTGGAATCCTGGACTGGTTGGGAATGTGATGATGTGGTGGGTGCTGTCTGGTGGGTCTCCACACAGGACCAGTTAAAGGAGAGATTTATGATTTCTGTGATTGCTGTGTGCAAATCCAATATAAACTTCCTTTCTCCTCAAATCGATCCCATTCCAAGTGTTTACCTCTGGCTGCTGTGTCCTGGGAAAATAACTTAGGGAACTGTATAAAATGGAGTTTCAAGTGCGTGCCAGCACCAGCTAAAACAATGCAGCAAGAATCCTGGGAGCAGCAAGACAAAGCCTCTGTTGAAATCCTCTGGCTCCAGGTGATGTATTGTGGTATCTGGATCTCTCCAGGTGACGCCTTGTGCTCCTTGAAGCCAGACTTCACCGAGGGACAGCTGGACACTATTCGTGGCATTTCTACAAGAAGTGCCACGTGCATTGATCAGTCTTTGTCTGCATCTCAAACTCTAAAACCTGCCAGTTCTGCCTCACCATCAGAACTCCTGGCCTGACTGATGTTTGAAGTGATCTAAGAATACCTCAGATGTATTGTCAAGGGGCTCAGTGCTAAATAAATTATAGGAAAGATGAGATCCTAGCAAGCGTTTGGATAACATAAGCAAGATTAATGGTTTGGAGCCTGTTTTCTGAACAGTGGGACGTGATTGATCAAAGAGAAAAAATCGTCTCCGTGGCTCCTTTGTACCAAAACTTTCAAGAGCTAAAAATGAGGAGCTGAAGGAAGAAATGCAGAGCTTAGGGAAGAACCTTGTGATGAAAAACTAGGGTGGGAGGTTATGAAAGTACAGGTTGACAGCTTTGTCCTCTTTATCAACCTTTCCCCATAGGGATGTAGTGTAGAAGATTTTGGACAGGCTGCTGTAGCCTGGATAGGTCCTTTGAAATTTTTTTTACAATATTTTTTTTTAAATCAAAGGCTTTTATTGTGCTGTGAGTAAGATGTGAGTTTCTAGAAAGCTGGTTTCTTCTCCTATCCAGGGAAAAAAGAGCTGAAGAGTTGGAAGGCTGATCTCCTGAGGAAGGTGACTGTGCCTGAGGATCTGGGAAGAAAGGCAAGGGCATATTTTCATGTGCCTCACTCCCTGCAAATGATGTTCCTTGCAATTCCTGCTCCTAAAGTCAGAATTTAGAATGTTTCCATATTTGATTCTCACCAAAGGTAGAAAACTGTGGCTTGAATAATTCCACCTGATTTGGGTTGGAATGTTACTGAAGCCAAGCAATGGGAAATGGGAGATAGAGGTTCTCAAAATTGTCCATACCGGCTCCAATGACTACATGATTTTCCATACGGTTCTGTAAAATGTCCCGGTGTGTTCAGTGCATTGAAGGACACGCATCCATTTTACTTAACTGAAGATACTGGGGTACAAAACTGCTGCACTTGATGGAAATGTCATTTTTTGCAGTTAAATTTTGCCGTTCCGTTCACTGAAGTGTGTAAGGATGAGACATAGGATGATATTCTGCCTTTTTCCTGTATCTTTCTTTAGAAGATATTGCCCTGACTAATGTAACAGTGGGGATGAGCTTTCATTTAGCTCAACCCAAGTAGCAGAGCTGGTATAAGAATAAACACAAATGTGCTCATTATCAATAGAGGAGATTGATTTTGTAAAAACATTGCAAGGAGCAGGATGGTTCAAACCCATTTGTTCCATCCTCAGGATAACAACGTGTAAATTGTGATCACTCTTGCACTCCAAGTGTCAGTTTTAATTTGAGTCTTTTATAAACCACTTGATTGTTAAATATTGCAAAGAAATTTAACCCCCTTGGAAGAAATCAGAAAGATTCCTGCTATTGAGGTAATTAGATACAAATTTGAGTGGGGATTTTTAAAATAAAGATTAAATGATCTGTTCAACTGTTTCAGGCCCTACTTGAGATACACACACCTGTGTCTAGCTTGTAGAGCATTTTCCTCATTAATTAAGAGCACTTTGCTTGTGTTATTACTTAATTGGGTATCACAGGGAACCTGATGAGACAATGAAATGGTCTTAATTGCATACAAACTAAATGCATGACACTCCACATGCTGGAGTGTTCCACGGCGTGACCCCAGCTTGTCATCGTGTGCTAATGGCCATGGTGTGTGCTCAGGGGAGAGGGAACCCTCCTGGAATTCATCCAGCGTGAACCACAAACCCCGGCTGGGTAGGGAATGGCTGGAGAGCAGCCCTGGGGACGAGGATGTGGGAGATGAAAAAGCTGGACATGCCTTGGCTGTGTGCCCTGGCACCTGGAAGCTTCTATGCCCTGGGCTGAGGAAAGGGAGGATTCTGTCCCTCTGTCCCTGCTCAGGTGAGACCCCACCTGCAGAGCAGGAGGGCATGGAGCTGCTGGAGAGAGTCCAGAGGAGGCACCAGGATGATCAGAGGGCTGGAGCCAGGCTGGAAGAGCTGGGAGTGCTCAACTGGAGAGGAGAAAGTCCAGGGAGAGCTCAGAGCCCTTCCAGTGCCTAAAGGGGCTCCAGGAGAGCTGGAGAGGGACTGGAGGGACAGGACACAGGGAATGGAGTCCCACTGCCAGAGAGCAGGGATGGATGGGATTTTGGATACCCTATGAGGATGGAAAAGCCCTGATACAGGGTGCCCAGGGAAGCTGTGGCTGCCCCTGGATCCCTGGAAGGATCCTTGGGGCTTGGAGTGACCTGGGACAGCGGAAGGTGTCCCTGCCCGTGGCTGGGGCTGGAACTGGGTGATCTTTAAGGTCCTTTTCCATCCAAGCCATTCTGGCATTGTATAAATTAGGCAGTTTCCTATTGTCAATTTTCCCCACTTACCAGACTTAAGAAGTTTTCCATGTTTGGCAGCGTTCAGTTTTGACAACATTTAGTTTCATCTAAACACTCTTGGCTGTTTACCTTTCACAGGGATGTATGCCATTTCACAGGGATGTGTTTCCCTGCACTTTCAAACTGATAATTACAAAGGTAGATGACCGTGTAATATGTAAGGCTTGCTTTCTGTGAGTGTACATACGTTCTTCTGGACAGCCAGGGGCTTGCGTGGAAGCAATAAATTTATTCTTCTGGGATTAATCCCTGCTCTGCTTCTTCATCCTATTCCTTTTTTTTTTTTTTTCCTGTTGGGAGAATGGAAATGAGAGTGAAAGAAGGAAAAAGCTCTTCCCCATGTCGTGTTTGTCTGTGCTCATCTTTCCCAAGCAGCAGGTAGATGTGTCAACACCATGAATTATGAATGGAGCTGCTGGAGCCCACGGAACGCAGCAGTGGAGCCGACGTGTTTTATTCATCCCTCAGCAGCAGAACTCCCTGTGGGCCTGGGAAAACCCAAAACCTTCCTATTTTCCGTGCTTGGGAAGTTAGTACTGGGTTATACTGATTAAAACTTGGCAAGGAGAAGCTGGAGAGCTTTCACACCTTTTCGGTATGGAAAATTCTCTTGTTCAAGAGGATATTTCAGTCTAAAAAACAGTTGTTAAAGGCAAAGTTATGGTTTTTTCCTTCTGGAAATGAACTCTTTTGCAGTGTGCCAAGGTATTTTTTTTAGGTTTAAAGGGAAGAGATGGCAAGAGATACCTTGCCATCAAGGCCAGGGAAAGACAAAAGCAGGGACTCAACATGGACTGTGCATGACACGTGAGCCGAGTTCCTGCGTGACCTGGGGCAAGATCTGTCGTTTGTCTGGATTTTTGTTTTCCATATCCCTGGAAAGGAATTATTGGTATTTCGCTTGCAAGGCTGTTTTCAGGCTTCTTGGATAAAAGTTTTGCAGGGATTAATTATATGGCACAGAAGCCCTTGTAGCTCTGGAGTTTGGCATTGGTGCCACTCAAAAGTAATGGTGAGAGCTGAAGGAAAAGCTGATTTTTATCATGTTCTGAACTCCTCGAGTGCCTTACAGAGTCCTAGCAAAGGCAGAGTGTAAGTGAACTGACATATTTTATCTTCTGGATTTTTGCATTTTGAATTTAGGCCCATTCCAACAGTCACCGTCCGAGGAATTCGATAGTGGGAGGATCTGAATGGATTCCATTTCCATGCTGTTTGTTGTTACACCCGGTTTAATTTTTCCTGTTGTATTCCTGTGTATAGACACAGCCCGTGTGTGACTGCATTCCTGGTGGGGAAGGGTGGGAGAGCTGGATTTTACCATTCACCATCCTATTTAAGGTAGTTTTTTGCCTTCCTTTTATTGTTTTCCTTAAACGATATTTTGGATGATTATTGTATTTTCTATGAGGAAGGGCTGCAATAGGTGTAATTTATTTTAAATACTCAATTTCTCCTAAAATTTCCTGTTTTCTTGGCAAAGGGAATCCTGGAGCTTTGTCTGCCAGGAGAAGAAATGGTTATTTCATTTACCTACTAATGGTTTTAAATCTGTTTTTCAAATCTATTGCTGATTTCAGTTGTATTTAAGTCAAGAATCCCAGCTTGCTGATTTAAAACATTTGATTGTAAACTTGTTTTTTTAATTGAGCTTTTATTCTTCTAAAACAAATTTCTACTCCCTGCTTGATCAACTATCAGTTGTACACTGCTGTCCATTCATTAAAATTAGAACTCCTTTATTTTGGTCACTGCTTCTGTGCACACTTATTTAAGCAATGGCATCTAATTAGTAATTTGAGAGTCTTTGTTTAATTTTTCATTATGTAGGAAACAAAGAATGATGCATTTCAGTGATGATGTGTGCTAGGAACTAATGTCAAACTTCCCTTGGAAACTGGAATTCAGATAATACAGCGTGGGGTGCACAAGTGTTTGTGTTCACAGAACAACTTTCCACTTGATGAATTCCTGAGAAAAGCAGCAGCCTTCTCCCAGAACAGACTGAGATGTCAGCAGCAGGATTGATCTGACAGGTGTTTTCATGGAATCCAGAATGGTTTGGGTTGGAAGGGACCTTAAATCCCATCCATTGTCACCCCTGTCATGGGCAGGGACACCTTCCACTGTCCCGGGCTGCTCCCAGCCCCAATGTCCAGCCTGGCCTTGGACACTTCCAGGGATCCAGAGACAGCCACATCTTCTCTGGGCACCTTGTGCCAGGGCTTTTTCATCCTCCCAGGGAACAATTCCTTCCCAATATCCCATCCATCTCTGCCCTCTGGCAGTGGGAAGCCATTCCCTGTGTCCTGTCCATCCGTCTCTTTTGCAAAGTCCCTCTTTCGGGCTGTTTTAGAAAGTATGAGGTGTGAAACTGTCTCAGCTTGTTTGGTGTGGAAGATAAATATCAAATCACTCACATGAACGATGTTGCTTTATTCCCCTTTTTCTACCTAGATATTGAAGTGCTCTTTTGCTGCTTGGATTTTGTCACAACCATTTTGCATCCCCAAATCCATGTGTACCCATCTGAAGGGGTTTCTCTCAAGCTGTGTGAGTGGAGCAGGACGGAGTAGGGCTGAGGTCAGGGGTACCAAGCCTTGTAAAACAATTCAGCGTCTCTTTGTAGGGATCTGTTTGTCTTGTGATCCATCAGAACCCAGCTGGGGAATTTGTCCATGCTGATGGCTCGTTTCCTCCTTGGAGAGACCTTCAAAGGCTGCCATACAAGTAGTTGACATTCTTCTTCGAAGACACGTGGTTGTTCCAGGAGGTTCATTAATGCAACGCTGCCTTCAAGCTCTTTGGAAATTTAAGGGTCTCATTCTCTCGTTTGCACCAGCGTGGAACCGGGTAGGAATTGTAATGCTTTGAGCTTTTGTAGTCCGTGTACAAAAAGGGAGATTGAATTTGATGGGTTTGGTGGGAATTAAGATCAGAAAGGAATATTAGATCATTTATGCTAATTATGAGTAAATTAGATGGTGCAAATTCTGAGCAGAAAACTAAATGCACGCTGTGATTCCTTACAGGATGAACTCTGTGACAGGGAACTGATGGGTGAGAAGAGAGTGTTAATTGCTGAGGCTGCTCTGGTGGAGCATAGCTGATGTTCACTTGGGCATAATCCATGCAGCAGACAAAGAGGGAATGGCATCCCTTCCTCCCTGGACTTAATCTGGTCCTTGGGCTGATCCTGAGCGCTGAGCACGGTGGGCAAGATTCTCTGGGCTGCCTGAGAAGAAGCTCCTGCAGAGCTCACACCACCACTGCTCTGTCACCTTTGGAGCTGCTGTTTAGGGAGCTGCAGGCTGGGCTTAGATTGGCTTTAGTCTCTTCCTTTCCACATCAAAGAAGTCCAGCTTCCTTACCTGGTTTTCCTAAGTCCTGTGCTGTGCGTAGTTTAGTTTGGGGCATTAATGACTTCTCTTGAATGGCCAGCCAGAGCATTCCACTGCCCAAAGTAGCTCCAGGAGACCTGGAGAGGGACTTGGGAGAAGGGATGGAGGGACAGGACAGGGGAATGGCTTCCACTGCCAGAGGGCAGGGATGGATGCGATATTGGGAAGGAATTGTTCCCTGTGAGGATGGAAAAGCCCTGGCACAGGATGCCCAGGGAAGCTGTGCCTGCTCCTGGATCCCTGCAAGTGTCTAAGGCGAGGTTGGAGTTCTAACAGTCTTTAGGGTCCCTTGCAACCCAAATCATCCTGTGTTTCCTATTAACATCAGCCTGTGTTGTTACTCAAGTAATCCATGGTGGTTTTGGACAAGACAAGCCCAAGTACCAGCCCTGTTTTCCTTGTTTCTGACTGCCAGCTGGATGTGGAGTCATTGATTGCTGTCCTTTGAGCACCGTGGTCCATATTGCTTTAAACCCATTTAGACACATGGTGTTGGATTGTAATTATTGCCTTAATACATAACTGTGAGGTTTTGATAGACTTCTTCAGAGCCCCCAAAAAGGAGAGCAGTGTAAAATGGATTTACATGTTCCAGGATCAGGAGGGACTGACATAATCCTCTGTTTGGATGAAAGACCCTCCTGAAGCTTGGGACTGAGCTGGTTTGTTTTTTTTTCTTTTGGAAACAATTAATATTCAAGTAAAGATATTGAGTCCAAGATTTATTAAATCCTGATGGATCCTTCTGATGTGCACTTGGAAAGCTCTTCTATGTTGGCCCAGCCTTTTATCTGCTCAGTCTTCAGATGCTTCTATTTTATCTATTTCTGGACTTCCAGAAGTCCAGAAAGCCTTTCAGCCCAATTTAATAGGGAATAATGCAAAAAGCATGGTTTGATTCCAGACCAAGTCGGTCAGGCAACAGTTAGATAAGTATAATTAGACTTGTAATTGGAATGCGTTGTAGACAATTAGTTTTTGTAAATGTGTGTAATTTAATCCCAAGTAAAGGGTCAGGAGGACCTTGCTGTGAAAGAGGTTAAGGAGTAACATGTATAATTTCCAGGCCTTCTGATGCTCATGTCTGACACAGCTGGAGAGGAGCATGTCCATCTTTGCAATGGCAGCAAAGAACCCACCCTCCACAAGGTGAGTCAGGGCTTCTGTTCTGCCTTTGTCTCCCAGTACCCATTCCAAGAACAGCCTTAATAAATCCATGGGCGATGCTGCAGCAGCAGTGATTTTTAGAATCCCTCATAAAAAACCGAAGTCTGTGAGATAACAGACCCACTCTGTGGGAGTCCATTCAGCTTTTAGGGAAGCTCCTGAGAAATGGGATCCGATCTCATCCCAAGCACTTGCCTCGTGCTCTCTGTGGCAATGGGCTGCAGGATCTCACCCGCGTGGTTACGTGGCGGCACTCGGGATGTTTTTCTTCCTGCAATCCTTTTGTCAGGAAAGGGGCAGCCCTTCAGCCTCCAAGGTCAGCCCAGGAAAAAGGCCTGCTTCCCAGACATGTGGTATTCATTTGCTTGGAATTTTTGACACCACTTATTACAATCCGGCACAGCTGCGAGTTCCCAGGCTCTTGGTTTTGGGGTAGGATTGAATGGTAAGAGAGGAATGCCCCAACTTCTCCTTGGAATCTTATAACACAGCTTGCACAGTGGGGTGCACAGGGAATACGTTCCCATGATTTAACAGATCCTGCATCATTATGGTTGGCCTTTATAGCTTTAGGAAAAAAACAACCTCACTGTGTTGGAGTCCCCAAGAATGGGTTGGTGGTGCTGGTGAGCAGCTGCACCTGGGCTTTGCCAGAGTTCTCCGTGTTATTTATGGCTCATGGGCTGCACTGTGCGTGACCCAGGTTCTGTGGGCACAGATGTTGGGGCTGGGGTTGGATTCCTGGGAAGGAGTCAGCAAAAGGGACTCACAGCTCAGTCTTAGCTACAACAAATGCAAAGCCTGGAAGAGCAGGTTCTGCTTTCTTGCCTTCTGCTGTAATAGCGGGAGCAATGTAACTGTATGATTAACAGTCAGAGTCCAAAAGTAGCAGGATAATAAATACTGGGAATTCAAAGGAAACCTCAGCTTCTGGCAATTACAGAGTTTGTGCAGCAGAGAGATGGAGCTTCTGACTCCAGTGTTATTTGTGCCCTACTTGGAACTGAAATGTTGCAAGAGACTGTTTGTTTAATACTCAATTGCTAGTTTTTTTGAAGTTATACCGTATTCGGGTTAAATACAATCCTTTGAACATGGACTGATAGATAAACATTCTCCTCAGAAAATTCCATCAGTTCTTGTTGTCTTAATTTTTGCTGCCAGCAAGTGCTCAGTGTGTTCCTTCTTTTTCCATTGCAAAAACCCCTGCCCCAAACCTCCATAACCTTTTCTATCATGTATCCAATATTTTATAGAGCAATCACAAAGGGTAGTAAATTGAGTAAAGCACACGATCCTTGGCAGGATTTCCCTTACGACTAAATCCAATATGAACAAAGAGGACAAGGGCAAATAACTTCACTTATTCAGGTCATTTTTCATAAGAATCATAAAAATTAGATAGAAGAGGCCTATTAGATTATCTCTCCTCTCTTCCATTTTGCTGGTTCTGGGTTGTTCTCTACAGTAACCTTGTGAAATTTTACTTGTCCAAATGGAAGAAAGATAATTTTCCTAGTAGGTTTTTTTTTTTTTTGAGTGGAAGAGGATTGATGGTTTTTCCATCTCGGCTCGAATATACTTCTTGTGCTTCTACAAGGCACATTTTTAATTTCCACAACTGTCTCCTCTTCAACAGTTTTATGTTCCTCTTTTTGGGCACCGTGATCTTATCGTGAGGCGTTTCCTAAGCTTAGGCCCATGTTTTTAATTCCACCCCATTATTCCAGTTGTTCAAGTATTGGAATAACCCTGAGGCCATCTGTAACAATTTCACCCCGTTGTGTTTCTGCCCTTCAAGAGCTCGCCAGGATTAGTGTACCAACAACAACAGACTGTTCTTGCTGTATAGTGAGAAATGTTTATAAATGCTCTTCAGATTAAAATAATTTAAAATCCTCTTAAAAAGATGTTTCTTCCCTCCCTCCCCAAGAGAACTTCCAGGGAAGTATATATAAGATGACTTAAACCACCCAAAACAATAAAAACAAAGCCTCTTACAATGGTAAAGGACCATGAAGAGTTAGAGAGAAGCTGCCAGTGCAGCAGCTCTAGAGCTTGTGTTTAACTCCACACATGGGGTTTAATTGCTGTGCTGAGCTTCTCACAAGCTGAAGAAAGCAGTGGAATGTTTTTGACATTTGTTGCTGTAAATTAGAGTTGTATCAGTGTCCAAAAAATGCTAAAATGAATATGGGTTTGGAAGGAGTTAATGTTTAAGGAGTGTATGTGCTTATCTGCTGCTGAAAGGTCACTGAGTAAATTCTTCAATGATCCCAGTGTTGTGAACGTGCTGCTGAAATGGCAGATCTTGTTCTGTTTCCAAAAAAAAAAAAAAAAAAATCTGGGTTGGGATTCTGGAGCAAATGGGAATGTGTCTCCTGTTGCTGGGAAATAGGGGATCGTTGAATCATGTCATAGAATTCCAGAATGGTTTGGTTTGAGAGGGACCTTAAAGCCCATCCAGTGCCAGCCCCTGCCATGGGCAGGGACATCTTCCACTGCCCCAGGCTGCTCCAAGCCCTGTCCAGCCTGGCCTTGGACACTTCTAGGGATCCAGGGGCAGCCACAGCTGCTCTGGGCACCCTGTGCCAGGGCCTTCCCACCCCTCAAAGGGAACAATTCCTTTCCCAATATCCCATCCTAATCCTGCCCTCTGGCAGCGGGAAGCCATTCCCTGTGTCCTGTCACTCCATCCCTTGTAAATAGTCTTTCTCTTTCTTATTGGCTCCCCCAGGCACTCAAAAGCCACATTTAGGGGGCTGGAAGTGCATGTGGCCAGGGCTTGTCTACCTTTTCATTTCCCAGCACCCCCAAATCCTTCTTGAGGGCTGTTCTCAATGACTTTTCCCTGTTTGTTCTTATACCCCTATGCAGTGCAGCACTTGGCCTTGTTGAGCCTCATGATTCCCTTGAATCTCCTGCTTCTCCAGCTTGTGTAGGTCCCTCTGGATGGCCCTGTCTCCTTCAAGTGTCCCCTGCACTGCTCGGCTCTCAGGAGCACTGCTTTGGTGGAGTGAAATGGTTTGGCACTCTGAGGTATCCTATGGATCCTATGCTAGGAGTGGAATTTTTGAGGGAAAATAAGGGAAAGGAATGTGGCCAGCTCAGTCAGGGGGGAACGATGTGCCTTAGTCTGTTCTCATCCTAAAGGACTCTCAGCATCCAGGATTTGGACCTCCCCAGCATCTGCTGGGTTCCTGAATTACTGCAGACTCCTGGGTGATGTTAGGGAAATCAGGCAAGTCTATAATTCATGAATAAGAGATATATTGAATGTGACAGGGAAAACAAAGAGAAATTAGGATCCACAGAATGAACATTTGTGGCAGCAGCAGAGGATTCTTGGAAGCTGGTTGTGGATCTTAGTGGGACTGATGTGCTGCTATAATAAAGGGAAATAAACCTTTAATATATAATAAGATGGATTTTTTGAGAATTGGTTTTTGATGCATGCATTTGGTTATATTTTAGTCTGAAAAATAGGGTCTCCTGGTCAGACAGCAAGGTTTTGTGCTTAACAACATCCATAATAGCCCTTCTTCTGCCTCTATGGCCACATCTCAGGTGTTGATGCCACTCCTGGGCATCCTGCATCCTGATTCCTGTGTGGGAACACAGATCTGAGGGATGCTGTCCCTGTTCTCTGTGGCTCTTCCTTTGTGAAGTTTGTCTGCCTTTTAAAATGGAAGAGGGGACTACAGTATGTGGCAGTACACAGGGATTTTACTTTAAAATACTCCTGTTTTGGGGGAGGGGTTTCACTGTGAAATAAAACTGGCATCCTTTTGCTCTGTTCTCCATAAAATCCACGGATGGGAGGGTGGCCATGTACAGACTTGCTGTACATTAATTTTGTTTGTAAAAGCGCTGTAATTATACAGCTCTCCTGCCAATTTGGCACAGGAAGATAAGTAAAATCCCAAGCGGAATGCTTTCCCTATGAAAAAGTCTTTCTTTAGGGTTTTTTCCTCTCTTAGCTTGAACATAATAACCTGATTGGCAAGCCATTTCAAAAATGAATTGCAGGGCTTCCAGCATGAAATGATTGGCTCCATAGGAGTTATGGTTTTTGCATACGTGGGGGAAAAATCCAACTGTGCTGCTGAGATCCACTGGGATGTCCTCTTGGAGAGCCTGCCAGGCTGCAGTGACCTGGAATGCATCCAGCTGGTGCGTCACCTCTGCTACCAGCGCTGCATTTCTTCAGCTTTTAACTCAATTCCTGCTCTCAGTGGCAGCTGTTTAATTCTTCTGCCAGAGATAGCTTCAGGAGGGGAAAAAAAAAAGAAAAAAAGAACTGCAAATGGAGGAATTGTTTGGAATATTGGGTCTAAACATAGATGATGGTGATGGCTGGTTCCATTTTTAGCTTGCTGAAGAAATGAGGCTTATCCAGCAGTCACATCTGCTTGTCAGCTGCTTCCTCACAGGTTGTGAGTGCAGGGGTCAACTTCAGCCAAATTTAGATTAAAAACCACGTTTTGCTCCAGGTTTTGGTGTTTGGTGGATGGGGACATTTGACTTTGGAGCTCAGTGGCAATTTCTTGCTAACCACGTGGCTGCAGGGCAGGGGAGGGAGAGAGGGTCGTACAAAGCAGGGGAGCAGGAGAAGTGGGTGCCTTGCTGGTGTGTGAGCCCTGATATGAGGGCAGAGAATAAAAATCGTGGCCGAACCAGGTTGCAGCAGCTCCGAGAGTGGCCTACCCTGTGTCACTGTGCTGGCTTCCACCAGGAGATGTCTCTCCCACAAGGGGATGTCTCCTCCTGCTCTGTTCCCACCTCTCCTTGTGCTGCCATGGCCGCTGGTGGATCACTAAGGCTTAGGGAACGTTTTTGGCCGTGTTATGTGGAGCTTAGACGAGCTTAAGGCGGCCGTGAGAGTGAAGGCCGGCGTGAAGGCCGCTGAGGCGCCGGCTGAGGCGCCATGCCTCCTGGTGGCCCACAAAGCTGCTTTGCCTTAAGGAGCCTGGCTCCGGGCAGGATTATCCTGGGAGAGAGCAGTGTGAGCCAAGTGGGCATGGAAGTGTCTCTGGGAGGAGGAGCAGCACCTCAATGTCACCCTGGATGCCTGAGCAAAGGTGAGATATTGAGTTTTTCAGCTCGGGCCCTCGGGGTTTCTCTCCTGCTTTAGAGTCCAGCCGGCTCGGTCGGTTGGAAGGGGCCTGCAGGGATCACCCAGGAATTTGGCTGGCCAAATTCACAGCGTGTTCTTAATCTTAAGGGCATGGTCCAGGGGCTGCTGGCAGGCTTGAGGTATCGACCACCTCTGCAGGAAGCCACTGTCAGCATTTGACCACCCTCTTGGTAAGGAAATTCTTCTGAATTTCCAGCCTCAAGTGGCCAGTGGGACAATCCTCCCTTGCCTGGCTCCTGGATGTATCCCAGGCTGTGGTCCCATCCCTGCTGGCTCCAGCACCCCCAATTCCTGTCTGCAAGGCCTCTCTCCAGCCACTCCTCTCTACAGATTTGGGTGGATTTGCACAAACATCTGCTGGATCATGGCTGGAGAAGGTCACGTTCTGCTGGGCAGGCTTTCGTGGCTGTGCATTCCCGGTGGGAAAGCGGCGAGGCAATGTCTTTGGGAATTGTACTAAAGCTGCAGCATTAGTTTTGGAGAGGACTTTGCCCCATTTGGGATATGGCAGAAACATTTTAGGATTTCCTGATGGGGAAATGCTCTAAGTGCAGAGCTCTTTAAGAAGCCCTCCCAGAGTCTGTGGGGAACTCCTGGCTGAGGGAAGTAAACTGGTGACCTGGAAAAAGAAAATGAAGGAAACAAGATTAGTCTGCTCTACAGGGAATGCCATCCTGGGATTTATTTTGATTCCTGTCAAAGTAGCAGCCTGAAGGACTTTATGCAGAGAAAATTTGTGTTTTGTAATTGGTGAGAAAAAAATACTTACTATTGAGACATATATATATATGTGTGTGTGTGTGTAAAAAATGTAGAGATTGGTTCCTGGATGGAGGCTCTGGGAATGCTTTGGAGAGGCTAGTCTGCATGATATCCTTTATTTAGCAACTGTCATGCCCGTTTGTAGGATCTGTAGTGATAGAACCTGTTCCTGGAAACGTCTGAAATCCAGAATCATGAAATATTTAGTGGACCGTTCACTGCTAATGGGCTCCAGGCCTGCGCCAGCACCACAGGATCAGTAACAAAAGGCTCTGTGTACCAGTGCCAAGCTGCCTGAGACTGCTCTGAGTTTGTTCAAGTCTTATTTCAGGTTTTATCAAAAGCAAAATCTGAGTCCAGCAAGGCAGGGTTTGGTTGGTTGAAACCAGCAAAAGCTTGTTTTATTTTCCTTGCTCAGAGGAAACCTGGGATATGTCATGTGTGGCATACACAGAAGTGAGTTATTTTTTTCAGCTGTAGATAAATTGATGTGAGAAAAAATACACAGTATTGATTTTCCTTTTCCTGTGGCTTTTGAGAGGTTGTTAATGCAGCAAGTACACAAGAGCACTCATATGTCTGTCTGCACAGTAATCGCTAATAAATTGACTTTCTTAAAAACAATTTTTAGTCTGTAGTTTCAGTGACTTGATTTGTGGAGTAGATGATATCTCCTGGCACATAATTACTCATTTTTGGGCCGTGTAAAAGGGAGGAGGATAAATTTTCCTGCATTATCTGTAGCACTGAACATCTCTCCTATTACTCATACAAGTTTTTTCTCTGTGTCTTCTTCCTTACTGTAGCTGAGCAAAGAGGTTTTTAAGGATCTGAGGATTTTTTCAGTGTTAAAATTTGCAGTACAGACACTTTCTAGAGCTAATTCTTGTGCATTCTCACACAGCAGTGGTCATAATCGGGACAAGGACAATGATTTATACCCAGGGGACCAACAATTCGTTTTTCTCAGTGTCTCCAGAGTGACCGCAGAGAACTTGTTTTCCTTTGGGAAAGAAACCCAAACCTGCAGCAGGACCCATGGTGATAATCATATTAACAGCACAGTGAGAGCAATTTGATGACATGTGACAGAATGTGACATGCAAGGCCCTGTCAATATGGTGGTGGTGGTGATGCTGTGAGGATGCTGAGGAAGGCAGTGGGCAAGAGCTGACCCATGGAGTGGGATGAGGTGTGGGTCCGTGCTTGGGGAATTGTGGTAGATGTCCAATGGTCCTGATGCAGAGGTGGGCACATGGTGATGCTCTGGTGTTCATGGACACTTCTGTGTCGCTCTTTGTTCTTGCTTGCAGTCAAAATTTGGTGGTTATTAATATTTTCTTCCCATTATCCAGTGCAGGATTGCATTGTGTCCAATTTCTCCTGGGTATGGTCTACACAGTCAGTGTTATCTGTGATTTGTTGTCCCAGAGGTTTTGCTCTAAAGCCTTTTAGGTTGCCATGGTGGCACAGGGACCATGTTGTCACTGTTGTAAGAAGAGACAGACATTGATTATGTTGCTCTGAGGTGATTTATTCCCAATAACTCCTTGTCTTGGCAGTCATTTGGTGATCTCAGTTCTCACGACAGTGATCCTTCTTTAGTATTGTTCCTGGCAGGATTTTCCTGATTATTCCCGTGGTCTTTGCTGTTGTTCTAATGCCCCACTTGTTTTTTAGCCACTTTTCTGGTTTTTGGTCTCTCTTCCCATGGTGGTTCTCAAGGTCCTGCCAAATCACAGATCTCCACTCAGAAACCTTTCTATGGAGGAACAGTGAGTCTGTGAAGGAACAGTGACTGCATTGTGAGGTACAGAGTGAAATTTAGGACTTGTAATTCTCGCACATTCACAGCATTGCTCTCCACACCCCCCACTTTTTGTCCTGTTTACAGTGCAAATGGTTTCTGCAGGAGGGCTGTGGACATCTGTGTGTTTGGCTGTTTATTGCAGAAGGCTTTTAGTGGGTCAAGGAAGCACACGGAGGGCAGTTTTTGGAGTGGCCTCTGAAATGATTTTGCTTAGCTTTGTTTTAGCACTCCTTGCACAAACTTCTGCTCCCTCCCCTTGGGTCACAGCTTTCCAAGCTGTGCCAACAAAAGCAGAGTCAGGCTCTGCTAAACTCAAATAAAGCAGGGGGCACATTTAATTTGCATTTGTGCAGAGGTGCTTAATTACAAACATCTCTCGTCCTGCCACAGTACTCCTGGTAGCTCCTTGATTGCTCCCAGCAGGAAGCTGAGCAGCTTTGAGGGTGGATGTTGTTCCCTTAGATTTAGGAAGCTTTTCCACATCCCTAGGAGTGGTGTGCTGTGAGATGGATGAGTAAAGGTCAGTGGTTTGATGTTCCCAGAGGGGTGGTTATTATAGGATATAATCATGGAATCACAGAATATCCCAAGTTGGAAGGGACCCACAAGGATAATTGTGTCCAAATCCTGGCTGTGCTCAGGGCAACCCCAAGGATCCAACAATGAATCCCACCCCAAGGATGTGTGTGAGCCCTGCTTGAGGTTTCACAGTGGGACCAATACTTCTAAACTCTGGCTCTCAAGGATTTGGTAGGTGGGGTAGCATGCATCATCTGTAAACCTATGGAGGAATTGGAAGGAAAGCTTGTGGTGAGACAGGAAAAACAACCCCAAACCTGAGCTATTGCTTGAGGAAACATGGGAGTCCCCATTAGAAAGATTTAGATTAGAAAAGTCATCTGCCAGGAGTTTGGCTCTTGGAATTCCATTGGGGAAGTCCCACCTTGTTTTCTTCTAAAGATTAAAAAAAAACAAACAACAAAACAACACAACACCAAAAAAATTCACCAAAATCCATCCTGAAAATATGTTGCATGTTTGTATTATTTATATGCCCAGAACTGGATATCCTCTTGCAGTGCATCCATATCCTCTCAAGAGATGGTCCCAGGATGTTCCAGGTCCTACTTTGGACATGCAAGCCTTAGATGCAACTTGGAAATTCTCAAGGAAGTATTTTCTACTGAAACACAAATATCCCCTTCTCACCCCCTCAAGAAACATTAAAGCCTGTTTGGAGGAGTGAAAGTGCAGTACAACATTTAGTTTTAAATTGAAGATTTCCAAGCTATGTTGACTTAGAGCATCTGTTAGTGAAACATGTCTGCTCTGCAGACAGATTTTTGTACTTGTGCTGTGCAAGCACATTTCAAACAAGCACAGCAAATGTGCTGCTGAGAACAATCCAGTGGTGCTGCTTGGGTCATTTAGATGACTTAATAGGTCTTTTCTTTTTCCTTGCTATCTGTATTAAATCAATGATTCATATAAATTATGCCAAAGGGAGTTAATTGTTATTGCATGGTATAAAAAGCTGCCAAAGTAAGGGCAAAACTCTGATTGCAGAGCATGAAATAAAATGGAGCTGTGTTCTGATTGCTGAAAGCATAAAATGGCTGAACCTGTCACCCCTACCAAAACAGCCTGGACTGGAATTCCTGTGGAAACATTGGCAGCAAAGGAATTGTAGAAGCAAAGGTTTGGTGACTGGGGCATGTTTGGAGGTTTTGGTCCATTTGGATTTTCTTCAGAACATGCAACAAACATTAAATGTGAAATAACCAGCTCGAGGAACTGTGCTTCTCTGGTGCCCAGATCTGCAGAGGAATTTAGCAATTTAACTTTATTGGTTCAGCGGGAGTTGAGCTCCTAAATATCTTTGTGAAATTAGACCGTGGTCTGTATAATATGGTTTATTTCTTATCTCTGCAAGAGGGGCACTGCTACCATTCTCTCTTGTGGTTCCCCCGGCACATTTTCAGGGCTGTTTGGAGAGGAACTGTTGTTTCCCAGGGTCTGGAGCTTGACTGTAGCTTTTCTAGCTTTTCAAGGTTGGACTTGATGATCTTGCCTGTCTTTTCCAGCCTTAAGGATCCTGTGGTTCTCAGAGGGAGGGTACAGCAAGGACACTTGAAGACAAGCTCAGGTGCTACCTGTTGCTTTGAAATATTTCTCACTGTAGTCAGTGGAGAGGCAAAAGAAGATCTGTCACGTGTTACTTAATTTTGATGGGCATTCTGCTCTAAATCTGACATGGCCCTTTCCTAGGGAAGCTGCATTTTACATGGAAGAAAGTAATACAGTGAGAAGTTAATGGAATCATGGAATGGCTTGGGTTGGAAGGCACCTTAAAGGTCTTCCAGCTCCAACTCCCTGCCATGGGCAGGGACACCTTCCACTATCCCAGCTTGCTCCAAGCCCCAGTGTCCAACCTGGCCTTGGACACTGCCAGGGATCCAGGGGCAGCCACAGCTTCTCTGGGCACCCTCTGCCAGGGCCTGCCCACTGTCCCAGGGAACAATTCCTTCCCAATATCCCATCTATCCCTGCCCTCTGGCAGTAGGAAGCCATTCTCCCTTGTTGAATAATGTGAGAGTTGAAACACTGCCTATTGTATGAAGGAGAATGGAAAAAGAGACACTTTTAGGAATTGTTTGGAGCTAAGTCCGGGTTTTTTTGTGCAAGGAAAAGTAGTTTTCAATTAGGAGTCAGCACTGGGAAATAAAATAGAGGAGCGTGTGGAAAATGTAGGTATAGGGTAGGTTGGAGGAGGACATCAGGGAGACGTTGGCAGAGAAAAGTGTTTGGAATGAGAAGGTGGATTTCTCGGAGCCAATGGGGAAGTTCAGGAGCACCAGGACACACCAGAAACTTGGGAAATGGCAATGCCGGAAATGAGGAAATCCACACTCTGCAGTGACTCAATAATTAATAAGGGACCATTCCTGGCCTGCTTGGTGACCTGACCCGGCTGCAGGAGCTAAATGTGTGGGGTAAGGATTAATGTGCCTTAGGCAAGGGCCATGCTGGCATTGGAACAGGAAATGATTAAAGTCCTTTGCAAAAGCTGGAGGAAAGCTCGTTATTTTGCTCTAATATTATCAAGAATTTTTATAATCCATGTCCAGTGTTCAGGAAGGTGAAGTACTTGAGTGTTGGGGGGCTCCCCACTATGATCTCTTTAAAAACTGGGAAATATTACTCTAAATTTTGGCGAGTTTTCAACCAGCACTGTAATACCTGTCCCTGTGTGGCATAGGGAATTAAGTGAACAAAAATTAAGTCTACAGTGACAGAAATTGCCCATGACTTCTAAAGGAGAGATTGGGACTGCTTCAAACAAGTGCTTAATAAACCCCAGTGAAAGAAATGTTGACTTAACTCATTTTTAATTGCTTTTAAGCTCTTAAGTGAGTTTGTTATTGAAAGTAATTAAAGGCCTTGAAAGATTGTGGGGAACTTCGGAAACACATCTATGGAAAGGCAGTTACTCACCTTAAAATAATTTTTATTGCTACCTAATCTGTCTGAATCGCTCAATTAATTGCCTGATGAAGTGTGGTTCAGTGCAGGGATGCTGCTCAGGTATGGCAGAATGTGTGTGCTTTGGGTATAATGGAAGACAAAACACCTGATAAATAGTCAGTTGTTGCTTTGAGAAACTTTATGGATAAATAAAACAAGACCAATCACTTTTGTGAAGCCCTTTTTGGACCAGAACTCCTTTTCCCAAGACATATATGAGAACTGGAATGGGTGAATTTTCTAGAGCTGAAAGGTTTCCTTGCAGAATCATGGTTTAAACAATGTTTTCATCAGTGTGGCTGTGTTTTTCAGATAGAAATAACTCAGGGTGGTTTTTCAGATGGAAATAACTCCAGCAGGAAGTGTATCTGTCAATACAACAATCTCCAAATTGATTTTGTTGTCATGTTTCCATTGAGGATGGTGGAGAAAAGATTTCAACGCTGCCTGGTGTGGCAGCAGTGGAAAAACATCCTGAAGGAATCAAGGGCTGTTCTTAACCTGGAATTCAGGTTGAGAGAGAGCACTGTGCCCCTGTGCCCCCCTCAGGTGAGACCCCACCTGCAGCGCTGCCCCAGCCCTGGGGCCAACATCAGCAGGACGTGGAGCTGCTGGAGAGAACCCAGAGGAGGCCCTGGAGCTGCTCCAGGGCTGGAGCCAGGCTGGGAGAGCTGGGAGTGCTCACCTGGAGAGGAGAAGGCTCCAAGGAGACCCTTTAGGTATTGGAAGGGGCTCTCAGTGCTTATTTTCTGTGCTCTCTGGGCAGTAGGATCTGTCTCCTCAGGCTCTGCTGTTCAGCAATGCATTGAGCTGAATGATTCTGATATTCCAATTATTCTGAGTCTGGAGATTGAAGAAAATCCCTTCTCAAAAGATGGCCCATGTAAATTGAAGTAGATTATTAAACCAGACTAGAATTTACTGCCCTCTGCTTTTCTAAACACAGTGAAGTGAAGTGAAGTGAAAATTTTAAAGGAGGGCATTTATCTCCAGTGTGTATTTTTCTGGATTACAAACTTTGGCAGATGTGGTGCAGAGCGATATTTCTTGGCAAACTGGCATGTTTGAAAGACTGGCCTTAGAGAAATGAGTCTCTTTAAAATAGAGCTAAATATAAAAGGAAACCAGCTCTCACTCTGTTTAAGTCTCTCTTATCTGCTGGTAGGAGTTCAGATTAGAGTGTCTGACTTAAATATCTTGAATCCACCCATCCTGCTGCTGCATTGACTCCCAGCTCAGCACCTGAAACCCAGGGCTCGACAGGAGCAGGGAGCCCAGAGCTGATATTTCAGTAGCAGTTGTCCTTTTCCTGCTCTTTGCCTCCCAAAGCAACCCCTCCAGTTTTCCAAGGGATTAGACTCCTTTTTTTTTGTTTTGTTTTTTTAATCAGTAACTGTGAGTAAGTAAAAATGCAGATGGGATTTGCTGCTTTCCCTAAGCTCGCTCTGCCCTTCTGGCCTTCTGCTGGCATCCTCCAAGTGGGAAAGTTATTCTAAGGATAAAGTAGAAGTGATGTCAAAGGGAGGTGTGGTCAGGGGTGATGTTCAGAATCCTGATATGTGTCACTTGTCTTTCTTGGTGGCCAAGCCAACAGGATGTTCCTGGAGAAAACGATGCCCAACTTTGCCAGTTTAATCATTTCCTCGCTTTTTTTGCTTCTTGAGTTCTCGCTTCAATCCTGCATGTAAAAAATGAAGGAGGATCTTGGGATATTGAATACTGTGGAGTTTCAAGAACCATCTAATTTTAGAAGCTTATTGCACACCTGGAGATGTTGAGTCATTGTGTGTTGTTCCATGGGGTTTTCCTGGAGGGGTGTTTTCCTGTGGTGAATGTGTGCAAGCTGCTACTGAAGCGCATAGCCCTTCTCACCCTCTTCCTTAAAAACTCATTCCTCTCCAGCCTGGCCAAAGCCATTGCTGGTGATTGCCAACAATTCCAGTTCTCCCAGCAGTTGGCCAAGACGAGTGCAGGAGATGGGTCTTTGGCAGGAGGAAGCTCAGGAGCTGGAAGCAGCCCTGGGAGCCTTTCCCTCCTGAGCATCATCGGTGTTTGGGGAATCCAAGGGTGAATTCCTGCTGGTGCTGCCCCTCTTGCTCCATGCCAGTTCTCCTGGCTGTGTCCTGTAGTTCCTAGCTCTGGGATGAAGCTGTCCCTGGGAGCTTCCCTCCTCCTGTGTGCCTGTTCCCGGTGCTGGGCTCCCTGGGCTGTGCTGGTCCAGCTCTCCCAGGTCCATCTGGTGAACCAGATCAGGGAACAGCAAACCCAGTTTATTTTAACCTGGATCCCTTCCCTAATCCAGGTCTCGGTACAGCTCCGGGCCAGTCTTGATGGCACAAAGGCAACTGCCAGTTTTTAAGGAGAGGAAGGACAGGAAGGTGCTTCCAGCCAGGAACAACCCTGTGGTTTTCTGCAATGTTCTCTGCCTTCCAAAATTATTTCTTTCCATGCCTTTATTTCCTGCTAGGTATTTGCACAGATGTTTTAGCTTCCAGTTGCTCGAGGTGGATCTTTAATTTTTTTTTTTTTTTCAAATGTGCCCTGAGCAGAATGGAATTCACATCCGTTCTGGATAATCTGTATACATTCATTAACATTTTGCCCTATTCTTCCAGAATTTAAGTCCTAAGTGCATTAGGCTCCATGACAAATGTCTCTGGTATCGTCTCTGTGCTGTCTCCTTGCTCATAGCTTAACATCACAGCCTTCACTATTGCCTTTAAATTCTGTTCCTTTAATTCCATTCCCTGTATGAGTAAAGGTGTCTGAATTAACCTTCACAATAAACCTGCCAGGGCTTTTCCTAGTGTCCAAACAGATTCCCGTTAATCCCTCTTTTGTAATGCAGGGAAGGGTTGTATTGGAGTGTTTTGCTTTGATTTTTTTTTTTTTTAATAGAGGAAAAGGTCACACTGAGGCTGCTCTCACTGAAAGGTTTATTTTTATTTCTAAGACAATGGCTGCATATAATTTTTAATGCTGCACTTTCTGGAGGTTGACTGTTGTCAGTAGTACAGTTAATATTTCCTTCAATTAACAATAATCTTAGATAATGAAATTATTTTCTTTTCATTACAAAGTCGTTTGTGACTTCGAAACCCCAAGATTATAAATAAGTTATAATATAAAGTTATAATATATAACTTGCACAAGTGAAAGTAATTATTCCAGAGTCACTTCTAGAAGAAGTTTGGGAAAGTTGTTGAAAATGGGCAGTAAAAAAAGTGAACGTTGACTTTTGGGGAACTTTTCCCTTTCCATTTTGTGGGGTTTGGTTACTCAGAGGGCTAAACCCAAAATGTTGTGGAATAGGATTTAACCCTGCAGAATTTCAAGACATTTGCTGAATGTTTTTATTTTCATTTGATAAGCAGTTGTGGCATGTATTTTAATGCTACCACTATTTTATCAGGACCCTCTGCAACCTACCAAAGCAAGTGTTTTAATCACCACATCCTAATTAACTCCATCTATTTTATAATCTGTCTACCCAGCTCCTATCACTGGAGTCCACTTTGGTGGAAAGAAGAATCAAAATAATGGATTAAAAGAGAAATATAGAAGAATAATTGTAGTAAGATCATCATTGAAGTGTAGCTACTAAAACAAAAGAAGGAAAACTAAATTTAGGGCATAGGAGGAAGGACAGAATTAAAAATCTTGTTTTGCTGCTTGAAATACTACATGGAGTTGATGAAGATGTTAGGGAATGAGCTTCCCTACTTAGTAGCTGCAGTAATCTTAGGAAATATTAATGGATTTAATCTCTTTCATAGCAAGAAGGAAGTGGGAAGGGCAGGAGGAATTCTGGGCTGCAGGAACCTGCTTTAGTGTCTTAGCTTAACTTGGTAAGAAGGATGGAGAGGGACTTTATACAGGAGATTGTAGTGACAGGACACAGGGAATGGTTTCCCACTGCCAGAGGGCAGGGTTAGATGGGATACTGGGGAGGAATTCTTGGCTGTGAGAGTGGTGAGGCCCTGGCACAGGTTGCCCCACAGGCAGGCAGGGCTGGTTTTTTCTGTATTCTTGAAGTTTTCCCTGACTTAATCCCAGATCACACTCTTGATGAACAAGGTTGTGCCGACAGGACTTCTCAATGTTGTGCTAGTTCCCTAGATTTTCCAAATCAATACTTTCTCACAAATTCATTTGGTTTTTCTCATTCTTTAATGAATGTCTTTGCCCTTCCACTCAAAGACACTGATTGGGACTGATTGTTTTTCTGCAAACACACCCAAATTTGGTCAGTCTTGACTGTTCCCTGCTGGATATTGAGTGGTGGCAGAGGGCAGGGATGTGTGCTGGCAGCTGGACAGCCTCCTCCTCTGCAGCTTATCACAGCTTCTCTCTGCAGCAGCAGCATCCACTCACTCTGAACTGAATCATTTTAACTTCTAGTCAGGAAAAAACAGAAAAGGAGCAAAAAAAAAAAAAATCCAAAAAGGATTTTACTCTGCTGAGCAGCAGCACAATGCAAACAGGTATTAATGCTGTTGCAGCTAAAGAAAGATCCAGTGCCAAAGTTAATGAGAGGTGGGGACCGTTCTTCTCCATCTCTGTAGCAGCCAGAGCTGAACAAAAGGGGGAATGTTTGGAGAACCCCTTGGATTTTTTGGAGAAACCAACATTAAAGGTTGTGGCAGTGCTGTCCTCCTGCCAAATCCTGGAAAATCTCCAGAGATTCAGCACCATTGGACACGCGCTTTTAGTGTTTGTAAGCAAGAGCTACGGACTTCCTTGGTTTATACAAACATAAGGATGTGAAAGTATTCCAAAATGGGGACTTGGAGCAAACTGGGCTGTCAAAGCAGCTCTGAAATGGAATAATACTGATAAAGGTGTGGGGATTGAGGTGTGAGAGCAGCAGAAGGAGTGGTTGGTGATCCCGTGGTTCATGCTGAGCCTGGTAGAGCAGGCAAGGCTTGCTTTCCCGAAATCCAGGGCGGGTGGATGATGTGAGGGAGGTGGTTTTCTCCCCCGTTTGCTTGAACACTTATTTTCAGCTTCTTTCTTGCCACAAAAGGAATAATTTGTTTAATTTTACAAAATGTTACTGAAGCTGTTGGAAGTGGAGCTGCAGCCCACGTCTTCTTAATAAATGAGCGTGTGTATTCCTGGAAGGAAGTTAAAATGGGGCTGTGTTATATTTGGTATCTCCTGAAGCACTGAGGCTACTTGGAGTACAGAATGTGCTCAGAGAGAGACTAATTTGCCACTGCAGAGCTTGATGGGATGAGATTTGTCAAGTCCTTGTCTCTGCTGAAGTTCACTTATGCTTCCCTCTCTCTCCTGAAGATATTTTAGGGTTCTATCTTTGAATTGAAGGGCCGTAAAAACAAGTCAAAAAGCCTGAAACCAGAATTAAATTCCAAGCAATGACTATGCTTCTTATAACGTGGAAATACAGAAGTCAAGCACCCGTGGAAGCGACAGGTGGAGATGTTTCTGACCCGTTTCCCTGAGTGTGCTCATCTCCTGCTAACACCAGTGTTGGGATCACTGGGATATTGGAGCATCAGCAGGGTGGGTTTTGACTTCTCTCCAAGGATGCCATCTCTGATGGCAGGTGGTGGCTTCCTGCAGGAGACAGGAAAAAGAAAGGTTCAGTAAAAATGAAGATTTTACTGTTTTCTGTTCATTTACAAATTCATGCTGTTTCATTAGCTGGCATGGAGGGTCTGCTGGTGTAGTTCTACAGGGAAAGGTGGGGGGTACCAGCACTCCCTAAAAAAACCTCAGTTGTTTTACTGGATTCAATGTTTTCTGCCTCCTGCTTTCTCCCCCAGAGTTTTTTGAGTGAATGTAAACTAATACAGGATCAGTGGTTAGAAACCATGAAAAATATTTAATGTAAACCTTTTGGTACTGGGTTGATTAAAATAAACAACTGTTCTGAGGAGCTGGTCCTGCTTTGGAAACAGTAGAGTTTCTGTTCCTCCCTGTAATGCATAAAGCATGTGGAGTGCCTTGAGAGCTTTTTTTGGGTGCTGCACTTCATTTTGAGGGCTTTCATTCTCAGTTCTCTCAGCTTTTGTGTCAGCTGGGAAGGGAGGATGTAGGAGTAACATGTAAAACTCAGCCTGAAACCTGTTTAGTCCCAAATCCTGACAAATAGCTGGTAAACAAGTATTTAAATGAAAGCTTGGACTTTGTTTTCTCCATCTGGAAAGCTGGGAAGGCCTTGGTCTTATTGCCAGCTCTGGTGTCCCTTCCCTCTCCTCTAATCCAGTGTCTCCAGCGCTCCTCCCTTTTTTGCCTGCATTTCTTACATGTCCCATTTCTCCTTCTGCTCCAGTGGAGGTGAAGACCACTGCGAGCTGGGAAGAGCTGTGTTTTCTTCGGGCAGGTTTTCCACAGAGCCTCACGGGTGTTTCTCTCTCTCTCTCTCTCTGTCCTTGCTGCTGCAGAGCTCTGGAATGCTGTGAAGACTCCCTGCCCAGGCACACTCCTCTCCGGATTATCTCCATCCCAAGGAGGCTCGCATCCAAGAGGTACCAGTTCATCCTGTCTTTGTGCCCTTCAGTCATAGCACTTGGGTTTAGCTACTCCTCCCAAAACCTTTTCCCTGCTCCTTCCAGACAGGAAAGCCTTGGATGCCTTGGGGATTGCATTTGTTGCTGTTTGATATGACTTGGATTCTTCTTTCTATTAAATGAAGTTTGCTACAGAAGCACTTTATGTTTTAAAATGAGAAGTGATTTCTGGGTCAAGAAATGCATAAGCTGAAGCTCCAGCAACACTCTGTGCCTAGTGTATTTTATTGTGTTGATTTAGAAAGTTAATAAACATCAGGTCTTCAGCAGTTTGAGTAAAACACACAGTACTTACGTGCTGCTCCTATAAAGAATTGTGAGAGGGGTTCTTTTTTTAGTGTTTATTAGTCTTAATATCTTCCTAGTAAATAATATTTTTTTGTTTTATATTAAAAAGGAGATTTGTGTTCATTAGCTGGGTCAAAATCCCCAGGCTGGCACAGACACGATTCCTGATATAAACTTCTGTCACTTGCCTGGAGACAGGCAAATTGTTTTCTAATAGTTTCTATTTCTTGGGAGAAGAAGGCTGGAAACAATGTTTTCAAATATAAACTTCGCAGTGTAATTTGGTTGGAGCAGTTTCTATCTTAACTCCCTATTTTGGTTTATAGAGCCCAACATGATGAGACCTGAGCAGGTCAAGCCCTTTGAGCTTGTACATATATATATATATACACAGACACACATATATATGTAAGAGAATTTAATATGTTATAACAGTAGGAGAATGTGATCTACAGGAGCTGTGAAACAGGAACACACTCCCCCCCCCCCCTCAGGAAATCCCTCTGGAAAGTGTGCTGGGCAAATGTCCCTGTGTGCCTGCCCTTCCATTTTCCATTAGGGATTCACACTTCCCTGTTGGGCAGAGAAGACACAGGGGAGGCTGAAGTGTCTGTCTGACCCCATCCAGCTGTTCTTGTGCAGGGATATGACTCTATATGTTTTTTTCCATTTTATATGTTTTGCTGCTCACTTAATGACATGAACTTTAAATGTCAGCTGCTCTTGGGTCCGCTGCAGACCTTTGGGCACACTCTGACCCTTATCCTCACAATAATTTAGCACTCCAGCCCTGCTTTGGGTAAAGCTGTCCTAAATCAATGCCTCCTCTTTGGGTACAGACAAAATCTGGGTGTTTCTTCCTCTCTCGCCACCCCAGCTTAGGTGGGATGGGACAGAAAATGCCAAGGATTTCAGAAAAGCTTTTCCTTGCTTGTGCCAGCCTTGAGGCAACAACAGTGATCCCCTGTCCATCTCCTGCTTCCCCTTTTTCCCCTCTTCATGCTAGGAAAAAGGATATTTTTTTTTAAAAAGGGACTTTGAGGCCTCTCCTATCCCTTTTTTTCTGTGTGGTTTCCCACATTTGGGCTGTGTGCAGTTTTTTGGGGTCTGAGAAGCAGAAATCCAGGGCTGTGGAAGGGGAGAGGCAAAGCCAAAGGTGGGTTTGATGGGTGGTGAGGTGGGAGAAGGAACATGAAGTAGGACTGGAACTGATGGGAGATCCAGAGAAGAAGATTGTGTTTCAAGTGGGAATATGTAAAGTTTTGGCTTTGCATAAGAAAGATCCTGCTCCAAGGCCTCCTGGCCCAATCCAGCTCCAGATTAAGAAATTTAAGCTCAAGGGTGGAAGTGATGGAGCCTGTGGAGACTTGGCTGACCAAGCAAATCAGGGTTGCTCTCCAGGCTGGGATTGCCCTGCTGGGGATCTCCAGCAGCCACTTCAGATATTTGCTTTTGGGTGACTTTATTTTGAGTTGAAGCCCTCCCTGTTAGACTCAGTGTTCATTCGGATATCAAAAGTTGGAGCAAATTGAGTTAAACTTGAATGTGTGAGTGCTCCATGTCTTAGCTTACTTGGGTTGTTTCCTGCTTGGGAAATACCCCAATGCCCCATATCCTAATTGAAATTCCAGCAATTAAATAGTTAAACATGTGTGTGTAAAATCCATGTGTTTCTATAAATACCTCTCTTATCTCTATAATGGTTTGGTTTGATGTAAATATTTTTAAATGTGCTTTTACATTAGGCTGGTTTTTATCCAGTGTGTGTGAGTGGAATTTGGAACTGGGCCTGGACTTTATACTTCTGCTCCTCAATGTTTCTGAACTCATGTGGAAAATTTCTGGACTTTAAGTCTCCTGAGCATTTCTGCCAGTTCAGTGGGGTCTTCATTGAGATAGGAATGCACTGGATCCAGAGCTGAAGTGGAGCATTTTGCAAGCAGCTCTTGGACACTTGGATGCTGTTGGGATCATCATTTAGAGAATGTTTCTAGTGCAGGAGAAAATCCTTTGTTCACAGATCTGAAGTTTTCCTGCACTGCTGGCTCTGTTTTGGATAACAAAATTCCTTTCAGAGAACATGTGATATAGAAAATTATTTCTGTCAAGCCAAGTTATGTGCTGCATCCAGCTCTGGGGCCCCCAACATCAGCGGGACGATGTGGAGTTGCTGGAGAGAGTCCAGAGGAGGCCTCAGAGCTGCTCCCAGGGATGGACCCTCTCTGCTTTGGAGCCAGGCTGGGAGAGCTGGGGGTGCTCACCTGGAGAAGAGAAGGCTCCAGGGAGAACTCAGAGCCACTTGCAGGGCCTAAAGGGGCTCCAGGAGAGCTGGAGAGGGGCTGGGATCAAGGGATGGAGGCACAGGACACAGGGAATGGCTTCCCACTGCCAGAGGGCAGAGATGGATGGGATATTGGGAAGAACTGTGGCAAAAATATTTTAAAAGGGGATTTTTTAGAGGAGTGGATCTGACTCAAAAAAGAATTTTCAAGAATGTTACCTAGGATGAAATGCTGGGTCATTTATCTTTATAAATTCATCACCTTAGACAAGGAAGAACTTTCCCTATGTGATATATTACGGGTTGGGAGGGTACATCATAGAATCCCCAAATGGTTTGGGTTGGGAGGGACCTTAAAGTTCATCCAGTGCCACCCCTGCCTTGGACAGGGACACCTTCCATTATCCCAGGTTGCTCCAAGCCCCAGTGTCCAGCCTGGCCTTGGGCACTTGCAGGGATCCAGGGGCAGTCACAGCTTCTCTGAGCACCCTGTGCCAGGGCCTGCCCACCCTCACAGGGAAGGATTTCTTCCTAAGATCCAGTCTAAACCTCTCTGTCAGTTTGAGAGAAGGCTTCATTCCCCCTTGTCCTGTCACTCCAGGCCCTTGTAAAGAGTCTCTCTCCATCTTTCCTGTAGGTTCCCTTCAGGTTCACCCTTCAGGTGACCCATGAGGTCAGCCCAAAGCTTTTCTTTTCCAGGCTGAACAATCCCAATTGTCTGAGCCTTTCCTTGCAGCAGAGCTCCTCCATCCCTCTGATCAGCTCGGTGCCTTGTCTGGAGCTGCTCCAAGAGCTCAGCAGCAGCAGCAGTGTGCTCTGTGCAAGGACTCTGTGGCTGAGGTGAGCTTCTGGGAAACATCCTCTCTGTTCCCTCCACCTTTCCACGGCCTTCCCACAGTGTGCTCCACATTCCTGCCCTCACACAAGCTGTGCTGGAAGCAGGGGCCTTTCTCTCAGATGTATAATTCAGCCCCTCTTCCTGGTGTGCCAGCCTTGTTTGTGTTGATGAATGAATGTTCCCTGTGTACAGCCTGCAGATTACTCTGCTCCTGAGTACAGTCCTGCTCAATGTACCTGGTTCTGATTAAGTGCATTTGAATTTGGGAGTGTGCTTAATGAGCTACACCTTTCACAGATTCTTTTGTTAATTCAGAAAAGCTGCCTGCTCTGATTTATGGCGCCAAAAGGGGTAAACTACCATTAAAAGCATTAATTAGTCTTGGTTGACTGCACAAAGAATAGACTTGGTGTGAGCCAGTTTTTGATTTAGCCCTTTGATTTTTGCCTAAGCTTGTTAGAGGGTCTGTATCTCTGGCTGTCTCATGCTGGATTGTATAATTGGAATTTTGTGTGAAATTCTTAGGCTGAAGGAGCAAAAGCCAATTACAATCACTAAAGTTGTAAAGCAATTGGGCAGAACTTTGCAGATATTTCAGTACAGAAATGTTCGTTTTTAACATGTGGAAGTGATAACTTGGGATTGTCAGATTGGCAGGAATGATATCCTAAGGATTTGCTGTGGGCCCTGGTAAACCTCAGGAAGGAAAATATTCTCATTTTGCCCATTGTGCAGTGCTTCAGCTGCATGTGAATCCCAGAATGGCTGGACTTGGAAGGGACACAAAGGTCATCCAGTCCAACCTCACTGCTCAAGCAGGATCCCCAAGAGCAGGTAACCCAGGATTGTGCCCACAGTCCTTGAGATTGTGGATTTTGACTGTCCCCAGGGAAGGAGACTCCACACCCCCTCTGGGCAGCCTGTTCCAGTGCATGGCCACCTCTCAGTAAAGTTCTTCCTCTCATTCAGGCAGAACTTGCTTCATTCCAGTTTCTTCCCATTGCCTCTCATCCTCTTGTACCACCCAGCAGAGCCAGGTGGTAGCACTGGTGGTTTTTTTCTTTTCCTCTACATCTTTATCCATTTTCTACAGGCTAATCAGAAACAAAGCAAAAACCCCTAAATCTTGGAACATTGTCTGTGTTGTATCCTTGGACATCCTATATTGTACTGCTGAGTGTATTTCAGTGTATGGTAGTTCCTGTACTTCCCATTTCTGGCCATAAATTGTCCACACAAAAGTTTGAAAATTAATTGAAATGTAAAGTATAGCCTAAGCTTTCTTTCCGACAGACTTTCCATAATTATGCTTGACTGCAAAAAAACTATTCTATTGCTATAATTTTGATGATTGCCTCTGGTCTGTTTGAGAATTAAGATTTCCCTCTGTATAAAGCTTCCATCTCTCTTAGATATTATCACATTAACTGCTCCATAAAAAGAAGGTTGGATTGGGTTTCCATCCCACCTTGTCCTTGGGGAGTCAACAGTTGGATCCTCCAGCTCTGCCTTAATTTCCTGGCAGAATTAGAAGGTTCCTTCTCCCTTCCCTCTTCCTGCATGCCTGGAGAGATGATGGTGGTACCTGTAAGACTTTGGAGTATTGAACTGGAAATACCCTCTGGATATTCAGGGAGATGGGAACTGCCTTTAAAATGCATTTTTAGCAAAAATTGGTTCCTAACAGCAGCACAGATTTGAAATGACAAATATCTTTAGAGGCACAGAGGTATTTAAGAGCTGTATTCTCTCCTGCCTTCCCTGAACACATCCAAGTCCTCGGGGCAGTGAGTTTCCAGTGTCTGTCATGTTTGGCAGATGGATTTTTGGGTAAGAGTGAAAGCCTTTGAGTTTCTGTTTAGTTTTTCACTCTCGGTCAGCACATCCTTGGAGAGAAGTCCATCGTGTTGGAAGCACTGGAACAGCCAGGGAAGTGTGAGCTCCCCATCTCTTCACAGCCACAGCCTGGCCTTGCTTATTCCCAGCTCCCACAAATGTTCCCAGCTTTGTACCTCCAGTATTTGTTTTCCTTTCCCATTGAAGGAAATGGTTCTTTCCAGTATGAGAAGCATTAAATTGACTTAAATGCTTTGTTTGCCAAAGCAGCTCTTTGAAGTGGATCTTTCAAGTTTCTTATGCGATCTGGGATTTGATGAGACACATTTTAACCCGGCAGTCTCACAGTGAGGAAGGAAGGGAGAAAGGGAGGATGGAAGGAAGGGAAGGAACCTTCTAGTTGTGCCAGTTTTGATCCTAACTCACTCGGTTTTCCACATTCCCTTTTAACACTTGACTGGTGCTGGAGCATCCAGATGTTAGGGGGTCATCTGTGAGATCAGCAGGATCTCACTGGTCAGGTTTTCCAAGCATATATCTAGCATTAAGTCTCAAACTGGAAAGGAAATCCCCTCAGGAGGCTTGACCTACTCTTCAAATTACTTTCTCCTGCTCTTTTGAGGCTTTGGGTTTTATTCAGATGTTTTTTTCCTCATCATCAAGGCAGCTCGTTTAACTGCTGTGACTGCCAGGCAGAAACCTCACTCTCACTCTTACAGACCTCCTTTTCTTCAGCTCCTTCATAATAAAGTGGTTTTTGGAACAGGGCCAGCCCTTTAGCCCAAAGTGTCTTCTGGTTTCATCTCAAACAAGGGACAGCACAGCCAGATTGCTTCCCTAATCCCTCTTCCCAAATACAAAGGTGTCAGCACTGTCTAGACATTGGTGTTCCATGTGCTCATTCAAGGCTGAGGGTTCCCCCTTTCTCCTTTTCATCCCACATCATTGTCCTCAAAGCCTCCTAATCTGCCATTGCTCAGTGGGTGAAATCCCCCATAGAATTTGGGATGGATGTGTCCAGTTTGGGAGTAGGTGGTCTGTGCCCCTTTGGAGCAGAGTCAGTGAAACAGGATGAGTGAGTTCTTGCTGCTATACAGACCAAGCATGTAAAATCTCTTTTTTCCCCCCATATTCAGGCTGTATCCAGTCAGGAGATATTACACAGCAGCTGTTCTTAAACTTTTATATTTCTTTTATGGTTATTTAGTGCCTTTCTTCGGGTCCACGTTTTGCAGCTTTTCCATGGGGGACTGGGTCCCTACAAGCTAAAGATTTGGAGTAGGAAAAGTAACAATTTAGCTGGTTTCCTGGTCCTTCGAAATTTTCCTTCTACTGATTGCAGGTTTTGACCTCTTCTTTCTTTGGAAGTGTTCTGCTGGGAAGTTTAGCTAATGGGAGATCATTAGGATCCTGTTTAGCCTTGGATGTGCTCTGGTTGTGTAATGGAGAGGTTAGGTACAAAATATTGGGAAAACTGAAGACAAATTGATAGCAGAGCAAAATCACAAATTCTTTCTGCCCAAAGTTCTCTCTCCTTTTGGAGTTTCTTACACACATTTATTGTCCGTTTTTTGTATTTAAGTGTGAAAATAGTCCTGTCAGGACACTGTGGCTGATAATTCCTTGGCACTTGAGCATGCTCCTCGTGCCTGGCTGCCACACCTGGGAACAAGGAGAATTGTTGTGTTTTGTGTGTTCCATACAGCTGAATGTGTCATTTCAAGTTAAAAGTAGGACATCTTTAATGTCAAGATTGCAAAGTTCAAAAAGCAGAAGTCAGTAAGTGCACTTTCAGTTTGTTCTATATTTATGCTAGGCCTTATCAGCGGGATTTCTGTCCAGGACTCTCTCCCTAAAAAGTGATTCATCCAGCAAAGGTGTCTTGGTCTGAGGGCTGTGGTGATTGGGGGATAATTAATTACTTTTATAACTTGTGAGGCCATCTTGAAATGAAGTTCCTTGTTTCTTCTCTCGGATCTTCTCAGAATTTAGCTTGGTCTAGTGGAAGGTGTCCCTGCTTATGGCAGGGGATGAGATGGATCCAACGCAAACCACTCGGGGATTCTATGGAAACAAGCAGCACTCTACATCTGTGGAACTGCTGTTGCCTTGTCTTTGGGTAGGTCAGGTTTGAAAGGTATTTCTTCAGCAGAAGTGCCTGGAAAAGAGCTGATTATTCATCAGAAGTTACCAATAAAGAGGTTTGCTGTTGTTCCCAGGTACTGCTTGAGGATTATTTTGCCAGTTCATTAAAGGCTTGGATAGGGATTTACAAGCTGATAGCTTTGGCTCCTCCGGTGGACTCGGGCTGGAGCCCCTAAATATTTTGCATTTAATGCTGAAATAATGTGGGATTTCAGAGTGTGAAGCCAATTCTCTTGTTAGTTTAAAAAGGATTAGAGGAAGAGAGTTTGCAGACTGGGGACAGTAATTGGGTGTAACTGTGCTGTGTGGGAAAACCACTGCAGCTTATTCATCCTCCCCTCCATTCCTGCTCTTCTTGGGGTGGAACAATGACCCCAGAACGTCACCAGTGCACCCTTGAGCTCCCTTCCCCCAGCTGCCAGAGTGCAGGATTGGCAAATTCCCATCCCCACGGTGTTTCAGTGCAGTTCAGTTGTGAATCATTGCTTCGTTTGTCACGTGCAGCTCCAGCAGGCCAGGCTGGAGAGCCTTCGGTCGGAATTCGCGGCGCTCTGCCAAGGTGCTGCATTGCTGTGGGAGCCCCTGCACTGATAAAACACATTCTGACTGCACATTATTGCATCCATGGCACTGCATTCCTGCATGGGAGCTAATTAACAAGCCTAGGAATCTGTTGGGTTTAGCCCTGGGGATTACAGAGTGGGTGTGGGTGTTCCGAACTGTTAATCCATATATTTTACTGTTTGAAAAATTCATTTTCCTGAGGGTTATTTGGCACTGCAAGTGCATCAGCAGGATCTCTGTCATGCAATCAGAATATCATCTACACAAGAGGAAACATGTGTATTCTTTATCCTCAAACAAAAAGACAGCTTGCTTTACAAGGAAAAAAAAATTCCTTTCGCGACCTTAAAATACTTCATTGGGGAAAACGAAAGCTTTTTGTTTTATGCAGGCTTTGTGTCTGCAGGATCCCAGCTGAATGAACGCCGTGTAGGAATAGACTGGTGCTAATGTTGATTAAAAAAAAAAATCAGAATTGCTTGGACATGGGAGGTTATCAGTCAAACACTGCTTAGAGAAATTGTTGTAATGTGCTGCCTTCAGCACCTCACCGAGGCGTGGGGATGGGAAATAATGTGAGCAGAGTGGGCAGTGTAAGATCATCACTTTTCTCCTGATTGTTTAACTAAATCAGTTTATAGTAGGAATATCTGTTGGTAAAACGAGAGGAGAAAATTATCCTTACGTTGTCCTTGTTCTCATCGCCCTGCTCCAGGGCTTGCTGCCAGTGCAGGGAGAGCATTGTAGGATTCCCTGTGGCTCTGCCTTCCACTGTGTGTGTTTTTATAGAGTTCCTCCCCCTGTCTGCTCCTTTGATTCTGCTTTTTCCTCAGAAAGCCACACAGAGAGCTGAACCTTCAGTTCTCGTCACCATTGTCATCTTTTGTGCCATTTTCTTTATCCTTTTCTAGTCCCACCTGTGAAATAGGTGTGGTTTAAAAAAAGAAAAACCCAAATGCCAGGTTTATGATCCGGTTTTTGTATTGCTCTGCTGTGGCTCACAAATGAGGGTCACCCTCGGAACAGACACAAATGAGTTTTACTGGCTCTTAAATGTTTTTGCAGACTGATGAATTTAAAGCAGAGAGAATTAAAATGTAAAGGTGGATCTGGGAAAGGGTGTCCCACATCTGCTCCGTGGTGCCCAGATGGCACCGGAGGAATGGGCAGGACCTGATGCCCAGGAAATTCCACCTGACATGTGAGGCAGAACTTCTGCCTTGGGCAGTGCCCACACATGAGCAGATCACCCAGAGAGATGTGTAGTCTCCCTCACTGGGGATATTCCAGAACCATCTGGACATCTTCCTGTGCCCTGTGCTCTGGGATGGCCCTGCTGGAGCAGATGAGCCACTGTGGTCACTTCCAGCCTGACCCATCCGGGAATTCTGTGATCTAGAAGATTTCAGAGCTGAGCTCCAGGTGATTTTTTAAGAACCAAACCAGTTTCAAATTTTCTTCTTCCCTCAGACTGTTTTGTTCCCATGATGCCACCTGATTGAAGTAATACACCGAACCACCCTTGGATTTTAGACAATCCCAGACTCGTTTGGGTTGGAAGGGGCATTAAAAACCATCCACTCCCAGCTCTGCCATGGGCAGGGACACCTCCCACTGTCCCAGGTTGCTCCAATCCCCATCCAGCCTGGCCTTGGACACTGCCAGGGATCCAGGGGCAGCCACAGCTTCTCTGGCACTCTGTGCCGGGGCCTGCCCACCCTCCCAGGGAACAATTCCTTCCCAATATCCCATCCATCCCTGCCCTCTGGCAGTGGGAAGCCATTCCCTATGTCCTCTCCCTCCATCCCTTGTCCCAAGTCCTTCTCCAGCTCTCTTGGAGCCCTTTAGGCACTGGAATTTAACTCAGAAATGCTGTTAATTTTGAAAAAAAAAAAAAAAAAAGTGCAGTGTTTAATGCATTTTTAAAATCATTTGGAATTCATTTTCATTGCATGGATACAAAGATTACAGCATTCAATCAAGCATTTCAGAAGCTCCATCATAAGTGATTTTTGGATAGCTGAAAATTGCTTCTAGGGGATCTTTCTAAAATATCAGCCACTGCAATAGGAGCAGGATTTATTATTTTATTCAGCACACACACATTGCCTTGCATCTCTCTGCAGATGATTTCACTCTCTGCACTTTTCTCAGGGCTCTCTGAATCTCCCAACTTAATTATGGCTATTATGAATAATTTAATCTCCACAAACATTGCTTTGTCTCTTCTGTCTCTTTCCCAGTTTCAGCTGCTGGTCCCTGTAAAGGCTCTGGGAGCACCTTGCTGTCACACTTTTGGGAGTCTGAAAATCCCACATTTAATACAGGCTGTTTCCTATTGCTTAACTGCTCCCTAATCCATAACATTGCTTTTTCCTATTGTCCTATAACTTTAATTTTTCAATACTGTCTCGCTGGGGTTTTCATAAGTAGCTTTTTGAGGTGGTTTATTCCCCAGTTCTGGACTCTTTAGCCACAGTTGAAGGATTTGGGTAGAGTTATTTTGCTTCCCATGCTGTGTCTGTTTATCTGAGTGAGGGCACTGCAGCATTCCAGCCACTTTGCTTCATGGGAAAGGAGACATTGGCTAATTCCGTGATAATCCTTAGGACACTTGTTAAAGATAAGGACAAGTCTTCCGCTGTTACATTGTGAGAGATTTGAATGTGATAAAGGATTTTCGAACACATCACGGGCAGGGTATTCCAAGTTTTCCCTGACTTTTAAAGTAAACAATATTTGGTTTGATTGACTCTAGTATATATTTGCTTTCTCTGCCCTCATGAAGTTCTCTGGAAATGCCCAATCCTTCCATACTTGGAATAAACATGGAGCAGTTTATTTGCTATTTTTTACTTTCTGCCTTGTTTAAGGTGTTCTGTAGTTTTGTTTAAGCACTTCTTGGTTTGGATTTTGACTCATTTACTTCCCATTATTTCGTTTTCTACTGAGCGTCCTCTTCCCTGCTCTCCTGTTCTCCCATTTATTGAGAGTCCTCTCCCATTCCTCAAGTCAACCACAGGCAGAGTCTGTTGCCTTTTATTTTCCCACCTTTGGACTCTTCTCACGTGAAATGATCCATATTTTAAATCCTCCTGTGAACAGATGCAAATTTCTATGTCACTCTACTCATTTTAGAGCACATAGGCTTTTTCCCTGTCCCAAATAAGATTTTATTCTTGGCAGGGAAGAGCTGAAGTGCTGTTTGTTTGCAGAATTTCCGGATGACTGACGGCATGCTCAGCCCTCGGAGTCCTCACGGTAAACACAGCTCTTGCTATTGGAAAAATACATCAGAAACCCCAAAATAAAGCAGGGAATGTACAGTATTCCCAAGTTAGGAACACCACGTGTGGCTTTTGATGGCAGTTTGTTTGAGATGTAGGAGAAGTGATATCTTTCAGATGCGTTCCAGGGAGAGCCAGAACATCTTTTTTTTCCTTTTCCTACTCATCCGGAAACACTTGGGAATGAGCAATTCCACCTCTTTGTCTTGTTGATGGCTGTTTTCTCCTGGTATAAGGAAATACTTTCCACTTGTGTTAGACCATTATCTCACACGGATGTGGAGCAGATTTCCATTTGCTGTTCTTGACTGGGAAGGACATCATGAGAGAAATCTGTGGGAAGCTGGGGAAAGAAAAAGAGAAATTTGAAGTGCCTTAAGCTGCTCGACTGTGTGTTCTGACTTAGCCTGAAAATTCCTCATTTTTGGGGTGACTGTGGTGAGAATAAGCGGGGAAGGCACTGTGCCACTGATGGGGGGGCTGCTGTATTATTATTTTTATTTGGGGCTGGCAAAGCCTCTTGGTGCCAGTCAGATGCTGAAGCCCAGGAAGCTGGGATGCCTTTTGTAACACTACTGGTGCTAAATCCCTCTCCCAGAGTAATTCCCAGCTCTTTCACCTGTGTTTCAGGAAGCCTTTGAAAAGGGACTTGTCAGGTCAGATTGTCTTTCTTTGATAACTGGAAATCCCCTGGAATTTCTTGGTAAATACATTGTAGGATATGCTCCTGGTATAGGTACCCAGCAAACTCTGGCCTTGGCATAGCTCAAAAGCCATAAGTAAATATGTTCTTGGAATTACATTTTTAAATTGGTTTTTGTCTTTAACTCGTTTTGAAGTTAAAACCTAATTATGAATATTAAATTCAGGTTAAAGAATCCAATTTTCTTCTAGTTCTGCATTAAATGAGCTGCCAGAACTCACCTAGTGGTGACAGGTTGAGAAGGAACATTGTCTGAGGTGGCATCACTAAACTGCAGATCCTAGCCCAAAACTGTATTTTAAGCATTAATTTGCAGGTCCTGTCTTTCAGAAAAAAAAAAATAAATTAATTACCTCTCCCCCAGCTGGCCCTATCTATTATGAGACTGCAGTGGAAAAGCAGGATTCATGCTTTGGAAAAAGGGTGTTTGCCAGATTCTCATCTGAATTGTAAAGAGCAGCTTTGGCTTTGCAATGAGCCGTGAGTTCACGGTGCCCTTCTATGGCTGAGTGAATGAAGGATGGATTTGGGCAGTGCTGTCTGTTTTTCTGGCACTTTGTGTGACGTGGGCAAGTGCTGAACACAAAATCCAGTGGAAAATTCCCCCATGTGTTTTGTGTTGCTGGGAGTTCAGGTTGTGCTGGTTGATTTAGAAGGGAACATTGAAACACGTGTTGGCAGCACTTAAAAAGGACAGTGTTTACTGGTCATCCCAACTGGTCTCATCCCAGGAAACATCAACTGTTTATGCTGCTCAAACCACTGGAACACTTCTGGAATAGAGGAGCCCTTGCAGCTGTCCCAAATTGGCATCTCAGTGAAGCACAAAGAAACTTTACCCTGTACAAAGTGCCTTGGGTATGATGTAGAAATCTGAGCGAACTCCAGCAAAGCCATGACAGCCACGAGCCCTTGTAGCTGATTTCTGGGCAAGAGAACTCCTAAGTGGAGCAGTTGGCTGATTTAGTATGTTTTGGTCTTGTTTTGCTGCTCTGAATCAAGATCACTATGAAGAGAATGAGAATTAATTGTAGCACCATTGGATTAATTGTGCATTGGAGTTCCTGCCCTCAGAGTTGCTACAAGTTTGTCTGGATTAGCTCAGGAGCAGTGCAACAGTCCAATAGCATCCCTGTGGTCCCAAAGGCCCATATGTGGAAAAACTTTGGGATTTTGCATAAAAATGAAAAGGAAATAGACACACTCAGCATATAAATACTTTACCCAACGTGCATCTTTTCTGCAGTCATTAAATTCCTTCCAGCACAAATCTGTGGATGATTCTGTGATCCTGATAGTGAGAAATGGTCAACTCTGCTGTTAATTACAAAATCTGATGGAAGCTGAATTGGTGCAATGTAATTGATCATCTTAGACTCTGCTGCCTGAAAAGCTTCATCCCTTTATTTCAAGGTTCCTGACAGCAGTTGCTCTCCTGGAGACCCTTTAGGCCCTGGAAGGGGCTCTGAGCTCTCCCTGGCTCCTTCTCTTCTCCAGGTGAGCACCCCCAGCTCTCCCAGCCTAGCTTCAGCCTTTGGAGCATCTCCGCGGTCTCTTCCTATCATTTTTGAATAGCAAACCTCTTGTGATTTCTTTTGAGTTTTGCTTTAAGTTTATGGATATTTTTAATGTGGTTCCAATGCTGTGAACAGGAACTTCTAACTTGCTAATCTGTGAATTTGCACTGCTTATTGATGGAGGTGTGAAAAGGAAAGTAAATCACACTTATCCTAATGGAGAATGGATTCTGACCAGATACTGGGAAAAAATTCTTCCCTGTGAGGGTGGTGAGGCCCTGGCACAGGTTGCCCAGAGAAGCTGTGGCTGCCCCTGGGTCGCTGGAAGTGTCCAAGGCCAGGCTGGATTTGGTTTGGAGCAACTTGGGCTAGTGGAAGGTGTCCCTATGGCAGGGGGTGGCACTGGATAAACTTGAAGTGCCTTCCCAAAACTAATCTGGGATTCTGTGTCTTTCCTTGTCCTCTTGCTGTATCCAAACCTGGCAATGTCTTTGTAGCATCTTTGGGTGAAATACCTGTTCTTGGTATGGTCCTGCTGATCCAGCCAGCCAAAAGTTATGGAAGACTAGAGCTGGAAAAATGATTCCTTGTTCTGCAAATTCATGGATCCATAATGATTCATCTTCAGGCTGTTTGCAGCGAGGGAGCAGAGCAAGACCCAGCAGTTGCTGATGGTGAGAGGGGGGGAGCTGCCAAGGCACAGGCAGTGAGTGGCATTCCCTGGATTCCCTGGCTAGAAGGCTTTCCTCAGCCTCCCTGCTGAAGAGACAGTAAGTTTTTAGATGCTTGGAGGGCCTGTTCAGTGCATCTCTCCTGACTTCCTCTCAGCCAGACCTGGGACGTCTTGTATAATGTCACCTTCAGGTCTGTAGCTTCCAGTTAAACCTGTGCTTGTGCTTCACAGAGATCCATATTCCTGATTTGTTGCATAGGTTTTCCCCAGTAAAGGAGTCATGAAATAGTTTAGAAATCTGTACAACTCTAATTCTATGGAGCAGCTTCAGATTAACCTGGAACCTCTGTTAGCTGATGTCTTTGGATTGATTGGTGATAGCTCTGTCAGGAGATACACAGACACATGTATCAAGTCTCTAGCTTATGTCAGGAATGTGTAGGATTATATGGGATATGGACCAGCAGATCACTTCGTTAACCCAGTCAAAAAAATCAAAATCCTGGTCAGGAGGGAGCCAAACCACCCCAGCTGCAGCCCAGCTTCCAGCCCTCTCCTGGGGAGTGGGATGTGGGCACAGACATCAGGTTACACCGACCTAGAGCAGGGTAAGATGTGATGCTGAGAAAGAAGCCATGTGCAGCTGTAATTAACAGCCACTCAGCTTAGTGATTTGCCCAGGCTGTGTAGGATCCAAAGCAGGATGTGTGAACACCCAGCGAAGGAGCTTTGCAGGAAATGATCGGAGGTCGTGGGCAGAAGCTGCTGGAGCAGCTGTGAGCCTCTTTTTTTTGGGAATGTTGAGAGTTCCCAAACCTTTCCAGGGCTGCACATACTCACTGTTCTGATCACCCCTGGGAAAGTAAACCCCAGAGTTCCTGCTGCTCATCTGAAGCCCTACTTTGTTTTTTGAGCAAACACTGCACAGCCTTAAAAAGCCCAACAGAACAGGATGCTTTTTCTTTCCTGGTGAAAGCAAGTGTTAAAGACTGGATTACAAGATGGGAAATGGAGTTGTATTTTTGTGTGGCTCTTTTGTAATTGCAGGATTATGTTTAACAAAGATCCTCTTCAGCTACACCAGTATTTCATTCCCTTTGGATGCTGGTGACCCCAGGGCTTTCCTTACCACTCTGAGATGGAGTTTTTCACTCTATATTCAAGATGGAATTTCCTTTTTCTGCTTCTTAGTGTTTTGTTAACTTATTTTAGGAATGATTTCTCTGGATTTATACCAAATATAGCAGCCATGACTCAGCCTCTGCTCCTGGTTTTGGACTCAGAGATGCACTTGCTGCTTTTGCATTCCCTCTGCCTCTGTAATTTCCCTCTCTAAGTTTCTGATACAGTCCCCCTGCATTCCTCCAGGAGCTTCCTTCAGTTTACATGGCTTTCCTATTGATCTCAGGATTTTCAAGATTGTCACAATACTTTATAAATGGGCAGCAGCAGAAGAATTCAGCACAGGGGATAGGAAAAGGGTAGGAATGGTTTTAAACTGAAGAAGGGTGAATTTAAATTAGATATTGTGAAGGAATTCCTGTCTGTGAGGGTGGGGAGGCCCTGGCACAGGGTGCCCAGAGAAGCTGCGGCTGCCCCTGGATCCCTGGAAGTGTTCCAGGCCAGGTTGGACAGGGTTTGGAGCAGCCTGGGATAGTGGAAGGTGCCCCTGCACAGGAAGCTTGTCAGTGATGCCAGCTCCAAATTCCAAGGTGGTTCAGGGGCTGATGAGGGCTTTTTTGAGTGCCCTCTTAATTGCTGGTAATTGGCAGCATAGCCTGAGCAGTTCTGTCTCATGTTCAGTTCTCTGTTTCCCTGCTCTAATGTCTGCAGAAGATTTTCAGGATCAGATGGCAGCAGTGAATTGCAAATCAGGAGGATTAGCATTTGTATCAAATATGCTCCAGCAGAAGGAGATTACAAGTCCTGGGTCAGCAAGAGCTCAGGAGTGTGTAGCTATGGAACTGCTGCCGTGGTGGGGATGGGAATTGTGCTCTGTTCCTTCTAAAAGGCTGCCTTGATAGATCACAGAATCATGGAATATCCTGAGCTGGAAAGAACCCATGAGCATCAAAATCCAACTCCTGGCCCTTCACAGACACCCCAACAATCCCACCCTGTGCATCCCTGAGAGCAGTGTCCAGACACTCCTGGAGCTCTGGCAGCCTCAGGGCCGTGCCCATTCCCTGGGGAGCCTGGGCATTGCTCCATCTGGGTGAAGAACCTTTTGCTAATAATAATATTTTGCTTGTGCCAAGATGTTGTGTTCTCCTGTGAAAATGCAGAATGAAATCCTTCTCAAATGGTGTTCCTGTCCTTCAGTATCAGACCTCCCTTTCTCTTTCCAGCCAGTGGACAGGTGTTTTACGTCAAAGACCAGGAGAGGTGCAGGTACACATTTCATGTTTTTAGAGCTGCTTTTAGTGTTGGCTGAGCTGAAAAAAGGAGGGATGTGAGAACATCAACATCAGCTTCACCTCAGCTCATCCACACCGAGTTGGAAATACCTGCGGGCTCGTGTTCATTTAAAAATCAGGAGTGGGAGCAGGGGAAACCTGGGCTTCCTCTGCCAAGGGCTTAAACACCCACAGATGAGCTGCTGCCTGTGGCAAACGGGCTGCCTGAGGGGGAAATTAAAAGTGCCACCCAAAAAGCCTTTGTAATTACATTTCCATAGCCCTCAGCCACACTGGGAGGACAAATCTGACACTGTTGTGCTGATACTGAAATCTGGGCACAGCTGGGTTTTAATTTCCAGAGAAAACAGAGGGGTGTGAAGTGCATCTTCCTCTCTTTGTTTTGCCTATCTTCCATGTTCCTTTGGAATTGCACTAGGGGTGTTTTGCACATTGAGGGATGCTGGTGGGATAGCACAGCCCCAGTAATGCCAGTGAGACACCTGTGCCCTGGGAAATTTATGTGGAAATACTTCATGGAGTGTCATTCACTGTGCTTTGATTTTAAATACAGGCACCATTCTGTTTAAATTCACATAGGTAAAGAAATGAAAATATAACATGCATATTACAAATGTGATTAAAGGCTTATTATTAATTGAAAAGGAATAACCAGATCATTTTATAGTTATTGAAAGAAGTCTATTTGGGAAAAACATCTAGAGAAAGGGGGCACCTTGGGGAAGTGTCTTGCTGTGTAAAATTTGTTCTTTGTGAAGTGTGTATTCCCAGGCTCTCCAGATCATAGAGGTCGTGGCTAGTCTCACAGTTTGCCCTCCTTTTCTTTCCCTCAAGGACATTTTTTTTGCTCCTGTTGCCTGGCAATTCCCGTGAAAATTGCCCAGGCCCTGCCCTGTGCTTTCCCTGTGCTCCCTGTGCCGGTCACATTGTCCAACGTCTTAGGACTGCACTTCCAGAGGATGCACATCCAGTCTGGTTTCTCTCTTACCCATAGCATGTGCTGCCTACTGGGCTGCTTATTATATATTTAATTCCTTCTAGATCCCCTGTTCTTCCTTGCTGTTGGAATCATCTCTTAAAGCTGAATTAATCGTTGAACAGAAACCAGGAACTCAGTTGCTTTTGTTTATTAAGGAAATAAAAACCATGCCACCAGTATTTCACAAAACGTCTTCTGGGAGTACTGAGTTTATTTTCCAGGCATGGAAAAAAACTTGGGAATTCATTAAAAAATAGAGCAAATCTTACCAAAATTAGTCCTTACCAGACCGGGGGTTTTGTCACAGTTATTATCAATTTGGGCATTGTCAGAGGACAGAGAAATCCGGAGAAAGGAAATCTGTCTCTTGAGTAGGTGATGTGCACCTGTTGTATGATTGATAGAGTTCATTTAGGATGAAAATTGAATTGTTAGGGAGAAATGATGGCAGAAAAAAGCCTTATTATGTACAGAGATGAGGCTTATCAGCATGAAAAGAAATGTGTCACAAATTGGTTGCAAATCAAAGGCCTGATTTTTTTTCTTCTTTTTCAAAAAGGCACAAATAAGGGTGTGCACTGTAAATCATGGAATTGCCGTGTAATGTGTGCTGGGATCTTTTGTGCAATATAAAAAGGCTTTTTCTCTGTAGAGTTTATAATATGAAGCTGTGAGGCTACAGACAATTGTGTGTGCTTAAACCAGGTGGGTTTATTCTGGCTACACCTGAGTGTGTTGTAAAATCGACACTGAATTCTAAGAATAATTAAATTATCAGTCATAGGTACAGTCATGGAATTGTTCAACTTGGAAACAGCCTCCAAGGACATTGAGTCCAAATGTTCCCCTGGCTCTGCACCAAGAGTGCTGGAGAGGGACTTGGGACAAAGGATGGAGGGACAGGACACAGGGAATGGCTTCCCACTGCCAGAGAGCAGGGATGGATGGGATATTGGGAAGGAATTCCTGGCTGTGAGGGTGGTGAGGCCCTGGCACAGGGTGCCCAGAGAAGATGTGGCTGCCCCTGGATCCCTGGAAGCACACAAAGCCAGGTTGGACATTGGGGCTGGGAGCACCCTGGGACAGTGGAAGGTGTCCCTGCCCATGGCAGGGGTAGGAACTGGAGGATTTTCAAGGTTGCTCCCAACCCAAACCATTTGGGGATTTTGTGATAGTTGAACCTACACATGGATGCTGAAGTCCTGGTTGTTCAAGTGGCTCCTCAGCTCCTGGGATCGAGTGGAGGTGAGTACAGATGTTCACGTGGCAAGGCCGGTATTTGCTTGGCTGCTTCAGACTAAGTTTTTCCTTTTAGACATTTCCAAGAGACTTCCAGGACTTTTTAAACTGGGATTTTTTTCACTCACTGTTATTTAAAGGAAGAAGAAAATGGCTGCTCTGCAATTTCTGCTGTGCCATTCATTCCTCAAACTGGTCTTATTCCCCTGATGGAAAACAAGGAAGCAAAGCTGAGTTTTCCGGCCATCATAGGCTGGGGATTTAGTCGTTCTTTTTTTCCTGATATAAGCTGCAAGCTGTAAGCTCCTTCAAACTTCTCTTCCCATTCTTTAGTTTGGGAAGGAATGTCCAGAAATCTGTGAGAATTGTTAATTGTTGACTTGATGTGGCCTTTCAGCCCTTTCCTTTGTGTGGCTGCAAAAGCATTCCTGGTTTTGGCCTCCTGGGCTGGGTGTATTCACTGGAAACCTGAACGAGTGTTTAGGTGAATAAAAAGCACTGTAAAATCTTCTGTAATGGCAGGCTGGAAAATTCTTGGCTTTTCCAGTGGTTATGAAATATGAATATGCTAATTGAGTGCATACTGCATGTGTTAGAGATCATGCCATACATGCACTGATTATTGGCTCTTGTCCCTTTTACAGTGCCTGCCACTAACCTCTGGTAATTCCTATATGGAATGTCTGACTTATGTTTGAGGCCTAGGACAACTTTACAGACATCTGTGACCTTCATTTAAAGATTTATATCGTGGTCACCTGCATAAGCTTGCTTTCTGTTGTGCTGGTTATGTGTTGATTTACTGTGTTATTTCTGCAGGATTAGGCTCAGAGTCTATGAAAGAAATGCCAAGTAAGACAGGATTCCAGTAGGATGTGAGTTGGGTAAATACTAGAGCAGTAGGGCATAGGTGCAGAATCATGGAATCCCAGACTGGCTTGGGTTGGGAGGGATCTTAAAACTCCAAGTGCCACCTCCCACTGGCCCAGATTGCTCCAAGCCCCCTCCAGCCTCAGGAAGGATGTCAGTGTTCCTGATAGGGTAAAGGATGCTGAAAGATAGCTCTTCTGCCGAGGAACACAGCACAGGTTGTTCATGGAGACCCTTGGATTTGGGGTGTGGTGACCAGGCAGTGATCCCCACCAGCACTGCTTAACCTTTGGGAAAACAGTGCCAAACTGTTGTGGGCAAGGCGAGGGGACCAAGCTGTAGAACAGCTGATCTCCCACTTCCACTTCTGGACGTGATGAAGTGAGTCTTTGACATTTCAACCAACTATTTAGTTTCATATTTTCACTTTGAACAATGTTTATTTTGAAGGCTTGTAGTAATAATTGCAACATCACTGTGTTTGGTGTGTGTGTCCCTGTTTTTTTTTAAGCCTGAGCTGTCCCATATTTCCTTAGGAAGTTAAACCCCTGCCTGAGCTCTGCCTATGATTGTTGTGAATTTCTTAATTTCTTAATTCTGTTTGTTCATCACTTGGCAGCTTTCCCCCCCAAAAGTCAGCAACTTCTTTTGCTTATTTTTCAAGTGCTACTGAGTTGCCCCATATATTTTCTGGGTTTTGGTGGGACACATCAAGCCCAGCGTAAATCTGGAGTCTGTTTTTCTCCTTCCATGCAGCTTGGTTTCCAAATGGAGTGAGGGAATGCCACTGTCTGCCTGTCCTATGGATGGGGAAGACTTTCAGGCTCCTGGGCTTGTTAACACGGAGCCTCTTGCCAACACAAAATTACAAAAAGACGATGATAAACAAACTTCTTGCCAAAGCTCCCTTTCTGCTGACAGATATAGCCTGAGCCCTCCTTCATCTTCCCTGGTACTGCTTTGTTTCAGAACGAAGATTCCAAAATACTTAAGGAAGAAGGGACTATTAGGGAGGATTGATCCCCTCCGTTTGCACTGTTCATCTTCCTGTTTCCCAGTCTCTAAACCCCATCTGGGTCCATCCATCAGTGTGAGCAGAGGAAGAGAAGAGAACAGGGAGAGATTTGCTGTGCTGCTTGATGGAAAAGTGGGGCTGGAACCACTCCTCAACTCTGCCTAGGATTTCCAGTCTTGACCAGAGCAGAAATGTGCCAACTTTGTACGGTGTGATTGACTCCCAGACAAATTTAAATGTTTATCCTATGGCACTCCATGGGAAGGAGTGGTGTTTTCAATATTCAAGATATGGCTGCAAAGGGATTCTCACATTTTAGGGGGAATAGTTATAAAAATATCTGGTGGGTAATTAGTGGTAGTGGTTGGAAATTTTAGAGCAAAACATAAATTAAAGCTTGTCTTTGAGGATGGAAAACGGGTATTACACTTGAATCTTGGTCCTGCCAGTACAGTCTGGTTTACCTTAGAATCATGGAATCATTTAGGTTGGAAAAGTGCTCTGAGGCCATTGAGTGAATCCAGGCCAAGGCCATCACTGACCTGTGTTCCCTGAACACTTCCAGGGATGGTTATTCCACCTATTCTAATGCTTCCAGTGAGCTCACCCTTGAACCCATTGCTCTCTTGCATCTTCTCTGCATCTGTAAAACAAAGCCAAAGAGGTGATCAATTATTTCAGATTTTTAAAGAGCTTGGTAGGGGAGAAGATTATATTTATTAGTGTCAGAAATTGTCTTTTTATGGATATTAATTTTGTGTCTCGTTGTTCTGTCTGACTCCTGCAGTGCAGCTTCTCTTAGGAGAAGGAGAAGTGGTTGGCTGGGAGAAAGGTCTGAAGCAGCTCGAGAAGGCTCAGATAAGAAAGATAACTTAAGAATATTTTATTTTGTTTTTTTGTAGCGCCTGGGTGATGTTGTGGGATAGATGTTTATAGTCCAGGCTTTTCCTAATGGCCAACCCAAATCTCCCAAGGCGGTGCTTGTGGAAAGGAAGGAGCAGAGAGAAGTGTCTTCAAGCTGCGTGTTCCAGGAAGCCTTTTCAGCAGAACATAATGAAGTAGGATAGGGAAGACAAAAGAATGGAGATAATCAGCTGGAGGAGGCCGTGGCTCAGTCGGAGAGCACCGAGTACAAGTGTACAGCAGGGTTCATCTCCAAAGGGAAAGTCAGCAAGGCCTCGAGTTAGAGAAATTAATAGGAATATATCAAGAAGTCATTTGAGAGCTGCTGAGAATGGTTTGGGACTCACTGGGGCAGATATGTTAGATCTTTTAAAAAATACATGTATTTATTGGTTACCTGCTGGTGAAACCCATCACACTTGCAGATAAAACGCTGGGAATTTGCGGCAAGGAATTCATCTGCATTAAGACATTTTCTTCTCTGGAAACAAGTTAATATAACCCCAGCTGTGCCAGAATCTTTTGTTTTTTCTCATTCTGAAATTTCTTGTGGGGGAACTGGTTTAAGACCAGGTTGAACAGGGCTTGGAATAACCTGGTCTGGTGGAAGGTGTCCCTGCCCATGGCAGGGGGGTGGAACTGAATGAGTTTTAAGGTCCTCCCAATCCAAACCAGTATGTCAGTCTATGATTCAATCATTTCTCATTTATTTAGGCTCAGAGGAGTGTTTGTGTAAGCTCTGCCTAATTCAAATAGGCAAACACAATGTGCAGATATTTTGCCACCTACGTTCAGGTTCACCTGTGCAACAAGTGATCCCATCTTCCTAGTCCTTTTCAGGGTGGACTGGGATTTCCTTTACAATATTTCAATACGCAATCTAAAATATTTCATTGAATTAATAACTGAATGTTCATTTTTTGATCCTCTGGCTTTTAAGCAGATTGTAAACTTCAGCAAATGAAAGGTCGAGATTTTTCCTGCCTCAGCATTTATTTTTTTGGGCACTCTGAGGTCAGCAAATTCCAAAGTCAAGAGCTGCTTTGTGCTTATAGATTATCCATTTAATTTTTCATACAATGAAGACAAAAGGGCTCGTTGCTGTTAGAGATGTCAGGCTTTTCTCGACTGGAAGTGTTTGGATTTATTTAGTTCTTCATCTCAGAGGAAAGAGTAGGTGATGAGAATGTGGCTCCTTGGGGTTTTGTCTCCCAGGACACTCTCCTGTGTCTCCTCAGTGAAGATTTGAGTGCTCCTGTCATGGTTTGGAGGTGAAGCTGATGGAAGATGCTGTAGGACTGTGGATTTTTGGGATCAGCTTTGTTTTCCCTTTGCTGGTTTTTGAGATCACCAAGGTCAAGTGCTGTAGTGAAAACCCTTCCTCCAAGGCATTTCCATGAGGTTTATTTAGTTCTTTCCCTCCACTGGGGAGGTTGGCATCAGCTGGGAGAGCTGGGGGTGTTCAACCTGGGAGAGGGGAAGGCAACCTGGAATCGTGGAAAGTGTCCCTGCCTATGGCAGGGCTTAGAGCTGGATGATTTTTAAGGTCTTTCCCACCCAAACCACTCTGATTTTCCATGTGTCAACATGATGTGTTCACATGATATAAAACCCTGTTACATTTCTATAACAGGTTCACTATTTTGTTTCACATGAGGGATGTTCAGTCAACTCTTAAGGTGTCGCTAAAAAAAAATTAAATTAAAGAAGAAGCTGCTCATTGTGGAAATGAATCTCCTAGCTTGTGCCCACTGTCCCAGACTTTTTTGGGGAAAGGTGGGATATACCCTTGTAACTTGCCGAAATTAACCTTTACCAGATGAATTGGAAAGTAATTTAATTATTGTTTGGCGGATCCCAAGTGAGGGTCAAGCTTCAAACGACTTAAGTGAAAAATTGTCAGAAAATTAGTGGAATTTGCATGGAGTGTAAGGTCAGGAGGCCTTTTCATGTTCAAGGAGACTTTGGCTGAATCTTATTAGCATGCAATTTGTATAAAATTCATTTAAAGAGGTGATGCGCAGGTCAAGGAAGAAAAGTATCTCTTTTCTTTGTTCATACTCTCTCATGTTGGTTCTGTGCCACCTGATGTGAAATAAATTACTTTTGGCACATCGAGAAAATACCAGCATGTAAGGAATGGGTCTCTCAAAAGGCATTGCATCCCAGTGCCACAGGAACAAGGCAATGTGAGTTTAAAGGGAAAATCACCTTGACACAAGAAATTACTTAAAAGAACAGGGAAAAATGTCTGTTGTTCAGAAGAGTGCCCATTTCTGTTGTTTACTCTTTTCTTTTCAAGTTCAGAGCTACTATTTAATTTCTGGGGAGCCTGAAAGACTCACATGTCCATATCGCTGTTTTAAAAACCCTGCAAAATATATTTATTTCTCTGTAAAGATTTCATTCATTTGTTCTGAAAAGATGATGATAATAACTTTGTTAACTTCCTGGATTTTCCATGCCTGCTTTATTCTTTTAGGTTTTGTATTGGGTTAGAGGTTGGACTTGATGATCTTGGAGTTCTTTTCCAACCATAACGATGGGGATTGCAAACCCCCCTATGGAGATGGGGGGATCTGGTGTTTCCAAAGGCACAAAGTAAACCAGTGGTGGAGGAAAACAGTGGGATGGGATGCTCCTGGTGTCCTGTATAAAACCTCCATCTTGCCTTATACCTGCTACTATATTCTAAAACCTTAAATTCCAAGTTTTCCACCATGTGATATTACACGCTTCTATTCAAACTACACACTCGTGATCTCAGTTCTGTCATTCAGTTTTGGAAGCTTTCTCCACGGCCTCAGGTCAAAAGCTGTGTTTTCTTGGGGGTCAGTGCCTGTGTAGCACAGAAAGTCTAAAATTCTCAGTTTCCAGGGTTCCAACAGGGATACACTCACAGGATGGTTAAGATTGGAAAAGCCCTCCAAGGTTGGAAAAGCCCTCCCAGGTGGTGGAGTCCAACCATTCCCCAGCGCTGCTAAGGCCACTGTGACCCATTCCCCACCTCCCCTGTGGCTCTGTTTGCCCTTCATGTGGAGCAGTTCCCTCATGTGCTGGGAGCCTGTCCTGCACTTTCACAGGAGGATAAAACAGATGAACATGTAACCAGGTTACAGCCACCAAGTATCCCAAGACTGTTTGCTAGCAGCTTATTCCCATGGCATTCCTGCTGGAGTTACTCCTTGCTGGAGTCTCTCGGAGCAACTGAGCGTTGCTGTCTCAGGGATTAGGAAGCACTGGAAGCTCCTGCAATAGAGCAGCACTGGTGTTTGTCTGTTTATAATTAATTTTTAGTAGTCTTTTTGTTGGGTATTCATGGCCACAAGCGAACTCTGCAGGTTCTGGCGGTGCAGGAGGTTTAATTTTGCTAATCCTGTTTTATTCCCATTTCAGTGTAGCTGTTTCAATGCCACAACATGGTGCCTGCAATGAATTTCAAATGTATTTTCAGATGGCATTGTCTTGCAGAATGGGAGAGAAAAACATCCCTCCCAAATGCCGTTTGCAGGGGCTCTTTCCTGCTGTCTGGAAATCCCACCCTGCATACAAAGCAGGGAGGAAGCACAAACCTCTTCCTCACAAGCTCTCAAGCCCCCACCACGATTACAACCTTTTTATCTGGGATAAAAAGCATTTTCTTTCATCCTTTCATCCTTCTCAATAAGAGTGTTTTGCTTTCACCATTTGGTACACCTAATGCAAGCCACACATATGCAGTCATTTTTTAATGATTTTTTTCTACTTTTTACACACACAAGAGTACAAATGAAATGATGCTGGTATTGAAAAGGCACTTTAAAAAAGCAACTGTGATTCCAGCCCTGTCTGGGAGCAGGTCCAGCTGTCACTGGGAGGTTTTTTGGGGAGGAACAATGGAAAGGTGAAGAGTTACTCTCACAAATTTTATTTCATAAAATCACAGAATGATTTGGGTTGGAAGGGACCTTAAATCCCATCCCAGCCTTGGATAGGGACACCTTCCACTAGATCAAGTGCTCCAAGCCCCAGCCTGGCCTTGGGCAGTTCCAGAAATCCAGGGGCAGCCACAGCTCCTCTGGACAGCCTGGTCTTACACTGATTTTCTTAAAGATCTTCTTAATGCTCTGCTGTGTGTTAGTGAAGCCACTGATGGAATTCCGAGTCTCCCCATCTCTTCCCACGTGCTTCTAACCCTGATTTCCTTTGCTTTGAGAATGGCTTCTTCAGTGCTAACTTGGGGGTGGAGGGACAGCTAATTAATTAAGCACTAATTGTTGTCAAGTCAATCGGTGCTAACATTTAACGTTTGACTTGTTTACTCTCCAAGGTAAAGCAAAAGGAGTTAATGATCTAACAAATTGTGTCCGCATCATGAGGGGCTTGTTTGGATAGAATGGTGTTATTTATGAACTGTAAAATAACACATTTTAACAAAACTCCCAGATTTTGAAGCAAGATGGGTTTGATTCTGGTGTGAAATTACCACTAGATAGCTGTGGAGACAAATGCATTGCCTAATAAAGCTTAATGACTGATTTTCCCATTAATCAGAATTGAGAATGTACTTCATTAAGATAATTAACTGAGCCAGTTGCTTAACTGACAGTTAGGAGACACAAATTCCCAAGTTACTTGCTTTCCTTTTAATAAAACCCACAAGAAGCTGACCCGGCTTCATCTCCTTTATTGGAGGGAGGAGCACGAGGGCTGTTGAAATCTCCTGGTTCACATAAGCTCTGTGACAGAGACTCCCTGTGGGATGCTGGTGGGATAAAGAGGTGGCTCTCCCCAACCCCACACAGGATCCAAGCCTTGGCCTCCAGGTTTTCACAGTCAGCTCACGCTGAAAGCTCACCAAGACTTGCCCTTCTCCATCTCGCCAGCGGCAAATAGTTTTTTATCTGCTGCATTCAGAAAGGTCAGGTCTTGGGCAGGCTTGGTTTTATCACCCAGGAACTGCTCACTCTTCCAAGGGGGAAGATTCCTTTTCCTGACTTTGTGGCTCCTCCTCTTTGTTCATCATGAGCTGGAAGTGGGGTCATGAGTGCTGAGCCCCCCTGGAGCAGGGATGTGGAAGATGAATCTGCTCTGGGTACATTTGTAGGCGGAATACGCAGCGCTGGAGAAGTTGTGGGAATTAACAGAGAGATCCAAAACTTGAATTATTAAATATGCTATCTGGTTGTAATGTCTGGTTGTAAATCCCTTCCTTCACAGCTGTCTGTGTCTGGAATTCTAACAGGGTGATGCTATCAGGACTCTGCACACACAGCAGAGCCAATGTAAGGCAACAGTCTCAACTCTGCTTTTCTTTTGTCCTCAGAGTTCCCGGTCTTCCACCATGAATCCTGTTTACAGCCCCGTCCAACCTGGGGCTCCCTATGGAAACCCGAAGAACATGGCCTATACAGGTAGGACAGGGCTTGTGGTTTTTCCTACATGTGTGTGTGTGGTGGTGGATAATCCCTTAATGAGGGAGAAGGATTTCCCCTCAGGGAGCTGGATGGGAACGTGACTCGCAGGAAAAACCCTTCAGCAAAGCCAGCGCAGCGAGGGTGGTGAGAAGAGTTGGAGCTGAATTCATGCAAAGAGGATGCCCTGGAAATCCTAAGGAAAAGGATCCAAAGGGGTTTTCTTTAGATTAACAAACATGCAAGCAGGTGCTGGGACAGTCAGCAGGAGGGCTCCACTCTGGAGCTGCACTGAACCACTGGGATGCATATGCTGGAATAATCCAGCTGTGGAAATGAGAATCCCACAGCCAAGAGCCCCTTGTTTGGAGAACATCCAGTTATCATGATAGGGGGTCACTTCAGCTACATTATTGACTGATTTTTTCTATTTCGAGTTGTGCTTTGCTTGAGTTAATCTTATGTCTGATGTCTGTTTGAAACATTCTTTAGAACTGAGTTGTCTAAAGATGTCATCCTTAATACTTGAAAAAGGCTGGCCTTGAAAGATGTTTACAAGAATTTTGTAACTAGTGAGGAACTAAAGTGTACTGATATGGAAAGAATTCAGCTGGGAGAGAAATGGTCCTCTGGAAAAAGAAAATCCCAGTTCAGGTGTGTCTGGTTTTCCCTGTGGATTATGTTCATCTTGACTTGCTCTGATCTTGTAACCGCCTTACAAAATCAGCCCTGGAAAACTCCTTCTTATACCATTTTGAGGAATGTAATCAGCTATTGAGTATCATGTTGTGTTAGGTTTTCCTGCTTTCTATTTGCATTGCCAGTTGGATGTATTGACTTTCACCTAATGTGTGGAATTATTTGGGAATGTGCTTTTGTGGAGGAGAATGGTCTCCAGCAAATGAGAATGAACATCAAATACTCTCAGGTACTTTGTGCATGGAATATTCTGGTTGAGTTTGGCAGCTCTTCCAGCTGGTGGATCAGTGGGGCTGTGAGGAGCCCTGTCTGAGACTCTGCAGAGCAGAGAGTTCCTCAAAGGCGTTTTGCCTCATTTTTATTCATCCTTTCTTTTTCCCATTCCAATTTATGCAGCTGCTTTGTTGGAGATACTGTAGCTTGGGGGAACTTTGGTCTCACAGTCAAAGCACGAGAGGCTTGAAAGAAAAAAACAATCTCTATGAAAAAGTCTCTTCAAAAATCTCCCCATTGTGAGAGGACTGTGGACTCCAGCAGCGCGTGGGTGATAGAACGAGCTCATAAGTGCACAGTTATTTTCCTACTCTGGAAATAACAGGAATTTTGTGGTTTTCCAGCACAAGAGGCTACTTCTCTCCCACTTTGATATATTTTTTTGGCGTGTGCTTAGAACTCCACCTTAATATCCATTCAATGTACATTTCTGTATCTGCTTTCATACAGTCCTGGGTGTCTTAGAAGCTGCTTTCTGGCGCTTGAAAAGACAATTTAAATATTGAGATGCAGATTGGTCAGAATTTGGACCTTGACCTTTCAAGGTCCTTGACCTTTCTAGAAGAATTTTAGAGGGGGAATTCTGCTTTAGATGAAGGAATTAATGGAGTTCCAGAATGGTTTAGGTGGGAAGGGACCTTAAAGCTCATCTGATTCCACTCTCTACAATGGGCAGGGACTCCTTCCATAGACCAGGCTGCTCCAAGCCCCATCCAACCTGGGCTTGAACACATGAATTCTGCAGGGCTCCATTTGGAATTAGTAAAGTGCCAACGTTAATGGAATGTTGTCTTCTAAAATAACCTGCTGGTCGATCACTGTGAAGTTCCTACTGTGCCCTTAACTGTGTAAAATTTGACTTGGCCAACTTGTGCCAGCTCTGATCCATGAGGAGATCAGGAGGAGGTGGCCCCCAGAGACTGGTTTCATCCTAAACCATCCTTCAGGCATTTGTCTTCCAGAATTTGTGGTAAATGGTAAAAAAAACAGAAATCAGGGGTGGATGCACAGGATAATCTTGGAGGGAAAAGTTGGAAACAGATCAGACTGGNATACTATAACTTTAGGCTGAAATAATGAGTTTTAATCTGATTTTCTTTTCATCCTGACTTCTGTGTTGTTTTCTGGCAGAGCAGGGAGAGAGGTCCATTGCAAGATAAATAATCCAGGGGTTTTTTTCTGCCAGATTGGCTGTTAGGGAAAATAGGAAATCCTTGAGTTAGGGAGAATGGGAAATCCTTGGCGTATACTCAAGTACTTGATGAACCATCCGTTTATTCAGATNAACAGGAATTTTGTGGTTTTCCAGCACAAGAGGCTACTTCTCTCCCACTTTGATATATTTTTTTGGCGTGTGCTTAGAACTCCACCTTAATATCCATTCAATGTACATTTCTGTATCTGCTTTCATACAGTCCTGGGTGTCTTAGAAGCTGCTTTCTGGCGCTTGAAAAGACAATTTAAATATTGAGATGCAGATTGGTCAGAATTTGGACCTTGACCTTTCAAGGTCCTTGACCTTTCTAGAAGAATTTTAGAGGGGGAATTCTGCTTTAGATGAAGGAATTAATGGAGTTCCAGAATGGTTTAGGTGGGAAGGGACCTTAAAGCTCATCTGATTCCACTCTCTACAATGGGCAGGGACTCCTTCCATAGACCAGGCTGCTCCAAGCCCCATCCAACCTGGGCTTGAACACATGAATTCTGCAGGGCTCCATTTGGAATTAGTAAAGTGCCAACGTTAATGGAATGTTGTCTTCTAAAATAACCTGCTGGTCGATCACTGTGAAGTTCCTACTGTGCCCTTAACTGTGTAAAATTTGACTTGGCCAACTTGTGCCAGCTCTGATCCATGAGGAGATCAGGAGGAGGTGGCCCCCAGAGACTGGTTTCATCCTAAACCATCCTTCAGGCATTTGTCTTCCAGAATTTGTGGTAAATGGTAAAAAAAACAGAAATCAGGGGTGGATGCACAGGATAATCTTGGAGGGAAAAGTTGGAAACAGATCAGACTGGAAAAATTAAAACAGGTCCTTGGTTACGTTGCTGGTAAAACAAAGAAACAAATGTAGGACCGCACAGCAGGAAGATTCCTGCTTTATTGTTCCATTGCCCAGGTGGAAGGTAAGGAGTCAGTGGGCCGAACTCTTACAGTGAAGTCTCAAAATAGAAGTCAAAAATCATTTAACAGCAAAAATCTGAATTTGTTTGAATATGTAATCAAAGACCCGAAGTTCTGTAACAAATGAGGAGGAGAAAATTTAAATTTTATCCTCTGTTGAGAAAAGACAGCCAACTCCTGAGGGTGGTCTGAGCAGCTATGAGAAGAACTGTGGAATAAAACTCAGGTAGGATAGAAGCAGAAAGAAAGCAGTTTGAATTCTGTGCTTTTGTGGGTTTTTTTTTGTGCTAAATGTGAATGCTTTATACTACTTAATATTTTGTTTATTATTATTATTTTTTAATTTATACTATAACTTTAGGCTGAAATAATGAGTTTTAATCTGATTTTCTTTTCATCCTGACTTCTGTGTTGTTTTCTGGCAGAGCAGGGAGAGAGGTCCATTGCAAGATAAATAATCCAGGGGTTTTTTTCTGCCAGATTGGCTGTTAGGGAAAATAGGAAATCCTTGAGTTAGGGAGAATGGGAAATCCTTGGCGTATACTCAAGTACTTGATGAACCATCCGTTTATTCAGATTCTTGATTTTTCCATTTTGATCTTCCTTAATGGAAGGAAGTGAAGGACAGTTATTTCCTAAGTAATTTTTCAAGTGTGGTCTGGATTATCTGGATTTTTATGGGAAATAATAATTAGGTTTAAAAAAGGAAATTTTAAAATACAGTTACTTGGTGAGATAAAATCAGAATTGTTCAACTGATAGGAGGAATGTTTATGAAAACAATCTCTAAGGGACTTATTAAGCACTGGTGGCTTCTCCTGTGTCTCATTTTTGGGGTCTTTAGAGCTCCCAAGTCTGTTGAATTGCACCCTCCTTCCTGCTTTTCAATGGAAACTGGAAGAGGAGGGGAATAACTTCTGCTGGCAGTGTTTGCTGCTGCTCAGCTGAGGGAAGGTGACACAGGGAGAATATTCTGGCTTTAGACAGAGCTACATCTGCCGAATGCCAGCTTTGTGCTCCAAGCCCTGGCTCCTCGTGCCCAGCTGGTGACGGCTTCCACTCCACTAATTCCATGGATTTTGGAACATCAGCAGCATCGCTTCAGTGTTGTTTACTATTTAATTAAACCAGACTGTAATTAAGTTGGATCTTCATGTAAGCTGTTGTTTTAATTGAGGCTAATTTTAAAATGTATTTAAGGCCTCCAATGCGCTTTTTTGTTCTTGGTAGAATTCACTTTACCTGCCCTGGATGGGAGCTGCTGAAGCACCTGGTTTTCCTTTGGCATTCCTTCCCATTTCCTTGCACCCACTGCAGGAAGGCACCAGTGCTGCAGTAAATAGATTAGCCCATTGGTGTGGAATCAGGGGTGAAGAATCAGTCTCTCCTGGAGCTTGTTTGACTTCAAGCGTGAAACTCTAAAGTGTTTGTGATAGCTCACACCGTTCTCCCTCTCCCTACCAGGAGCTGATTAATATGCTGATAAGATGCTGTGATTCATGAACCTCTGCTAGGCTGACTCTGTGTTCAGCAGAGTTATTCCTAAATAATAAATGGTAATAAAATCTGAGAGCCTGGAGAGGCGGAGTTGGTTGGGAAATCTCCGAGGGATTTTGTGTCACGCCATTTCTCAGGTCGTGCTGTGACAGCGCCTGCTCGGGAGGGATGTTCACAGAATCCTGGAATGGTTTCTGGAGGGGCCCTGGAAGAATGTCTCATTCCAATCCATAGCCTTGGGCAGGGACTCCTTGCACTATCCCTGGTTGCTCCCAGCCCCAGTGTCCAACCTGGCCTTGGACACTGCCAGGGATCCAGGGACAGCCGCAGCTGCTCTTCCCTGCCCACCCTCGCAGGGAACAATTCCTTCCCAATTTCCCATCCATCCCTGCCCTCTGGCAGTGGGAAGCCATTCCCTGTGTCCTGTCCTTCCATCCCTTGTCCCCAGTCCCTCTCAAGGTCTCCTGGAGCCCCTTTAGGCCCTGGAAGGGCTCTGAGCTCTCCCTGGAGCCTTCTCCTCTCCAACATTCCCAACTCTCCCAGCCTGGCTAAAGAGCAAAGAGGCTTTCCCTGCATAGGACCCCTTTGTGCTCCTGAAGAGCAAGACATATCCCTGAGTTGGGCTGTTTGCAGCACTCCCAACTTGAAAATTCCCAAGTTTTGTCAGTTTTTTTCTTGCCCAAGGTGAAACCACACATTTGTTTGGACATAATGATGAACAGAGGGAATCTGTGCCCTCCAGCCACTGGTTTTGTTGGCAGGACAGGAGGTGAAGGGTTCTCACGTGTATTCCTGTCCTAATCCCTGTCATTTGTATTCATTGTTGAACCTCAGACACAACTGCACATGTGAGGAGTGGCCTCATTTACTCCTGACTGTTCTTTAATTTATTGTGATGTTGAAAGTCAGTGGCCTTCGATGTTGTAGAAGACAGAAGGATGTTCCGATAGGATTTCTGCTGTCAGCTTTTAATCCTCCTTTGCATACTCTCTGTGGGACAAAGATAATTCTAGGCGTGATTTCAGCCTTCTTTATGAACTTACAATTATAATTTGGCTGTATTATTCTCTGGAAATGCTGGGCCTTTGATCAGCTCTTTGGCCAGACAAACCAAGTTCTTTCACAACTACTCTGTGAAAGGGGATGCATTTTATATTTTTTCTCTTTCTTTTTGGCATTCCTCAGCATTTCTGTGGGGAGCACTGAGGAACATGGGCAAATGGCAGGGTTGAGGTGCTCTGTCCTTACTTCTCCTTCTGCTCTAAAGACGTGCATGCACGTCAGCCCTTTCCATGGATTGGGAAATGCCACTCCTGGATTTAATTAGGCAATCCATCGCTTACCAGGTCTGTAAAACAGGAATTCTAAACCGTGTTCAGGGTGTTGAATTGATTTCAGGGTGATTAAAAATGTATGAAGTGGATACAGTGAATATTTTTCCTCTGGCGTTTCTTCATGTTTATTAATTGGTGTGTATAGAGTAGACAGGAAAATCCTACTTGACTGGGAGAAGAATGAGCTGTGACTTGTGTAGGCTCTCATTGTTTTTATGTTTAAATGTGTGATTTTTGTACGGGAATACTTCCAAACAACTTGCTGAATTCCTCAGTGTTGGAAGCTGCTGAGTTTCAGCACTGAGATCAACAATGGATAAATCACCATCTTCCTAAAGAATTAACTCAGGGACTTTCTTGAAGTTGTAAAAGGCATAAAACCACTAAGGGAAGGAGGGAGGAGTAGTTACTTGTTTGGGAGAAGGAAGCAGAGGGGTTTGGGTCAGATTAGGGATGTTTGTGAGTGGCAGATGTTGCTCAGGGCAATGGTGGAATTCCATCCCTGGGATTGTTCCAAAGCCATGTGGATGTGGCACTTGGGGACATGGGGCAGTGGTGGCCTTGGCAGTGCTGAGGAACAATTTGGCTCGATTTCCCATCCTTAATGACTCTGTGGTTCTAAAATAATTCATGATATCCACTCAGCTCATTTGGAGATTGGTCCAACTGATGCCAGCCTTCCAAGGAGTTCATAGGAACTTTGGGAAACATCCCTCACCCCTTGTTTTGTAACTGTTTGGAGAAGGTTTTACAGGCTTTTGAGTTCCCCTGCGTTGTGAAGAAACAGAATAGTCTCAGATCTTAAAAGCAAACAAAACTCAAAACCCGTGTTCTGTTTTCCCAAGTGACCTCATTGTGGGCCTTCTCCTCCTCCAGGCTTGGGTGAGTCCGTGCAACTGGCTTATTTCTGCCTCATTTCTTGGCTGCAATATTGATTTTGGTTTTCCTCGTGGTGGAAAAGAAACGACAAGATTAAATGGCCATGCTTGAAGAGGGCTGGGGAAAAATTGTGAGGCAGAGAAGCAAAAAAGCCTAGGTGTGGAAAAAAAAAAGATGGCTTTGGAAACAATTTTGCAGAGAAAAGTGCTCCATCTGAAGAAAATAAAAGATGAACAGAATTTTCTTGTGTCTCAATTGCTTTTATAGAGTACAGGCACATCTTGTGAAGTTTTTCACTCACTTGAGGGAAAGAGAAACTTTATTTTTAAGCATGAGCCCCCCCCCCAAATTTCTGTCTTAAATGGCATATAGACAAATTCTAACCAGTGCTTTTGGCTTTTAAGTACACACTCAGTATTAAACTTGACAACTGAAGGGTTTTTTTGTTGTCCTCTTTCTTAATGTGTTTATATCAATATGAATGAAACTGGGTTTGGGTGGCTTATTAATTTCTAGTGTTTCTGAGCCATCTCCTTTTCCTTTGTTTTAGCCGTGAACAATTGTTTTCCATTTAAAAGTTCTTTTTCTGCATGTTCCCTTCACTTCCATATCTTTTCCTAAGTTCCTCTTGCTCTGCTTCTGAACAAGGAGCCTCTGTGTAGGAAGTCAAAATCACATTGGCCATTTCAGCATCACAGATTGAAGCTGGAAAAGAGCTTTAATATGATCCAAGTCCAGATGTTCCCCAGCACTGCCAAAGCCACCACTGCCCCATGTCCCCAAGTGCCACATCCACATGGCTTTTAAATCCCCATTCCAAGGGATGGAAAATTTGGGAACCTCTGCCACGGGCTCCATGGACCTGGAGTGTGTCCTTGTCATTCTGCAAGGTGGAGATGGGGATTCATAAACCAGGATGGAAACATCTCCTGGCCCTGGCACCCCACATTTCAGGGAATATCTCATCCAGAGATAAAATCTCACCCAGTATAAAAGAAAGGCCTTTTCCTGCATATTTATTTCTGCCACTTGCAGTTCAAATTCATATGCTGGCTTGTTTTTCTCTCTCTTCATGCTTGCATGTTTGCACCCCACACATTCAATACCTCTTAAATCCCTGGGTGCTTCAATTAAATGATTGCAAATAAGCTCCAAGGCTGCCTTGTGATCCGTTGAAAACCCTTAATATTTTCTGCCTTTCCTTCCCCCCACACCTTTTTTTTCACCTTGCACAACAAATAAATGGTCAGATCCTTGTTATGTTTTTTCAGGCTGAAGGTAATAAATTAAAATTTAGTGGCTTGACTTCTGCAAAAATGTTTTTAGATTAAATATTGAGTTTTTCTTCCCTCCTGGTGCACAATTATTTCTCACACTGGGTGCAGTCAATGTGATCCAGCACGGAGGTTTGTACAGACAGAAACGTGAGCTGGCCCAGGCTTGGAAAAGACTTTTATAAAGCTTCAGAAATAATTCCCTGCTTTGTACCAGATCTGTTAATTACTGGGTCTGTTTTCCTACTGTGCTTTATACCTAATATCTTATTTCTAATTTAATGGGGATCAGCTTTCCCGAAGTGGAGCGGTTGAGTTTATTAATCACAGAATCCCAGAATGGTTCGGGTTGAGGAGGGACCTTAAAGATCATCCAGCTGCAGATCTGTTTTGCTGTTCTGTTTCATTAGACTTAGCCTGGTGTGAAGCCAAAATCAGGTGTTGCTTATATGCAAATGCATTCATATAGTTATTTTAAAGAGTGTGTGGCTGCTCTTCCCTCTCCCTGCTCTTGCTGGCACTCGGCCTCGTTTCATCTGATGCAGTACTGGGCTAGAATTTTAATGTCTCTGCGGCCAGCGATGATTTATTAGATCCCAAAGCCCTGGCTCTGAGTGCGGGAAGAAAATATTGCAGCACTGAGCTGCCTTGGCAGTGCTCGAATAAATGAGTCCTGAAAGACTCTTTAGTGTTGCAGCCTTTTTTTCCCTTCTCCTCCCCTCGCCCCCACTGCTCCTTCCCCCTGCCCGACCCCTGGATTTCTTCGGATGGTGAGAAGTGCTCCTTTCCTCACGGGAATTCCCATCTCCGGGTCTTTTTACAGGAAGGTATTTGTCAACAGCCTCTTCATGTAAAGCCCTTTGAATTCCCAGAACGAGCTGCTATCCTTGTTCTGGGAAATAACCAGCCTTTGTAAGTAGGGTGCAAGGCTTGGGCTCCTGGTGATGACCTAGTGGTACATAGGGAAGATCATGGAATTCCAGGATGGTTTGGATTGGAAGAGACCTTAAAGGTTTCACCCTCTGCCACTGACAGGGACACCTTCCACTATCCCAGGGTGCTCCAAGCCCCGTCCAGCCTGGTATTGGACCCTTCCAGGGATCCAGGGGCAGCCACAGCTTCTTTGGGCAACCTGTACCAGATCCTCACAGGGGAATTCCTTCCCAATCCCCCATCTAACCCTGCCCTCTGGCCGTGGGAAGCCATTCCCTGTCCTTCCGTGCTTTGTCCCCAGTCCCTCTCCAGCTCTCCTGGAGCCCCTTGAGGCCCAGGAAGGGCCTCTGAGGTGTCCCTGGAGTCTTCTCCTCTGCAGGTGAGCACCCCCAGCTCTCCCAGCCTGGTTCTAGCCCTGGGGCAGCTCTGTGGCCTCCTCTGGGAGGAGGAGCCTTGTCTGACCTGTTCTGAGGTCATATCTTAGCAGTAACCTGAGGAAAGAAAGCCAGAATTCAGTGTTCCCAGGACCAACAGCAGTGTGTGACCTCCTCTCCGAAGCTGCTCCCCAGCCCCTCCTTGCAGGCATCTGTGAGCCCAGCAGCCCTTCCTGGGAGCAGGTCTGAGTAGTTTCACTTCATCAACAAAATAATTTTCAGGAACAAGTGGAATAAAGAAGAAGTTGGGCTGAACAGATGATCTCTCAGAAGACTGAGAGGAGTCAAGGGGAGGGTTTCGGAGAAGTACAAGGAAGAAACCCTGGAGTAGTAACAGGTGGAACTTCGGAGCTCGTAGTAACAAAATTCACTTTAGTAAGTAACCAGAGGAAATGTCCACTTTATGCTTGATTTGTTGCCATCTATTTACACTTAAAAATGACATTTCTGTGCCTCATCATTAGAGACCTCATGTTTGGCAGCAAAGAGCATCCATCTCCAGGGAGAAGAGGTTGATTTTGTGGCATTCCCAGGAGATGCAAAGCACATGGTGGCTGTAAATGAAATCACATAGGGGAAAACCTTGATTTTTACAGCTTAACAATGAAGAGTTTCATTCACAAAGATGAATGTGTTTAGGCATCAGAACTTCTGTTTGCCTCTAGTTCTTTTTGTTTCAAATTAGGGACTCTTATACCCAACACCCCCAGCTCTCCCAGCCTGGCTCCAGAGCAGAGGGACTCCAGCCCCTGGAGCATCTTCTGGCCTCCTCTGGACTGGAAATCCAGATTCTTTTCCCCTAGTTTGGGTGTCTTGAAAAACTGGGCATTCTGTGATATTTAATGTGCTGTGAACTCTGGTTTGAGAAGAGGTTGTCAAGATAGGACTTGAGTCATAAAATCCCAGAATGGTTTGGGTTGGAAAGGGCCTTAAAACCCATCCAGTTCCACCCCCTGTCACAGGCAGGGACTCCTTCCACTATCCCAGCTTGCTTCAAGCCCCGTCCAGCCTGGCCTTGGACACTTCCAGGGATCCAGGGGCAGCCACAGCTTCTCTGGGCACCCTGTGCCAGGGCCTGCCCACCCTCACAGCCAAGAATTCCTTCCCAATATCCTTCATCTGTTGAAGGATATTCATCCCTGTTTTTTTTTTTCCCCCTCCTGTGAGTGCTTCACTTTGGCTGTGGAGTTTTAAACTTTTCTTTTAATCCCCACAGTCCTTTATCCCTCCCTTGCTTCTCCCAAGCTCTCTGGTTCCTTGAAGGCACTACTGTGGAATTCTCCCATGGAAGATGTTGGATCCGTGATGAATAAAGATGAAGTGGAAGTGGAATGCTTTCCCAATAATTTCAAACTTTGGTTATCATGACAACAGGTTACAACTCTCTTCATTGCCATGACAATCTCCTGCAAAATTGTTAAAATGCTGGCTTATGGTTATTTTTAGTTTGTCCTCTATTCCCATGGAGACCAACTTTTCCTTGAAGTGTTTGATGCTTTGTGCTTGGAGCCTTTAATGAGCCCCACAGAAGTGTGGAAGTCAGGAAAGGCAGAGGCCTCTGAGGTCAACCCATCCCTCCATCAGCCTTGAGGGATGCTCGGTGCAGTGGCTTTGCTGCTGCTTTTGTTGTATTGTGGGCACTTCTTTTTTATTGTTATTATCTTCTCTTGTGTGATTTTTAACATTTACATTTCCTGTAGTGCCCGAGCTCTTGTGTTCTTTGCCTATGAGCCTGTTTTATTGTATTCTTTGCATATGACCCTATTTTTTTGCACTAAATTCTGTCTAAAAACTTCACATTCTGCACAGGCCACTGGGAAAAAAATCTACAAGGGAAAATGAAAAGCTATAGAGGAGCTTGAACAGAACACATAAAGTGGTAATTTTTAGTTGCTGGGTTGTTTTGTTTTCTCACAGAAATTAACTTTTCTGTCTGTCAATTTACTAAGAAGTTTTACTGGAGTAACATTTGCTCAATCATCTGAACATTTACTGGCATATAATTAATATATTACAAATTAATAAAATATAACAAATCACCTCAAGTAAAAAGGGAACTAAAACTACTTTGTGATCATCCTTTGTCCATGGGCTTTTATTTTTTTTTTCCCAAGTGTTTCTGGAAGGTGGCTGAGTCTATGTAGGCTTTTTATTTGTATCCATCACACCCTGAGTGAGGATTTTCACTGAACTGGGGAATTTTTTCCACATCTAATAGCTGTTAGAGGTGTTCTGTAGTTTCTTAAACATCTTAAATTGTTGTGTCGTTAATACCAGCTGAACTTGGAGCTCCACTCAAAGATAATTCTTCCACTATCCCAGATTGCTCCAAGCCCCATCCAACCTGGCCTTGGACACTTCATGGATGGGGCAGCCACAGCCTCTCATACAGATAATGTTTCTATCAATAATTTTAAACCTCTAGAAAGGCTCAGGAGCTTATCATTGATGGTAAAAATATCTTTTTAAATGGTGTAAAATCTTTCTCTCTCTGGGATAATGAAATCCTTTTGCTGTTCAGGTGACTCTGAATCTTTTTACAGCTGATAAGAGCAATCAGAAGAGTTTTTAATGCCTCTTGCTTGCAGAATCTCAATGCTCATCAGAGTCCTTTTGCTCTCTGGTGTGTCTGAGTTTGCATTTTCCATGCAGAATCCAAATAAAACATGATTTCTGCACAACACAGCCCTCATCTCTAGGACTGTAAGGTTATTTTGGCAGCAGGATTTCCTGGGAAGGTTGATGGCTCAGTTCTACTCTGCAGCTACAAACAAGAGTGTGAAATATGGTGGATTTTTGTAGCGCTAACAGCGGTGGTAAGATTTTTATCAGGATGTTGCTCAGCATCCTGTAAGATGCAAGGAAGATAAATCCTGATGCTGAGGCTGGAGCACTTAATTGAAATAATAATCTATAAATCCCTCTTTTTTTTTTTTCTTTTGTACTGCTACTTGTAGAGGACATGGCATAATTACCCTGATTTTATGTTGATGTTGATTGCGAGGTATGTGGCTGTATTTAAGTGTTCCCACAGAATTCTGGCCACGTGCTGCTCCCAGAATAATTCCTTTGCCCTTTCCATGTGTGGTTAAGACACCATTTAGCTTTCCCCAATCACTATTTTATTCTAATGGCTTATACTTGGTAATGAAGGTTATAACTAATATAATATATGTAAGGTATTGATACCACTGTTTATGTTTTTCGGATGGGGTGGGTTTTGTTCCTTGGGTTTTTGTTCTTTTCACATTATTTAGGACTGCAAGGAATAGAATAGAACAGAACAGAATAGACCATTACTGTTGGAAGGGATATCCAACAATCATCTCATCCATCTGCCTGCCTAATTCACTGCTGATCATGTTATTAAGGGCATTATTATTTGGTTTTTATTTGCATGTCTGTGACCAGTGAATTAATTTTATGAGACAATGTTGGTTATAAAATCCACCATGATCTGTTCTTTCTCCAACTTTGGGACCAGCAGCTATAGGGAAGTGCAATGAGAAATCTCCAGGCACGGAAAAATGGAGTTTCCTTCTACCTGCACTTAGCAGAAAATTCAGGAGGTAGCATGATTTTGGAAGGAAGGGGGAATTTTTCAGATTTTCCTATGGGAATTGCCCAGAGAAACTATGGCTGCCCATCCCTGGGAATGTTCAAGGCCATGTTAGACACAGCTCAAAGCAACCTGACCTAATAGAAGATCCCTTCCAATCCAAAGCATTCCAGGATTTTTGTAACTTCTCCTAAATGCAGATCCTGCTCCAATGCTTTTACGAGTAAACAACAACATAGGAACCAAAAAAACCTGTGCAAAATTTTTACACACCCAGGAGATTTTCTCTCTGTGATGACACACCCCAAAAAACAGTCTTGGTTTCCTCAGGCTATTCTGATATTTTAACAAAATTACACTACATCAAATTTCCAGCTTGAGGAGATGTTTCCCATCCTTGGTTTTAACTGAATTTGGGGTCATCTCTCCCAGGGCTTCCTGCAGAAGCTCAGAATGAGGGGCAACATTTTCACTTTTGTTTTTCCAGAGGGAAATTTTCTTCTTGCACCAGGAAGATACAAAGCAGTCTAAATCTCCCTGTATGTTCTTGTTTGAGGAAAGGGGTGGGGAAAAAAAAAAAGTCTTCAGGATCATAGCCTGATGTAAAAGAGCAGGAAGAACTAGTGTGCAAGCAAAGGGAAATTCCGGATGCATTTGTGTTAAGCTCGGGATCAAATCCTGCTGGGCACAGACTCAACTGCCATCGATCCATCCCCTTGTTTGCCTTCCAGCTCTCACATTAAGCAATGGTTAAATCATCCCTGGGGCTCCCTTGACTAATTGACCGCTCAAGGTGGTCCAGGTGCTTCTCGGCAGGTCCATCTGGCAGCAGCTCCAACCCATCTGGCCCTGTTCTGGCCCTGCAGAAACCTCTCCTGGGAAGTTTATCCCAAAATCGTTGCTTTCACAAGTGTTTAAGGAATAAAGCGAGGTACTGCAAGGACCAGGAATTCCTGTCAGTCTGCAGGACTGGAATGGCTGTCACTGCACAAATGCACAAGGAACAACGGGAGCAAACATTTCCTATTGGAAGAGCCCAACTCCTGGATATTTAGGAGGTGTGGATGTTAAGGCTTCTGACATATTCCTTCAGAGCAACTTTCCAAAGTAAAGGCAAAGCCAGTCACCTTCAAAAGGCAGGGAATGTCACCCTGCGTTTCTCTGTCCATCTCACCAAGCAGGAGGACTTGGCATTCTCTGGAGTGGGGACATTTGATGGATGGCAGGACTTCTGATGTTGTTGGCAAGCAGTGCAGGTTCCATAGGATTTGGCAATGTTAGAGTTTTTTATTTTATTATTCCCGATTTTTAGAGGAATGTTGTAAATCAAGAGCCTCCACAGGGAGGTGTCCAGATATTTCCATGCATGGCAATTCCACACATTCCATGTCCCCAGTTTCCTGATCCAGTCACTAACCACGAGTCTTTCCTTTCCTGCTGTCATTCGCAACACATTTTTCCAGTGAAACCAAGGTCATTTCAATCCCTCAGGTGGGAAGAGGACCTGCCCACAGTTTAAAATCAGTACTGGGGGCAAGATTATTTTTAGGAATGGGGTGAAGCCCTGACCCCAAGCGCCCACAGGTTTATCCCTGCCTTTGCTATGTGGGACTGGGATGATGCTTCCGGCATCGCCCTCATTAGTCCCGAGTGCCTTTGTCTCATCTATCCAGGAAGCAGATTTATTCAGCTCATGTGAGCCCCTGTATAATCATCCTTAGCTCTGCATTAATGTGCTGAGCAAGTGAAACTGGTTAATGAGAGGAGGAGAAAGGAATCTCTTTTTTGTCCGTGCGATGCTCTTGTTCCTGGAAGCGGAGGGGAGTGATTAACATTCCAGCCAGGAAGCCGGCTCCTTCAGCAGTGCCTATTGATGGAACGCAGGGGATACAGGTGAACTGATCCCAACCAGCCACAGGCTTGATGTTTAGCTCTGCCTTTGTTATATAACAGGTTTTTAGGTCTTCAAAAGAACCCATTTCTGGGCAGAAATGACCTTCAAGGAATGGTTAAAATAAGAAAGCTTATGTCCCTTTGGTTACCGGTGCACAAACTCATCACTTACATAAACAGGACAAAGGCTTTAATCTCCTTTTGAAGTAATTTGCATATTTATTGGGGCTTGCAGTGCCTTTTTCTTCGGGATCCCACTGATCTGAAAGTGAAAACCCACCAGGTTTCCCTGAGGTTCACATCAAACTCAGGTGTTAGTCCTCGAGGTGGGACAAAGTGGCAGAATTCAGCCTTGCTGTGAAATCATTAAACCAGGAACTTCTTGGTATTTCTGTGCATTTTTTTCTTGTTGTTCAACGACCTTCAAAGTATTTTTTGCACCTATATCCCTTGTTACTCTTTAAAAGAAGAAAACCTTTGTGGCTTTGAAATTAATTTTGCTGTAGGTTCATTGAAATTCCTTTTCCTGTATGGGATTTCAGCCTTGCTGAGTGGCACATGACCATCATAATTAGATTGATCAACAAAAATGACAACTCCAAGAGCTCTTTTAAGACAAAAGGTGCAGCACACTCCCAGAAGGTGTTTGGGGAAGTGGTGTTACATTGTTCCTGTTGCTTTGCCGTTAACCCCACTCCGAGTCTCCACATCCATAGGGTGGTTTTGTGGCTGAAGGTGAAGCAGGAACCAAGATCCTTCGTGCTCCAGTAGCGCAGGCTGTCCTTGCTCATCCTGGACAGAGTAGCCAGCAGCAGTTTTGAGTGCTCAGATTAAAAACCCCACAGACAAACCCCAAAACATTGCAGTTTTGTTAACCACATCTTGCCAGGATGGGAATTCTCCAGGCTGCAGGATGAGGAAGGTGCTATGGACAGCAAGGAGTGCCATAATTACATTGCACAGTGCACCTGAGCGTGGGCTATTGCAGTAATTAATGTTGAATGCTGGCCTGTAATTATAATCCAGAGATATTCCCGGCAGAAACCTTTGTGTAGAAGCTGTGAGGAGCTGTTCTGCATTGGTGACTTGGAAGTAGCTGGAAGAAATTCAAAACATCTTCATATAAATTACATTTTGGTCATGGTCTGCTCATCCCCAGGGCTTTGCAGGCACAGGTTCCCCTGCTCGGCTCCTCCTGGCTCTGAGGCCGCTTTGTCAGCTCATCTTTCCCTTCTCCCATCCCCACCAGCAGGATTTTCCTCATGGACAGCAGCAACCTGGGAGCAGGTCGGGCTCTGTTCCCAGGGAACAGGGACAGGATGAGAGGGAACAGCCTCAGCCTGTGCCAGGGGAAGATCAGGTTGGATATTAAGGAAAATTTCTTAATGGAAAGGGCTGTCCGTCCCATCCCTGGCACAGCTGCCCTGGGCAGTGGTGGAGTCCCCATGCCTGGAGGGATTGTTGTGGGTCCCCTCAAACTCAGGATATTTTGTGATTTTACACTTTTATAAAACATCATTTCTAAGCCTTGTCCCTTTGTGCTGCTCCAGCACTCTGCAGTGGAGGGCAGAGATCAGGTGAAATCCTTGGCATTAATGTGTGCCTGCGTGCCCTCCACAAAACAACAGGCCCGTTTTGGAAGAAAACGCCATGCTTCCCTTGCATGTGAACCATATGAAATTATTTTCAGGAGACGTTTGCTTGATTTTGAGCATTTCCCTCTTTTTTAATCATTGGCCAATTTATGTCAGTGTCAGGACTGCGTCTGATTTAAAGCAGGCTTGAACTTGATGCATATCATAAAAAAATGGAAATGTTTATGGATTCCCATCTGTTTGACTGGAATACACCTGGCTTTTGGGACTAGACACATGCTACGCCTAAATCCAAGGCTTTAGAGATAAAACATGACACCGGGATGCCTGACTAATCTCCTGGAGGGATGCTGCTGGGATAAGATAAGGAACTTGTTGGGAATGGTTATTATTGTCTGGGGGAGGGAGCTGGCAGGGCACGGGCTGCCAGAAACACCTGATAAGCTTCTGCAAGTGTGGCACCCACAGCTCCTGCCCTGCTGGCATCCCAGGCTTTTCTGGGCATATCAAAACATAAACCAACATCTCTGATTGCAAACAATCCCAAAGGACAGCAGTGCTCCCCTGGATTTTGTTCCTGATAGAGACACTCCCTGCCAGGGAGTTGTCAAGAGTTCTCCTTTGCAGGCAATTCCAGGAAAATCAGAATGAGCTGTTCTTGAGATGATATTTACATTCCTCTTCCTTCCTAATGCTCCTCTGCAGCAGTTTCAGGGGGCTCAGCCTTGCAGGTATTATTCCCTCCAGTTCCATGTCCATGCTGACATTCTCCTTATCTTTTAGTCCCACTGACTGATTATTTTTTCCGTTTTCCCCCTCCCTGTTTGTGGATTTACATCACCTTTTATAAATACTGTATAAAACACAATTTTTTTTGTGTGTGTGAGCAAATAGGATTCTCTGAAGAACAGGGCACGACATCATTTCAAAATTGAAATAGAGCATTGAAAATTGGCTTTTTTCCTATAAGAAACATTTCAGGTATGTTCAGCAGGATGTAGAAAAAACAAGGAAAATATATCAGAGGGTACAAAAAGAAAGAGAAATTGTTGTGATCCTGATGATTTTGGGAGGAACAAGAACGGTATTTTTTATGGGTAAATAAATCTGTTTTAATTCCAGGCTGGATGTTGAATAACTGGTATCTGTAGTTGTTCCTAAACCCCAGAGGGATTAGGAAAATCCCTCTCTACCTCCTTGAGCTGCTTCAGCAGCTTTTCCAGGCCTTCCTCAAGGTCTTAGCTCAGACCTGGGATTCCTGCAACTCCCCATTTTGTCCCAGTTCAGCCCATTTCTTTTCCTGCCTGTTCAGCTCAGGATATGACAGTGATGTTACATTTCATTTGGAAAATAAACCGAAAACGTAATAACAATTCCGTTCTATTTAAGGAATAATTAATATTTATTCTTGCCTCAACACCCCATTCGCCAGCCAGCCAGTCTGCTTGAGTTTAATACAAATTATGTCATTCAACTCCAAAGGTTTCATTTCACTCATTTATGAGGAAATTAAAGGAAGTGAAGAGGGAAGAGAGTTGCTAATTTTCATAAAATCATAGATTCCCAGAATGGTTCCTGCTCCGTTTTGGGTTAACAATGGAACAGGACCAGAGTCCAAATGAGCTTGCAGAAAGTTCAGTCCTCAGGATATTTTTCCATTTGTGCCATAAATTTGGAGCAGAGTCACTGGATAATTCAGGTTGCAAAGGACCTCTGGAAATCCTCAGGTCCAGCTGGGGTCAGGTTGGTCAGAGCGTTGTCCGGTGGACAGAAGTCAATGAAGTTTTCCACTGCTTGGAGCTACGTTTTTTGGCAGGTTTTCAGGTTTTGCTGAAGGAAGTTCTCCTGGCTCTGTTGCCAGGTTTCGAAAGCACAGGACTACCAGAGGATCCAGGATATTGGCCAGCTGTAGCTGGATATGTGCACTTTTCTATATGGAGCCCCCGTGCTCTGGGGCCAGGCTGTCAGAGCTGGGGGTGCTCACCTGGACAGGCGAAGGATCCAGGGAGAGCTCAGAGCCCCTTGCAGGGCCTAAAGGGGCTCCAGGAGAGCTGGAGAGGGACTGGAGACAAGGGATGGAGGGACAGGACAAGGGGGAACAGAGAGCAGGAATAGTATGAGCTCTGGTAATCAAAGTGCAGCACTTCAAAACTGGCCCCATTTCTTCACCCATGGCTGGACCAAAAGCTTCCTTCTAGTCCTTAACAAATGCACAGTTCTTCCTTTTCATCCTTACAGATTTCCTTGGAAAATTTTATGGCTTTTATGGGCAGACTCAGCATCCTTTGCTGCAATAGCTGTCTGCATACTGGGTTGCTTGATTTATTTTTTGTGTTGTTTTTGTTTTTTAATTTCCCAAAAGTTTGCAGAATCTATGGACACAAAGCTTTTGCAGCTGGTGCCACTTTTTCAATGGATTTCCACATCCTCCCAAATTCAGGGGGATGAGTCACCTGGCAGGAAGAGGAAAGGAGTAGCAGTGCTGTCTCATCCCAAACACATCCTCATTCATACCCATGCCTTGGGATGCTGCACGTTGTGTGTGGGGAACATTTGCTTTGTTTTGTTTTCCGAGAATGTGCAATTAGTGGGGATACAAAAAGCTGGTGCTGCTCACAGTTTCTGGAATAGCAAATAAAAGAGTAACAGCTGAGAGAAGGTGGGAATTGTAGTCGTGGAACTGTTTGGGTTGGAAGGGACATTTAAAGCTCAATCCACCCCCAGCCATGGACAGGGACACCTTCCACTGTCCCATGTTGTTCCAGCCTGGCCTTAGACACTTCCAGGGATCCAGAGGCAGCCACAGCTTCTCTGGGCACCCTGTGCCAGGGGCCTCCCTACCCTCCCAGGGAGGAATTCCTTTCCAATATCCCATCTAACTTACCCTCTGGGAAGCCATTCCCTGTGTCCTGTCCCTCCATCCCTTGTCCCCAGTCCCTCTCCTGGCACATGGGTGGTTCTGTGCTGCAGGGAATAAAGAAAGGAAAAAAAAGCTGCAAGAATAGCAGAATTTTCTCCCAGAGCCACTTCAGCTCTTTTGTCGGGACCCATCTCTGCTCTCTAGCAGAGCACTCTTCTCCCAAGAGCTCTCCCCAACATTTTCCTACCTTAACTCAGTCCAAGGCACATTTTCTGGTTATCAAGGTGAATCAGGGCATCACTCAGTGAAAGCTCAGCTCAGTTTTCTTCCTGAAAAGCTGACTTGCAGTTGAGCTCATCTGGACTTTAATTTCCTAATAAATTATCTTCTTCCTTGGAAGCCAAGAAGGAATCCAAGCAAATGGATGATGATCATATCATATCCCTGTGCTGTCTGTCCCAGTTAGGACAAGGAAGGCTGGATCAGTGCACTGTGATATTGTCTTGTGTGAAATTTTGCCCAAATTAAGAATCATGAGGAAGTGCTGTCTGCTCCTGTTAAAACTGCACATCCAGGGAATGGTGACCATGTCCCTGTGAGCTCCCAGCTTTTCCTTCCTTGCCTGTGTATATTCTCCTTATTCTTTATTTTCACAAGGTGAAATGTAAAAGGGAATAAGCAAATTCAAGAGCCTGATTTCACTGGAACGGGTGATACTGATGCACACAGGTGGCACCTTTGTTTTTCTGACCAGATTCCTTTTGCATATTCAACTTATTGCTTATGACTGAACCATTGGGAAGCAAAGACCTTCTTAAATATTCATGGAATTAGTCCTTGGAACACCCTGAACTTGCATACCTAATCAGGTGATATGTTTACTTTCTTAATCCCTCCTGACCTTCTTCCCTATGTAAATGAGACAATTTGAAAGCATCTACTTCAGCACTGGGTAGGACATCCAGCTGATTCCTCTTACAATAATTGCAGTGCCTCTTCCCAAAGTTTCTGGGAAAAATCTTCAATCTTAAATCTCACTTGGCTGTGCTATGCCCTTGACCACTAATCAATTAGTTTTAGCTCATTTCTCTTTCCTTTGGAAGGAACCTGCATCTGCATTTTTTGATTCAATCAAAAGTCTGCACAAATTCCACTCAAAGAGTGACAGAAAATTGCTTTAAAGTATTTTCTGACTGTTAAGAGACCAGCTCTCAATCACACATCTTTTCCAGCTCTTTCTTTTTAATTCTTTTTGAAACATTGAGAGGTTGTTCCAGTAGTTTCCCTGGACATCCCTCATGCCATATTTATTATCATAGGATGGTTTGAGTTGGGAGAGACCTTAAAGCCATCCAGTCCCACCCCTGCTGTGGGCAGGGACACCTTCCACTGTCCCAGGTGGCTCCAAGCCCCATCCAACCTGGCCTTGAACACTTCCAGGGATCCAGGGACAGCCACAGCTTCTCTGGGCACCCTGTGCCAGGACTTTTCCATCCTCACAGGGAACAATTCCTTCCCAATATCCCATTCTAATCCTGTCCTCTGGGAAGCCATCCTTCCATCCCTTGTCCCCAGTCCCTCTCCAGCTCTCCTGGAGCCTCTTCAGGCCCTGGAAAAGGCTCTGAGCTCTCCCTGGAGCTTCTCTTCTTAAGGCCAAACACCCCCAGTTCACTATATTAATTTTAGTAAGTAAATATAATAAATTAAAAAAAAAAAAACAACCTGCAAAAATACGAACGGGAGACAAAATAGTTGTGGAATGATTGGTGCATGTTGAGATTTGGACTAAAAATGCCACATCTCAACCTACTTCAGGCAAGGTCTCGCTGTCATGGAGAATGAATTCAGCCCTGACACTGATTTGATTATCCACTGCAATAAAACAGGTTATTGACTTACATAGGTTATAGATGGTTATGGGAGACATGTACTGTAGGAACTGCAGCACTTCCTTCTTTTGCACTCTCCTGAGTGGAAATTGGGAACAGGAGTTGCTTTTTGGTGCTCTAAATCATGAGAATACCCCTGAACTTGTGTACCTTTGTTGCTCATCTGAGATGTGATGATGTTGAGACAGAGCTTTGTTGCCAGCAGTACCTGAAACCTCCAAGATGATTGAATCTAACCATTCCACCAGCACTGCCAAAGCCACCACTGGCCCATGTCTCCAAGTGCCACATCCACATAGCTTTATATCCCTCTGGGGATGAGGCCTCACCACTGCCCTGGGTAGCTGTGCTGGGACTGGACAACCCTTTCACTGAAGGAATTTTCCCTAATATCCAACCTAAACTTCCCCTGGCACAACTTGAGGCCATTTTTTTGGTCCTGTCCTTTGTTTCCTGGGAGCACAGCCTGCCCTCCCTGGCTGCACCCTCCTCAGGGAGCTGTAAATTGGAATTAATTTCCCTGTAATCCTGACAGTGTTGTACCTCATTCCAAGAGATGATCACCAGGCAGTGACCAGTTTTGATTTTCTACTGAAAAAGGCAGGGATTCCTTGAGCTAGGAAAGGATAAATTCCATGAAAGGAGCCTCTGGCACCTGAGATGGTTGTTCTGGAACATAAACACCCCCAGCAAGCTGAGTGTTTATCGATGCAATCACAGAGAATTCGGGGTGATGCATAAAGGGAATGTTTGTTGAAAAAGTGGGATGAGAATTATTAAGACAAGTCAACAGGCTGCTGAGAGGGATCTTAGGAGGGTGGTTTGAGGATGAAGAGAGGTAAAACAGGAGGTGGAAGTTTGGAAGGAAGATAAAGCACTGAAGTTGCAAAAAGCTAAATGAGGTAATTTGTGCCGTTTATAAAACTTCTGTGCTGTTGCAGAAGCTTTAGGAGAACTTTTTGATTCTGCTGAAGGTCTTCAAATCTTCACTTTCATGTTCTTTTTCATAATCTCTTTATCTTTTGATTTACCAACACCAAAAGGATCCTGCCAAGATGTTTGAAACCATAAAGAAAAAAAGTTGCTCTGTTTATTGACCTCTACTTGAAAGCTGGAAACCATACTTCAATTTTTCAGATGTTTTCCTCATTTCACATCCTATGTTATTATAAACATTTGTCTTTCAAGCATGGGACAGGCTGAGAGCTGAAGAATTACCAGCCTGGAGCAGGTTCTCAGAGTCTACCTGGTTCCATCTCTCTGTGGTAGGAGCTTGGAATGTCCAAGGTCCATCCCGGAGTGGTTTGGCTTGGAAGGGACCCTAATGCCCATCCAGTCCCACCCCTGCCATGGGCAGGAACATCTTCCACTGTCCCAGACTGCTCCAAGCCCCAGTGTCCAGCCTGGCCTTGGACACTTGCAGGGATCCAGGGACAGCCACAGCTGCTCTGGGCACCCTGTGCCAGGGCCTCCCCACCCTCCCAGGGAACAATTCCTGCCCAATACCCCATCTAACCCTGCCCTCTGGCAATGGGAAACCATTCCCTGTGTCCTGTCCTTCCACCCCTTGTCCCAAATCACTCTCCAGCTCTCTTTGGAGTGTTTTCCCCAATATTTATTATTTTACACCTGTCACAAGTGGATTTTGTTGGTTGTCATTTTGCTTATTCACAACTCTGTGCAGGTGTTTTTTCCCCCTTATATTCCTTGTGCTCTGTCTGGCCTGGCTGGTGTTATTAATATATTTAACTGGTAGGTTTCCTATTTTGCTACTCACTTTTCATTATTAATCCATATGTCAAACAATTTTGATGGGTTTGGTTTTCTTCCATAAGTTAATGGAGAAGTGGTGCTACCCTGGATTAGTACAGAATTTATGGAGTGTCCTCCCTGAGCCAAGGGATCTCTGCTATCACAGCACCAGCACAAATCAGCTCCAGTGGGAGACAGACAGAACACCCTGTCCAGGACACCAAGCCCGGGTCAGCTCAGGCAAGGAGCTTTTTCCTCTTGTTTAAACCAGGAGGGAGCTGATATCTTTTCATGGAAGTACCCAGTGACAGCAGCAGTGATGTCTGGAACATTTGGTGGCTGGACCCACGGGATGGGATGAGGATGCTGCAGAGGGCAGATTCATCAGTTTGGAGTTTAATTCTTCTCCCCTTGTTTTGCCTCTCATTCTTTTATCTCCTGCCAAATATTAATTTAAATACATTCTCGTTGCGCTCTTGTTTTTTTTTTTTCCTGCCAGACTATCTATGCTCAATTCCCAGTAATTTTCCAGAGTACAGGGAGCTGCTTGGACAGGGAGAAAAACTCTTCTGATGTACAGGTCTTGCATTGAATCATAAAGCTCCATTTTGTGTAATTTTCTGGCAGATGTAACTCACTGTGGGAATTGTGTTTGTGGTTTGGGTCCTTGGGTCTAAGACAGCCCTTTCCTACAAATCATTAGGAAAGGATACAGAAGCTCTGGCTCTGATTGACAGCTCAGTCCCTCTCTCATTACTCCACTCTGGTTTATTTACCTTCTTCATGAAGCTTAAAGGGAGAATTGCCCACATAAACAAAACATCAAGGGGGAATTAGCTTCAACAGGAATGATTAAAACTATTCCCAAATTCTAATTTATCCCCTATTAGCAGGTAAATGAGCTGACTCCATGCTCTTCCTCCACCACACTCTTCATTCCCAGTGTCACTTCCCATTACAGGAGGTCCTTAACACCACTGAGAGCACAGTGCCTAGAATGAATCCATCACCTCTGAGTGCTCAAATTCAGGTGTCCTTCCTTCCTCTATCTCATATATGTAAACCCGTGCTTGTTGTAATTGCAAATATGGAACAAAAAGACACCATTCTAGGGGAAAGAAGGCAGAAGCAGCAGGATCTGAAGTACAGAAGAGGAGTAGAGAAAAGATAAAATAGCAATTATTGAATAATTCTGTGTCAGACACTCTCTGGGCAGGAAGTACCAGATTAATTCAGTTTGGAAGGTTATGATTTCCAAATTTGTGAATTTCTGGGCAGGGAGTGAGGACAACTGGGCTGGCATTTCCCTTTTTGAAGGTGGATGTGATGTTGCCCTTTTCCCAATCACCAGGGAGGGACATTCCCCATCTCAGTAACCCTTCAGAAATGACAGAGTGGCAGTGACACCAGCCAGCTCCCTTGGCACCCTCAGGCCCATCTCTTCTGGCACCATGGACTTGTGTATGTGCACATTGTTTAAAGGGTCTGTAATTCACCCATACTTTATCAACAGTTGTGCTTCACTCTGCAGACTCTGCTCTTACAGATCCAACAACAGCTTTCCACAGGATCCCATTGATCCCCTGAATAAGGCAAAGTCTGTTGAACTGGAAATTGATAAATTCCTCTTTTTTGTTCGTCTCTCTCCTTCCATGGTAGCATGGCATTCCTCCTTTTTCCTAGAGTCATAATGTTGCCTACATCATCAAATAACCTCACTCCCCTGCTTCTCCTGCATGCTCTCCTCTGGGTTCTCCTCCAGATCCATGGCATCCATTCAGCCTGCATGTATCACCACCCTGGGACATTAAAGTGTGACAGGAACTGCACTCCTGACCCAGGAGAAAGCACTGGAGTAGGTACATTTGTCTCTGGATTACTTGGAGCCATTAGATTTCTTGCTCCCTACGGTGTCAGTCTTCCGCCCTTTGAACTCTGCAGACATCCGATAATGTGAGTGGTGGAGTTCCATGGGAGAGGAGGTCAGGGAAAGCATCCAAGACAGGCAGAGAAGGTGAGGTGGGCAGAGAAGGTGAATGAGAAACTGCAGGAGGGATAAACAGCCTGAGGGTTGCTCCGATCCAGACTTGGATGAGCATTTTAGTCATGTGAAAAATGCAGGTTTGGGTGAAGTAGAGAGAGGATGTGGTGGAGCTTGGCCAGAAAATTGCTACTGACAGGAAAAGCTCTCTGGGGCTATTTAAAGATGCAGGTTTGGCTCCTCTGTTTTTTGCTATTTTGTGGTGTTAATTTGTTTTGCTGTTGATGCCTGACTGATGTCTCACAACGCCTACTCCAGAGACTCTCAAATTAATTCCTAGTAGGATTTGTGTCACAGAATCACAGACTGGTTTGGGCTGGAAGGGACCTTAAAGCCAACTAGTGCCATCCCCTGCCATGGGCAGGGACACCTTCCACTATGCCCAGGTGGCGCCAAGCCCCAGTGTCCATCCTGGCCTTGGGCAATTCCAGGGATCCAGGGGCAGCCACAGCTTCTCTGGGCACCCTGTGCCAGGGCCTCCTCACCCTCCCAGGGCACAATTCCTTCCCAATATCCCATCCAACCCTGCCCTCTGGCAGTGGGAAGCCATTCCCTGTGTCCCATCCCTCCATCCCTTGTCCCTAGTCCCTTTCCAGCTCTCCTGGAGCCCCTTTAGGCCCTGCAAGGGGCTCTGAGCTCTCGCTGGATCCTTCTCTCCAGGTGAACACCCCCATCTCTCCCAGCCTGGCTCCAGCCCTGGAGCAGCTCTGTGGCCTCTTCTGGATTCTCTCCAGCAGCTCCACATCCTTCTGATGTTGTTTATCATGGATGGCTGATATTATGATGTACTTTTAATAAATGTTGAGGCTGACATGTGTTGATCTTGTCCCATCAAATAATATCATTTTTCCTGACGTGTATTTTCCTTGAGGGTTCTCTGGATGTGCGAAGCTTCAGCTTCTGCACTGAATTTTTGAGAGGTTTTTTTTTCCTTCCTTCCTGAGAAAACTCTCCAGGAATAGAGCACAGAAGACTGTGGAAGGCAGATTGGTGTTTGCTGTGTTCAGTTCATTTGCTGGAAGCACCTGGTGGCCATTTAGAGAGAGGGATAAACGCTGCAACTTCTGTCAAGCCCGAAAGGAAACACGATTAAGGCAGAATTGACAACTCCTGTTTCTCCAGCCATCGTTTGTCATCATGCTTTGGTGAACAACATCAAGAGGAAAATGCTTTGTTGTGATGTGGATAGAGATATTATTTATTTGTACTGGCACAGAGTGGCTTCAGCTGCCTGAAAACACAGTGAGATGAATCAGGCCTGTTGTTTAACTCTTACCTAGCCAGGCTCTTCCCAAGGATTATACAATTAAATTTTTGATTAAATTCAAAATATAATTGAAGTTATTAACCCTAGGGCGTGGATGAACAAAGTTTATTGGTCTCGCATGAATCACGGGGTGAAACACAGGGTGATGTACAGTGAAATGAGGGGCTCATGGATTGCACACTCCACTGCCCATCACTGCACTGATGCTCTTCTAAAAACCCATCAGGAATTCCATATAAAGTCTGAATTCAAACCATTTTTTTTAAAAGCAGAATTTTAAAACCCAAGAAAAACTCTAAACCTCTCATTTTGTCTTAACATGGAGACTTTTTGCATGAAGGAGCTGGTGGCTTCTGCTTGAATTATCTAGCTCTTTGGAGTTCGGAATTAAGACTTGAAGCAGCATCTGCTACCAATTAACATTTTTCCCATTGTGATATCACTGAATTTGTCTTGAGGATTTTTTTTTAGAAATTATGATATTTTAGAAGACATCCCTGCTGGAATCTGCTCCATGTCTTTGTTCTGGGAAAACTCAAATTTCTGGTCTGTGCTTATCCCAGAAAAGCACCAGGTAAAGTCTGGTTTGGGTTTCTAAGCAGTTCCCTCTCTCCATCTCCAAGGTACCGTGCCTCAAAGATGGAGCTGCAGGACATGGATGTCTTACGTGAATGAGAATAATCTCACAGATGGGGGAAGGCTGGGAGTGAGATAAAAATTACAGTATTAATTTTTTTTTCTTAATTCTGAAGGACGACGGGACTTCATTATCCAATCTGCTTAAAATTGAACGACCTAATGAAATTTCACACCCACTAAATTTAATCATGGATTACTCATGTGGGATTTGAATCAGATAAAAAGGATGCTTCAGATATTTGGTAGCAATTGCATAAGGTAATAAAATATCTGCAGTGTTCTTTGTCCTTTTCAGCAAATGTGAATTGCTTGACCTACTTTTCTTTTCTTTACTTTTTTCCTTTTTTTCTTTTTTTTTTGTATTCATGACCCCGACTTCCTCCTGGGCATCACTGAACAGTCAGTCCCATGCTCATGTACAAACTGATGGATCTCCGGAGTGTTTCCTCCTGGATGTTGGGGATTATTGCTTTTGCTGCAGCAGTTTGAGGCTGGGAAAAGAAAGAAATGTGTTACAGTCAATATCTTAGGTGGTGAATTAAAAGGCCAGGCTGATAAGAGGATCTTGTTTGAGGCAGGTGGGGGTGGATGATGGATTAAGGTTCTGCTCAGGACTTTGGTTGTGGCTGCTGAATGAGCTTTTGCAGATCACTTTACCCCTCCAAACCTTCCCTGTATGGATTTCAGTGGTGTTTGACTTACAGGAATGTTGTGACCCTCCCAGAACTGGCAGTGCCTAGAGGAACCTTGACACAACACATGCTCTGTGCTTACAACCTGTGTTTTTGCCCTCTGTGTTCCTGCAGAGCTGACCAAAGGATGAGGAGGGTTCTGGAAATAGCAGCTCTCCTGTATTTTTAGTGCACCTTGGGATTTGGGGCTGTTCTTCAATGTCTGTTTCAGGCAGCACCCCAAGCACAGAGCAAAGCCAGGGCTTGCCCTAGAGGCTCAAAGAAATGGAGCCTGGAGTCACTTTTGGGAAGTGTACAGTCAAAGGAGTGGAAGAAGGGTGGCTTCTGTGAGGATTAGGTGATGGAGAACCTTGAAATAAGCACAAATTCCTTACTTTTGGAAGAGGGAAGAGAGTTAGTCAAGTTGGGTAAAGGGAGAAGGACGTGCTAAGGAAATGATCTTTCCGGCAGTATTTGGAGTAGGCACTGGTGGAATAGCAGAACTTTTGTCAAGGAATGAGGAAAAACAAGGTTGAAGGAAAAACTCTTTTGATAGTGGAGATTTGAGAAGCTCTGGCTCCTGGACGGGTGGGGAAGGTTGTGTTTAAGGATGTTACACGCAAAGAGTTTGGAATCTCCCACCAGCAGCTGAAGATAGGGATGAAGTTTTCAGTGCAAGTGACAGGGAAGATGCTGATACAGTCAATGGAAAAGTAGTAGAGGCTTGTGGAGAAAACTCCTGTACTTCTACTCCCTGAGAGCTTGAGCTGATGGATTGGCATCCCTGATGTCCATGAAGAGATGAACATAAGCTGAAATATTGTTTGGACAGGATGGCTCAGGTCTTTAGGAGACACTGCTTGAGTTTTCTGTTAGGGAGTAAAGAGCTTTAAATTCCCCTTCAGGAAAAGCTGAAGTTGGAGAAGCCACTTCTTGATTCACAGCCTGATTATCCAGAGTACAAAAAGTCAGTGTAGGAATGGCTCAAGAAGGAGAGAGGAACAGCCTTTGTTGTCAGATCTTTCCTGCTTTTGCAGAATGATTATTTTGAAGCTTGTGCAGTCCCTGCCAGGTGTCCACTGGGTTCACCTTCATCCTCCAAAAAAAAACCAGGAAAAAAGCAGCTTCAGACATATAAAAGAATCCATCAACAAACTGAACAGCAACTTCAAATGTTTCATCATGGAGTAGGAAATCTCATCACAGCTGGATTACCTACAAGCTTCAGGGTTCTTTAAGGTCAAAAAGTAGTTAAACCATAGGGAGCAGTGGGAAACGAGGGCACTGAGGTTCCTCTGGAGGCTGCTGGGTTTGAGGCCTGTCTTCCATACATGGCCCACAACATTTTTGTTCTTATAATCCCTTCCCACAAACACTTTGCAGGCTTAGAGGATTTTTTGTTTTGTGCCAGTCCTTTCACACAGCCAGAATTAAGGAAATTTGCTGTCTAAAAGGTGTTCTGTGGTCTTGGCAAACACTGTGATGTTCTGAGATGGCGGTGAGAGCTTTTACCACAATTCTCCATCACCCTGCAGGAGGATGCTGGGGCTTTTTAAATGGAAATCTGTAATTTTTGTTGGCATCTGTATGTGCACATCTGAAAATGATGGCCATGGTGGGCAGGAAGGGTTTCTGTCTGTATTTATCCAGGGATGTGCATCTTCTGCTGCAGCAACTGTGATTAGGTGACTTCCACCACGCTGTCAGAGACCAGAGCATGTCCAGGGAAGGGAACAGAGCTGGGGAAGGGGCTGGAGCCTCAGGAGAGGCTGAGGGGGCTGGGAAAGGGGCTCAGCCTGGAGAAGAGGAGGCTCAGGGAGGACCTTGTGCCTCTGCACAACTCCCTGACAGGAGGGGACTGCTGGGGGGGATAGGGACAGGAGGAGAGGGAGCGACCCCAGGCTGGGCCAAGGGAGGTTTAAATCAGATATTGGGAACATTTCTACATGGAAAGGGTTGTCCAGCCCGAGGTAGTCACTAGTCCAGGGCAGTGGTGGAGTCCCCATCCCTGAAGGGATTTAAAGCCACGTGGATGTGGCATTTGAGGACATGGGGCAGTGGTAGCCTTGGCAGTGCTGGGGGAACAGTTGGACTTGATGATCTTTCAGGTCTTTTCCAACCTAAACATTTCCATGCTTTCGTGAAGCACAAGCAGTGTGTTTGGATCTGTTCACTGCTACCAGAGACAACAAATCTCCTCCATTGCCAGTTTCTTGGGAAATAAATAATCAGTGTTTTAAATCAGATCGGTGCCAGTCACAGATTGTACAGCCTGTGTGAAAAACACGTGTAAGGCCAAGGAGTAAAGGCAGTGATGGATCAGAGGGAGCTGAGGCTCACACAAGGAGTTGTTGATACAGGATACAGGGGAGATTTCTCCTCCTTTTTCAGTCTCCTGACTGCTGACACATACCTGCTTTACCTGCAGAGGAGTTCATCCCTCTGCTTGGGAGACACCCCTGCCTGTCTTCACTTGTGCTGCACTTTTAAAGCCCTGAATTTATTGTGTAATATAAAACCAAAATCTGAGGCTGTCTCTTCCTGCATGGAATGCAAATTCTTTGTATGTGTGGTGTGCCAAGGGTGTTCCTCTGCTGAGACACCCTCAGAGCTGCTGATGGAAGGGTCAGGACACTGGGAAGTGGCAGAGGGTGGGGTGTCCATGCTCATGAGGGATATTTCAGAATCATAAAATCATAGGACAGATTGGGCTGGAAGGGATCTTTAAAGGTCATCATGTCCAAGCATCCCATCATGGGCAGGGACACCTTCCACTATCTCAGGTTGCTCCAAGCCCTATCCAACCTGGCCTTGGGCACTTCCATGACCAGAGCCTGAAAAAATGTGGCAAGTGCTGGAAGGAGGAACAGCAGGAGCTGGAAGAGGAGAGAGTCTGGTCTGCTAGAGGGGAAAGGAGGAAGCAGCAGCGACACTTTGAATGGGTGTTTTGAAATATGCTCAGAGTTAATTTTATCCAGAAGCATTTGACATGAATTTAGATTTGAAATCAGCGTTTGCTCATTACCGAGCGACTGATGAATGCCAAATCAGGTCATTACTCTTGGAGTGGGTTTTTATCTTCTCCCATTATCCGGGGTTGCTCAGATCCTCTTCATTCACAGTTGTCTTTTCTGGATATAATTGGGTTTAAGCAACTAAGATACTAAATGAAGTATTGATAACGAGAAGGATTGTTCATCTCTCCAAAGATGGTTGGCTTTTTTTCCTTTCTCTCGCTCCTGGTGTGCTGAGGGCTGCTCAGCAGTAATTGTTCTAAGCTCTATGCATTCAGATGTGTTCCATCACTGTCAGGATGTATGTACTGACCCTGTCCTCCCTGCTGGAGCACATGATCTGTAGGAATCTGCCTGCAGAGCTGAAGTTCCTCTGTCTCCATTCCTGAAGGCTGTTCCGACAGCTCAGTGAGCGCTTGGAGGGAGAATAACAAAACGACCTTAATACCTTTGGAAACTGAACTACCTTGTTTTAACTCAATAACACTGAGAGGAAATTGGTTTCCCTTCCTAAAAATGTCTCCTCTCCTCCTGGAGGAAGGGATGAGGTTTCCATTTATCAGAACAGTGGAGATCAACAGGAAAATGTTACTGAGTTCCTGCAGCGCTTTTAATAGAATAAGGAGGCAGTGCCCTTCAGCTATTCCTTATCCAAACAAAATGTTTGGTGAGCCTTGCTAATCTATCCTGGCAGGACCAGAGCCACCTAACAGCAGGAAATGTCACCATGGCCAACTGCTAAAATAATATTATAATTGTGTAATTTGTATTCCTGTGGGAGAATCTGGCCATTTGCTCCAGCAGCCCAGATCTCCCATGTGCTGGGCTGATCCCACAGCCTGGGCAGCAGGAAATGGGGGATTCTGTCCCTCTGCTCCTGTGCTCAGGTGAGACCCCACGTGCAGAGCTGCCCCAGCCTTGGGGACAACAGCACAAGGATGTGGAGCTGCTGGAGAGACTCCAGAGGAGACACAGACCTGCTCCAGGGCTGGAGCCAGCCTGGGAGACCTGGGGTGCTCACCTGGAGAGGAGAAGGCTCCAGGCAGAGCTCAGAGCCCCTTGCAGAGCCTAAAGGGGCTCCAGGAGAGCTGGAGAGGGACTGGGGACAAAGGGTGAAGAGACAGGACAATGGGGAATGACTTTATATATATATGTATATGTATAAACCTGTTGTACTGCTGGATCCCCACTGAACGTGACAATGTCACTGTGTATTTTTTCTCTCCAGCACACAAAGCTGAACCTCTGAGTTTGCAGGCTTCGGTATTTTCCCACATCTAAATCAATTTTGGACATGCCAAGCCTTGTGCTCCCACACTGTATCTTTACACTAAATATCCTACTCCCACATCTTATCATTTTTAAAAATGGGAGTGTGGCCCAACAGGTCCTGAAGGGCTTTTCCTCTCTTTACACAGAGCTTTTGATTCCTGGATGTGTTTGAAAGTGTCTGAGAGCTTTCAAGATAAAATGCAGTTGTCTCCTTTTCACTCCTCTGTGGTAGGCAGAGTCAATGCCTTTGTTTCCAGGCATAGCTAAAGTGCTGCCATTCCATTTGAAAATCCCATTAATCTCATGCATCCAATGATAACATTAAAAAGTAGTACAATATATGGTTGGTTTTCCACAGGCATCCCATTATTCAGTGAACACATATGGTTCTGTGGGAACAGGGCTTTGGGGGGACTTCACAGGGAACTCAAGGGAAATTTCCCAGGCTCAGACCTGCCAGGGTGTCCCTTTTTAACTCCTAAATCATCTCCAGTTTTGTCCTCCTGCAGGCACTCCTGGCAGGAAGATGGGGCTGCTGATATGGCTTTGAATCTTTATCCCCAGGTACAGAATCCCAGAATCCCAGAATCCCAGACTGGTTTGAGTTAGGAGGGACTTAAAGCTCATCCCATTCCACCCCTGCCATGGGCAGGGACACCTTCCACTATCCCAGGTTGCTCCAAGCTCTCTCCAGCCTGGACTTGGACACTTCCAGGGATCCAGGGGCAGCCACAGCTTGTCTGGGCAACCTGTGCCACGGCCTCCTCATCCTCACAGGGAGAATTTCTTCCCAAAATCCCATTAGACCCCCCCCCATTCAATTTAAAGTAATTCTCTTATGTCCTTTCACTCCATCCCCTCATACTTATTTATTTCCCTCCACATTCTTCCCTTCACACAAATAGGAGGATCTGGATGCCACCAGACTCTTCATGTTTTCACCCATTAGAAATTGAGCTGAATGGTCATGAGGAGTATTTGTATTTCAGCAAGAACAGCTTTGAATTGGGAACAAATTAAACCATTAAATTAACTACTAAATTTCTCCTCAAACACAGGAAGATTTCTTTGCACCATGTGGCTTCTCCACCTTTTTTTTCCCCCAGATAAACTGATGTTCCCTGTTCTGTGGGGATTTAACTCTCTTTGTCTTCAGCTTGAACATTCCCTTAACTATATTAATCACATATTTCCATCAGAAGAGATTTTTGAAAGTCTTTAAACATATTTTGCACAGGTTGGAAGACTCAGTGAGCTGCCAGCTCACTCTTGTTACTCTTCAGATTTGTAATTCCCCAAAGATAAAGCAGCATTAGGAACAGTCCCCAGTTTTCTCTGGAAAGTAATTTCTGATTTCCATATTAATCAAAAATAGCTTTACCTTCGTCCTGCCCTAATCCTAGGAACAACACAGGAAGAAGATTACATTCTGTAGATGTCAGAAAAGCAATTAAAATTTGCACAGAGGAATCGAAGGGGGAAGGAATCTCACCTCTTTATTCTGTGAGCTGAGCAGGGAAAGACCCTGACCTCAAACTATTTGTTTCTTATTGGCTCCTTTTCTTTTGAAGTGCCTGCTAGAATCGTCTTTAATATTGCAAGATTAAAATACTGGGCTTTCAGTAGACTGAGAGGGTTATAGTGATGAGAAGAGACATTTAAGGAGGGTGAGGATTGGCTGTGAAGAGCCTGGAATTTGCAGTTGGAGAGGTGAGTGACTATTAATAGCTCTGTCTGCAGAGATGGATATTCCTTGATCCTCAGGGACTGGATTGTGTGCAGGGAGAGCCTGCAGCTCCCAGGCTGGAATAAAGGGAGCCAGGACAGAGGGGGCAGGTGAGGCAGTGCCTGCCTGGATGGCAAAGGTTCTGCTGTGGAAGTGTGGAAATGCAGGAATTTGGGAGGTCTGAGAAGCAAAGTCTGTCATCGCTGACAGGAGGATTGTGGAGAGGAACGGGGAGAAATGTGGTGGGGATGGCTTTTGGGGTTTGACTTGGTGACCTGTCACGTGTCAACTGATTGGGTTTAGCCAGGTTATCCTGTGGGTGAATCAGGGTGGGAAGGGAGGTGGGATGTTTACCTTGGCTCTTTGGGATGGGGTCCTACCAGATACAGGTTTAGGTGTAGGGGAGCAGAGAAAGACACAACAGAATGGGATGGGATGGGATGGGATGGGATGGGATGGGATGGGATGGAATGGAATGGAATGGAATGGAATGGAATGGAATGGAATGGAATGGAATGGAATGGAATGGAATGGAATGGAATGGAAGTCTGTGGAAGCCCTGTGGAAAGGGCAAAGGAGCACATAAGTAGATGTTACTGTGGTATGGACTGTGTGTATGTGGGATGGATTTCCCAGGATCCTGCTGTTGCTCTTACCTTTGAGGAGAGGGGATTTTCCCAGAGCCGTTCTCCTAAACATCTTTTATTCTCCAGTTTTTCAGGTTCCTACAGGGTGAACACTGAAGCTGCAGATAGCAATTTATATTGACTGAACCTTTGAACTGAGCCCAGTTTGCAGCTGGACTGATTATTGTAGATCCCTTCCAACTGAACAATTCCATTCTAATCTCTTCTATTCCTTCCATTCCGTTCTTTTCTTTTAGTGAGCACATCTAAGTGTTCTCCGGAATGTGTGACATCATACCCACAATAATTCTCTTCCTGAAATACTTCTGCTGTTAAATAGACCCATTCTGGAAATTCCTTTCCTCCACTTAGCTGATAACCCTGGACCAGTCCAAGGCACTGTGATGAAAGCCTGGTTTTGGATCCCAAATCCCTGTATTTATTGCAATAAATTTCTCCGGCAACTTGCTGTGTGACTGATGACAGTTCTCAGCACTGAACTTTTTCCCCTGCTTTCCACATGCACTACAACTCACAAGAATATCATCATGGAATGTCTTTAGTCAGATGGGATATTGGGAAAAAATTCCTCCCTGTGAGGGTGGGGAAGCCCTGGCACAGGGTGCCCAGAGAAGCTGTGGCTGCCCCTGGATCCCTGGAAGTATCCAAGGCCAGGCTGGATGGGGCTTGGAACAATCTGGGATAGTGGAAGATGCCCCTGCCCATGGCTGGAGGTTGAAATGAGGTATTTTTTAAGGTCCCTTCAACTCAATTCCAACTTTGGAATTTTATACAAAATATTCTGTTATCGAACCTTGCTTCCTATTTTATGGCATTAAAAGCATTTTTAGTTGTGATTTAGAGCCTCTGAGAGCCCTTTATAAAGCTATTTTAGATTAAAACTCTTGAGCTATTTGTGCGTTAGTTGATTTTTGATAGGGAGAAAAACCTGCTGCAAAAAGAGATTATTGTCTTCATGCATTTTTAAAGCTTATTCAGCCAGAGCTTTGACAGTGACAAACTGGCCTCAGGTCATTTCTTCTGCTTGATATTTGCAAGTTTGATACATCTTCCAAGCTGTGGCTGCCCCATCTCTGGAAGTGTCCAGATTGGATGAGGCTTGGAGCAGCCTGGGATAGTGGAAAGTGTCCCTGCCCACTCCAGGGGGTTGGAATTGGATGAGCTTTAAGATCCCTTCCAACCCAAACCATCTGTGATTCTGAGATACTTTGAACTAATATACATTTCCTGAAATGCTTCCAACATAAATTTAGAGAATTCCAGATTTCTAATAGAGTTTTCATTAATTTGTTTTACTGTAAATTAAATGCTAAAACTGAGTCTTTCTATTCTTGTTATATTTCTCAATTTCTTTGCTGTTGGTCCTGTAATTTTTGAAAAGGATTGGGGCAGAAAGCCCAGTTCTTGATGGCAGTGCTGGGGCATGCTTGACTCCAGCTGGATTTTGGATCTCAGGCCTCATTTTACTTTATTTGAGGACAACAGCTTAGATTTGAGCCATGGGTGACCTGGGGAAGCAGGGGGTGAGTGCCACATGTTAGAATTCCACCTTGGAAATGAAGCTGGTCTTCAGTCCTGGTTTCCCTCAATTTATCGCTGTGAGGAGATCCTGCAGGACAGTCGCTGGGAAAAATTAATTGTAATGCATTGATTTTGTCCTGGAAATCAGAAGTTCATTAGCATTGAACAGGAGCACTGCCTGGTGGGTATTTGACTGAAAGGAGTCACTTTGTGCCAGCAAGGACACCCAAGATGTCCCCATGCACTGAGGTGATATCAAACTGTGTGTGACCCACTTGGTGTTTGCCAGGTGGCCTGGAACTGGCACCTGCCTGTGTTCAAAAGAAGCAGCAAAATCTTCAGGAGTGTTTCCTAAGGCTGCTCCATTTCCAATCAGTCTGTTAAAACCATATTCCTGGAAGAAATTACTGATTTCTTTAGGGCATGAAAAAGCTTCCTCAGAGCCTCCTTTGCCATCACAGGCAGGGACATCTCCCACTATCCCAGGTTGCTCCAACCCCTGATGTCCAGCCTGGTCTTGGACACTTCCAGAGATCCAGGGGCAGCCACAGCTTCTCCAGGCAATGTGTGCAATGTCCATGAAGAGCTTAGAGATGAGGAATTGTCTCAGTGCTTTATAGACCTGAGGATTTAGAATAATTTAAATGCATTCTTTACAGAGAGCTTTTAAAATAACCCTATCCAATAAAATAGATGCTGTTTCAGCTTGCCCTGCTTGGAAGTAGACCAGGACTTTGTGGATGATGGGAGGTCTCCAATGTGCTGAGATGGAGTGGGAGGCACAAATCCAGGCAGAGGAGGATTTCAGGGGATCTAAAGGGAAAACAGCACCACTGCCTACAGAAGCACTGGTGAGGGACTCTGTGCTGTGCCAGGACAAATACAAACTTGGTTTATTTTACCTATTTTAGTTATTTTTCAATGTAGACACAACCTCGGCTGATTCTTTATTTCGCAACTGTTCCTGTTAATATTTTTAGGCAGAAGACAAAACCTGCCCGGAGTTTTGGCTCTGTAGAAAAAACAGGGTGCCCAGAGAAGCTGTGGCTGCCCTTGGATCCCTGGAAGTGCCCAAGGCCAGGCTGGACAGGGCTTGGAGCAGCCTGGGACAGTGGAAGGTGTCCCTGCCTGTCTCCCTGTCTCCTTATCTATGCTACTCGCTTAAATCATCCCTCAGGTTCTGCTGGTAGAACCGAAGCCTGCTGATATTCTGAGTCCCAAACCAAAATTAGTCATCTTCCCTTTTTTAAGCTGATTTTTCAACTCAGCAGCCCCCAGTACAGAAGGGGCTGATGTGAACCCTCTAATTTTATTTTGCTCGACATCGTGCCTTTCACTCCTTTAACTTCTGAGCTTTTCTCTTTTTCCCTCCCAGTCCATTACTCTAATTTGCTATTCCTGGAGGGAACTGCTGATCCTTTTTGCTGTTTCCCAGCCACACTGGATGTGTTATTTTTAAGGCAGCCTCACTACCTGCAGTACGATGACTCATTTTGGATTTGCCAGGTCCCCACGTTTCTGCCGAGAAGTCAGCTCCTGGATTGAGTTCCTGAGAGGATTGTTAGGAGCACAGCACAGAATCCCCAAAATTCCCAAATCCTTGGAGGATGTTAAAGTCACAACTATTCCCTAAACACAACCCAACACTACCCTTCTAAAATGAAGAGCCCCAAGGAGCTTTAATTCCCCCTGTCCCTGGAAGTCTCCAAGGTCAGGTTGGATGGAGCTTTGAGCAACATGTTTTCATAAATCCCTCAGTCCCAGGGACTGGGACTCCTCCACTTTGCTGGGCAGCCTGGACAATCCTTTTCATGGAGCAATTTTCCATCCTTCTCCCTCTCTCTCCATCTGCCATCCATCCTGAGAGTCCCAGTTATCCATGTGAAATAATTGCCCCACGCAAATCTTGGGATTTTTTTTAAACAAGCCTGCCTGCTTCTCTGTGTCAAAAACAAGTAAAAAAGGGGCTGCCATGAATTTATAACTTTTTGCCTGCTTGAGCAACCAGGAGGATGCACCTCAATGATAAAATATAATTTACTTAATTAGTAATTGCTTTGCTGAGTTGGTAGAAATCCTAGTTTTAAATCAAGCAAATGAAAACTGTGCTAAAACATCCCAGGCTGTCACCCCTTAGCTGTGAGGTTTATTATGTTTGGAGTTTCTTCCAGGCTTTTTGTAAGGAATAAAATATTTACAGGGTGGAGAGAAGGGATTTCTATTTGCTTTTTTGTAGTTATTGTTTTTCTTCCCAAGCTTTCTAATGAGATGCTCTACCAGAAGACCTGGTGCAAAGACATAACTCTAATTCAAATATTTCCAGAAATTAGTTAGGTTTGTGGGGTATATTTTAGGAGAGGGATTACAGGGCATGAACATGGTTTATAACACTTCTTTAGGGGTTGAAAAATTCACTTTATGAACCAGAAGTAGTAAATGCTGCACGGCCCCATGGTTCCAGTGCTGTTCTTCCTCCCTGGATTTTGATGAGTTGAGCAGGAGCTGGTGGGGTTCTCAAGGTGTAACAGCCAGGGAATCTCATGCCAGCTCTTGGCTGGAAAATCAATAACAAAACCTTGAGATAAAGGATCTTTGTGGGATCAGCATATCCCTGCTGCCTTTCTGACAGAACCTTTGCACTTCCAAGCTGGTGAAATCAGATTTTATTTCCAATGGAGCCTTTTTTAAACAGCACTGTGGAGTTTTGCCAGTTCAAATATCGGGGATTCTCAGCTTCCCCCAAGCACAATTTGAATCCAATCTCCTGGCCCAAATATATGTGAGAGACCCATTAAGCCTTTTAACACCCAAAACCTGCTTTTGTTAATATTCTCCGTGTGCTCCATCTGCTGCTGTGTTTGTCCATAGCCAATGGATTTGAGAGCAGTTCATTTCTCTGGTCTGAGGCCAAAATGTCCAAAATACCATATGGACATTTGAAAGTTAATGAGCATTTTAAAATTTCAGTATCTAAGGCTGTTGTGATCCCTAAACCTGAGTCTTCCTTGAGTTTGGCCTCTTCTTGTAATCCTAAATATTTTATTGTTTTGAATTTTTATCTTTGCAAATGAAAATCACTATGCTCATGCTTTGAAACTGGCCCTTTGGGGCAGTAATTTGATTTGTAACTGTTTTTTGGCTGTTCTGGAGTTGTCTATTACTAAAATGAGCTGGAATAGGAAATTTGGTCTCCCCAGAGATGTTGTTTAAGGGTGTGAATGAAAGATGAAATCAGGAAGATGCTGCCAGTGCCAGAGAACAAAGTGGAGTGTAAGAAGCAGAGATGGGAGCCAGGACAATGTTAGACTTAATTAGTCAATTAATTGATTGATTACTGATTAATTGATTAATTACCAGGCAGTTTCTGTTGTTTTAATCATTGACCATGTTCAGGGCAGTGCTGGGCACTTGGCTTTGGCCAAACACCTGGAATACCATTTTTGGGGCAGTTCCAAACCTGGCAAATTCAGTTCAAGCATTTGGAATAAGAAAAACTAAAAGCAAGGAGTTTTTTTTTCCATCACTTCTTTCAATCCAAACCATTCCAGGATTCTATTTTGCACCCAGTTGTTGCAAACACCAACTTGGCAGAAAAAAGAAATGACGATAGACAGAAAATAGGGACAAATTCCCAGTTCTAGGATCTAGGAAGGCATCAGGAATGCAGACTGGAGCAGTTGCCTTTCCTTGAGGAAAGGAGGTTTCGCATGGACCACACTGTCTGTGACAGAGCAGGAATTACAGCTGGAGCAAAACACTGGGGCTTGAGCTGACTGTCTTTTTAGCTCCTGGCTTGGGAGCAGAGCTGGAAAGGATGGAGTGAGAATTAGCCAGATGAACAAGTGCATTTTGGGCATCACAAAGGACTGCTGTCTGAGCAGTTATTGTAAATATCTTGCTGTAACCTATAACCTGAGGGCATGGAGAGCGTGGAGTCCTGCCTGCATTTCCATTCCCAGCTCCTCCAGAAATGGCCTTCACACCCCTCTAGAGCTGCCATAGAAACTCTGCCAGAGCAGACCAGGAGCATCCAGATGAGGCTCTGCTCTCCCTCCACAAAGTCAGGGAAATGGCAAATTCATGATTGAAAAGCAAATGAAGGCATTCCTGGCAGTGTCCAAGGCCAGGCTAGATGGGGCTTGGAGCACCCTGGGACAGTGGAATGTGTCCCTGCCCATGGCAGGAGTGACAATGGGATGGGCTTTAAGGTCCATCCCAACCTAAATCATCCTGAGATTCTAATACTACATGGTCTGTTTCAAGCTGAGCACTCTTCTGCCATCTTAATTTATTTTAAATCTTTCCAGCTGAATATTTCCCTGGACAACATTATTGGATAAGGTTGAGCCACAACTGAGAATTTAAAAAAAGCTGCAAAGGAGCTTCTTTATCTCAGGCTTCCACTTTCTGTGGAGCAACACATCCTTTTATTTTATCAGTAGGGGCTGTTCATATCTTACTTCAGATTCTTCAAATACAGAATGAAGTAAATCATTGCAAGGAGAATCAATATTGCATAACTTAAACCTTTCTCCAGAACTTCTTTTCCACAGAGCCTTGTCTGAACACAGGAGAGGATATGACACATGTCTCTGGTCCAGAAGTGATATTGATTGACAGTCTGACAAGTTCTGTCACTCTGATTTATTTATAGTGTGTGCACTAAGCAATCAACAATCTCTCTAATATTTTCGGACAGTTGCTCCTAGTTTTCAGGATGAGTTTTGCTCATCCAAATGCATCCCATAGCCAGACAGCTGCAGTAAGGTCTGGAAGGTTTCTTTTGGATGTAGGTGGGAAGTAAAACTGAGGCGGAATTGAAATAAGAATCTCTTTTGTCAAACAGCTTGCGATTGTATTGAACCTTAAAAACAGGTCTGAAAGCAAGTTTGTTCTGAGCAAGAGAAAATCAAGGCAATGTGTGTCCAAAACAGTGCTTTTGTCATTGTCTTAATATCTTTTTGGGCTCATAAATTCTCCTAATTCCTGGCATGATGAAGGAAGCAGCTTCCAGCTGATGTATGGCATCGTGCGACCACAAAGTCCCATGGAAGAGCTCCGAGTTCTGTGCAAAATCATCACTTGCCCAGCCAGATTCCCAAGCAGCCAGGATTCTGCAGCACCTCAGGGCAGGCAGCCCTACCATCCATCCCCTTGTCTTTGACCTCCAGCTGGGAAAAGCTCCTGCAGGCAGGCAGGACCCCATTGTGTCAACACTGTGACCCTGTGGAATGGAGACAAACAGGCAGTGCCACGTGTTCAAGCTGTCCTTCCAGGGACTGGAGGTTTTCTCTCCGTCACCCCATGCCAGAGGCACCTCTGCCACTCCCAGCACTGCCAGCTGTGCTTTCTTAGGAGTCTGTGCAATATAAAGGAAATGAGCATGAAAAGGAAATATTTCCTGCCAGATTCCTGTGGGTTTTGTCAGGATTTTGGGGTGGTTGGGCTTCGCCGGCTGTGTTATGGGTGATGTCTGTGGAGTTCCTGTCCTCGTCCAAGTGTTGTGCTTGCCATGTAAAATGTGGATAAACCATAAGGAAAATTCCTTAAGGAGCATGTGCTTTCACATAAATGGAATTCACCACCCTCTGGATCAAGCTGTGATCCTGGGGAGGGAGAAGAAGGAGACAGAAGGAGGTACAAATATCTTCTCACCAGGGAGGACCTGCACTCTTCCTTCCTCATCCTTTGCTCTTCAAGTCCAGAGCTGTCTCCCCTCCTGGGGAGCCTGCCTCCTCCTGTGTAATGTCTTCACAATCCTGGGAATGTGGAGCTGGAGTGATGGGGTACTGGGAAGGAATTCCTCCCAGGGAGGGTGGGTGCCCAGAGAAGCTGTGGCTGCCCCTGGATCCCTGGAAGTGTCCAAAGTCAGGTTGGACAGGGCTTGGAGCAACCTGGGATAGTGGAAGGTTGGTTTTGCATGGCTCTGGGTAATGAGCAGGAAATACTTGCTGTTGATATAAAGGGAAGGACCCTTCAGGGGAAAAAAGAATCAATTGTAAAAGGTCTCCAGGAGTGAGATTGTCAAATGTGAGAGCAAATCTTTTTTTAAAGCCGTTGCTATGTCTGGTTCATCCACAGTCATTTGACTGCTCCACTCTTGGGCTGATGAGGCTTGAAACAGTAATAAGGGGGTGGCATTTTTTCATGGGAACAAATGTATTTATTACTCTCAGAGCTTTCAGCAATGCTGGATTCTCAACCATCCATTAACTTTCTGTTCAGAACAGTCCCACCCTTGCTTTCAGCTTTTCCTCTATTTTTACATCCATTTAGCATGAGTGGGCTGGAATAGTTTCATGGCAAGGTGGCGAGTGAGTGATGGGGTAGCTGTGGTTACGTGGGATGATGAGTGGGAAATGAAACCTGCTCCAGTCCCTGGGCTTCTGCAGCATCCAGGTGCATTTACCTGGCTGCTTGTCCAAGGAGAGGCATCAGGAGAGGTTTGGGTAGAACTTGCCATGGAAATGTTTCCCATCACACAAATGGATTAGTGTGATGAGGGAAGAAAGGAAAAGTTTTACTGTCCTTCCTGCCCTGAGCTGGCAGAGCAGGATTCACCCAGGGATGTTTTAAACAGTTCCCACACTGAGCAGGGAAGGTCTGGCAGTGCCCTGTATAAGAAGCTGCTCAGAGGTCATCTCCCTAAATCCCATGTGCCAAGGGATATTCCCTGGGGACAGCTCCCCAAAAGACAGGAGGAGATGAACAGAGCTCTGCAGCTGTGTGAGGAGCCAGGCAGGCTGGGAAAATACTTCTGGAACAAGATTGGCTCATGCCATGAGCGAGCAAGCTTTGATGACACCCCTGCTGCAAGTCCTTTTGGAAATGCTGGAGCTCTTCATCTCTGGAGGCTTGTTTCCCATGCAGAATGAGTTCCCAGATGTCCTTCTCAGCTCTTTTCCCTGTGTCCCCCCTGCAGCACACCACCAGGCACATTCTTTCCGGTGCCACTGCTCCCAGCAATCAACGTTCAAGAGCCTTTGCTCCAAGTCTGGCTGGTGGAGGCTTTGGTGGAGCTGTGCCAGGGAGCCTACATGGTGTCTGCTCTCTCATTTCTCGCTTCTGGGGTAATTCCTCAAGTACCAAATCTGCACATTCGTTTCCCAACGTGTGATTTTCTGCAGGAATAAATTCCCAATCACTCTAAGGGGAATGGATTTACAGCTGCATGAAGTTTCTCACGTTTTTGTCCTGAGAAGGTGCTTTTAAATCCTATTTTTGAAGAGTTTCTGAGGGCTGGGCAATAAAGAATGAGAAATGCTGGATGGGCTTAAAATAGAACATGAAAGTGTTTTTGCAGGGGAAAATACTTTGGCTCCATCTGGCTGACCCGAGGAGGTGATCATAAAGCAGAAATGTTCCTGGGGCTGCTGCAGCTTCAAAGCTGTCACTCAGCAGAAACAAAGGGGTGGACAGAAGTTAACGGGGTTTAGAGGGAGGATTGGTAAAATGGAATCACAGAATCAGGTTGGAAAAGCCCTCTGAGCCCAACCATTTCCCCAGAAGTGCCAAGGCCACCACTGCCCCATGTCCCCAAGTACCACATCCACATGGCTTCAGCCATGGGCAACAAATCATCTCATATTTATCTGTTACAGTGGTGGGAGTTTTGCACCACTTAATTAGTGGTGTGTTTTAGTTTCTTCTGTTTTTACTTGGAGCTAGGATTAAAAAATACATGAAGGAAACCGATTTTCTTGTGTTCGGGCTTGGTTGTTTATTAAATCTTATTAAGAAGTACAGAAAGTTCAGCAGCACTTCTAGCCACCTGCTAGAAACAAGCAAAGTGGAGCAAGATCCAGCTGCTACAAGGTCTTTTAAAGTTAAACAGTCTAATAGAGAATTAACACCTATATTATTTATACTTTTGACCTAATAACTAACTTCCCATGACCTTCAGTGTGACGCTGTGTTCAACCAGAAACTACTGCCTGAAACCTATGAAGAAGGAAGATGAACACCGAAAAAGACACCACCCAAAATCCTCCATCTTGTCCACTACCTATTACTACATTATAAAACCCTCAAATTTAAAACCCTTTACCATATGAAAGCACACACTTCTATTTAACTACACACCTGCGATTTTAACTTAATCACTTAAATTTGGAAGCCTTCTCCAAGGCCTCATGTCAAAAGCAGTGTTCTCCAGGGGGTCAGTGCCAGAAAGCACAGAAAGCTCAAAAAGCCCAGGTTTCTGGAATCCAACATTTACCCACCTGGGAGCAATGAATGCCACCAGAGGGACAGGTTTGTGTGGCTGCCTGGCTTTTCCTTCCAGGGGGTGCTGGTGGTTAATGAGCTCTAAATTGCAGCAAGTGCGGAGCTGGAGTCCTTGGCAGTTCGAGGAGTTGAAGTGTGGTTTTACAGTGCTTTGTCCTGCCCTTAGATAAGGGACTTTATCATCTGTCCCTGTAAAAATCCTTGTGGCACAGCCACTTTCAGGAGTCTGCACTGCTTGAGACTCACGAAGAAAAAGAATGGAGGAGAATATTTTGTCTTGTAAATTAATGTCAGCTGCTTGTAGCAATTAAGGCCTTGATCAGATAATGGTCAATGAAACTACTCTTGGAAAAGTGAAATGGCACATTCTGGAATTCAGTGTTGTAAGTGACAGCTCCCAGGGGGTGGGAGGCTGAAGCGTGGACCGAAGCATGGGCTCTGTAGTCAAGGAGAAGCAAATTCTCTTTCAAGAATTTCAAGAGAACCTTCCGAGCCTTAGCACTTGTGTATTGTCATTTTTCGGGTGTTATTTAGATGATTTTGATACATGAAAAATTAAAGATGGCTTTTAAATTCCTCTTTGATGCAGCCCTGTGTGCTTTTTGCTTTGCACAGTTATTGTGTGGTAATTTTTAATGCAGCTCAGCCAGTGCTTCCCAGAGCTGGAGTGCTGTGTGTTTTCCTTGGGGAGGAGATTAAATGAACACTGCCTTTCTTACTCCTATTGATTGTGGAGATGATATTAAATTAAAATAAGCCACAAAACAACTTTGGATTTCTTCTACGAGGAATCTAATAAATTTTGTTCAATATTTTTCATCTCATTTTCTTTCCTTCTGCACCACTGCAAGGCCTCAAGCCCAGCAGAGTCCTGTTGTGTGCAGATCCATAGAAAGTAAAGGATATTTTCTTTCTGTTCCTGCCATTTGCATGTCAAGTGGGTTTGAGCCTCTTGCTGTTGTTTTTCATTCAAGGTGACGAGGCAGGACAGACATAGCAGGAAGGGAGCAGTGTCAGCAGCAGGAACAGGAATTCGCAGGAGCTCTCTTAGATTTTCCAGGGGCACAATCAGAGCAGGATGCCAGGTGCTTTGGTGTTATCACCTCTCCTGAGATCATTCATTCTTGTTGGATCCAGACTTTGTTTGTACCCAAGGGAATGTAACACATGGTGACCATCATGGGGGACCACAGCTTTTGCTTCCATGTGGGAGCTGATTTGGGATTATTTAGGGGATGAAGAAGAGCTGACAAACAAATCCTAAAGGCTCAAAACCAATAAGATATAAAAATTATAGGACTATGAAGTAGTTTTGAGTCAGAAGAGACCTTTTAAAGGTCATCCCATCCCACTCCTGTCATGGGCACCTTCCACAATCCCAGGGTGCTCCAAACCCTGTCCAGTCTGGCCTTGGGCACTTCCAGGGATCCAGGGCAGCCACAGCTTCTCTGGGCACCCTGTGCCAATGTTTTATCATCCTCACTGTAAGAAATGTCCTCCTCATGTCTAATCTAAATCAACCCTCCTTCAGTCTGAAACCTTTCCCTTTGTCCAATCACAACAGGCCCTGCTAAATAAAAATGTTTCATGTATTTTTAAACCTGCTGGATTTTGAATGCTGGGAATTTCCAGGCATGTTTCTTCTGGCACAAATTGCCCCAGATTCTGCTACTTTCTTATTTTTCACTATGTCCAAAAAAAGAAGCAAACTACATTAATTTTCCTGTACCTTTCCCATCTCTGCTTTGCCTTAAAATAGAAAGGACAAGTTTTCTTGCTGGAGGTCAGCACTTATCAAAGTTTATGAGATCAGAGTGGAAGACAGTGCAGAGCAGGGCTTCTTTTTGCATCCAAAGCTATTAAAGCTTCCTTGATAGAAATCATATTTATTTGAGCCGAAATGAATGCAAGCCCAGCCATAACTCACCTTCAGAACAACAAAAGATACCACAGTAAGGAAGAGTCCTGCCAAGCAGAAACTAAACCCCCAAAAAAAGGAAGGAAGACCAACCAGCTCCCCAGCCCTGGAGGGTTTTAGAATAGGTGTGGATGTGGCACTTGGGGACATGGGTTAGTTGTGGCCTTGGCAGTGCTGGGGTGCAGTTGGACCTGATGGTCCTGAAGGTCTTTTCCAAGTGAAACAATTCTGTGATTCTATAAATACACAGTTGCCTCCATCTGCCTGAAATAAATCCTTCAATATTTGTCTGGATGGAAAATCTTCCCAAAGCTACGCTTTTCCTGTGGTTTGATTTATTCCAGGCATTTTTTTTTTAACATATAACCCCAATGTTGCAAATTTTGGTCCGAGTAAAGGAGGTTTTTTTCCTGAATTTGACGGTGGGTAAGTGCTGGTGGCACCTCAGAGGGCACAAGTGAAACATGTGTGACCCTACAGGACTGTGTTTGTCATGGCTGGTGACTAAGGACTGTTAATTAAGGATTGTTACTAAAGGCTGCAGCAATTTGTGGGATTCAGGGCTTATTTGGGGGATTTCCCAGCAGCAAAGCTCAGAAGGACCTCTTGGAGCTCCAAGAGACTTTTGCAAATGAGCAAGGGACTTCCTGACACCATGGCACACACAGCCATCATAATCTGTGCCCATGGCAGGGGGCTGGAATTAGGGTGATCTTTGAGGTCCCTTCTAACCCCAACCGGTCTGGGATTCCATTAAAGCATGTGCCAAGAATGGTAAAACCCCATGGAGAAACACGGGTGGGAGAATTTTAGGGAAAATATACTTCAAGAAGTGACCTGGAGTTGGTTTAGCACCACTGGCCAGATTGTCTGGAGGAAATGGGAAGAATGTGGAGCAATAAATGTCCTGGAAAAGACATGGTTATCTTCTGATGAACTGGAGGGAAGGGATATTTATGATTTAAGATCCTCATCATTAATGCTCTGCTTGCAATCACTGCATCTGCAACTAACTTTCTAAGGAGCTTCTTGATTGCTGAAAGGCTTTAGATATTCCTGGGTATGACAACATAGTTCTGTGTAGTCTAAAAAAAAAAAAAATCTGTTAAACTGCTGCTTATCCAACATTAACTACAGCAATTTTTAATTAACCTGATTTAGAAGCCAAATATATCACTGATGAAAATGAGAGGGTAGAACATCCAGCCATTTATTCCAGTACAGTGGTCATGATTGTTGAATTAGATTTATTCAAATGAACCTCAACATTTTGCCACAGAAGTCAGTGGTGCCAGGGTTTGAGAGCAGTGGGATTTGGGGCATGGGAGGGGGGCTGTGCTGTGGCTCTTTTGGTGCTCAGAAGAGGAAAGTACCAACCCATGCGTGCTTTTATTTAATTAAATAAAATATTTTACAAGGTGGGTGTAAATCCACTGGTAATTACCTCTTTCCAGTCTTTGCTGGCAGCCAACAGCTAGGATCAGTGGGGCTTGGCATGGAAACCTTCTCCAAGGGTCATTCCATTGGCTCTGCTCTGGGATGATGGCCAAGGGGACACACAGATAAACTGGATGGTGATAAGCCAAATTGCCCACCAGCAAAGCAGGATTAACGTGTCCTGTTCACTCTGCCAGGGGGATGCAATCGGCAGCACCTATGAAGCATGGAGTTATTTGGGTGTTACTCTTTACCATAGGGAAAACTTGCAAGGAATTGAAAGAAATGAAAAGCAAAATGGTGACTGGTGACAGGACCCCAGGGAAGGGCTGGAGCTGTGCCAGGGAGATTTATGTTGGATATTAGAGGGTGCTGGGCACTGCCCAGGCTCCCCAAGGAATGGGCACAGCCCCACGGAGCTCCAGGAGCGTTTGGACAGCGCTGCCAGGGGTGCCCAGAGTGGGATTGTTTGGGTGTCTGCAGGGCCAGGGGTTGTGCTGGATGATCCTGTGGGTCCCTTCCAGGTCAGGACATTGTGTGATTCTGTGGAAAAGGAGCAGACTGAGGTGCAGAGGTTGTGTCTGTGGTCTCCACAAAGGACAGGAATTTCCAATGAAGTTGGATGCTGGGCACCTGCGCTGTGTGGATGCACACAGGCTCTGGGGTGTGCCATGATTTCCAGCCCCCCACTTCCATCACACACTGAACTCCCTTTGACCTCTCTGAGTGAGGCTGATGCAAGCTGAGGATGCTCTGCAACCTTCCCCAAAGTGCCCATTAAACCCTGCATGGCTCCAAAGGGTCCGAGTGTGTTCCTTCCAGGTGGCCTGGCAGGTATTCCCTCCTGGGAATGGCACTTGTGCAGCCATGGGTGAATACGAGGCTGGCATGTTTTCCTGCAGGATCCCTGCCTTCCCTTCAGTGAGAAACTCTGCTTAATGCTAGTGCTGAGCTCTCCAAAGTGCTGCCACGCAGCCCAGGAAAACCTTTCCAGTATTGCTGTGCCAGTGGGGTTTTGTACCTGAATTCCATGAGTATGGAATTTCATAGATTCACAGTATGGATTTTTCCAGCTGTTTCCCCCAAAGCACATTGAGCACACCTGCATTCTGCATTCTGATCCTTATTTCCTACAGGAATGAAGGTGAAATGTTGATGTGGAGCACATTCGTGGTCCTTCCTATTCTCACAGAACCCACTTGTGTTTTCCCCTGGTGGCCTTTATGCTGACACAGGGTGTTTATTGCTTTTCAGGGGTGCCATCCTTGCTTGACTGATTGATAAAATCCTAATTCCTGTTTTTCTCTCCTTTCAGGTTATCCAACAGGCTATCCCACTGCTGCCCCAGCCTACAATCCCAACATGTATCCAACCAGCAGCCCCGGCTACGCCCCAGGTAAAAATACTGAAAAAGCCCTTAAAACATTCCTAAAAAACATTTTAACACTTCCAAATGAAGCGGCCTTTTGAGCTCCATGTGCAGCAGGAAGAGCTGCTTGCATAAGGAACACAAAGCTGGACTTTGTGCCAGTCTTGCTAAACACTCTCTCCCCTTAATTGCCAAGTTTTCAGTCCCCCAGTTGTTAAAGAATCAGTGGATCCCCAGGCTCAGGCATTTTCCAAGGCTGATGAAACAGGAATGAGGGGTTTGTTGCCAAAATCTTTTGGTTTTGTCTTCTCCACATCACAGTTTACACATATTCCATAAAACTGTTTATTGTGGATGATTCTGGAAGGGATCTGTTGTGTTTTGTTTGGGTTTATGTGCTTTTAATAAGGTCTTTAGCTGCATTTCTTCCCATTAAAGCCTTAACATGGAACATGAAACAATTTTTGTTCCTCTGGATTTGTGCTGGCCACCCTCAAATTCCCCTGAAGGATAAAACAATGGAGGAATTAAATGAAAACAACTCTATAGGATAAGAAAAAGCCCATAAATTTATTAGTAGCTTGTCCTGCCAGGGGCTGGCAATGTTCTCCCTGCTCAGCCAGGAATGTAAATACTGCAGCATTCTAGCATTTCGGCCTGGATATTATAAAATGTCACTTGTCCCCAGTCATGCAGGCAGCAGCTCCTCCACTGAGAGGGCAGATGGCCAAGGGAACACCCAAGTGAGAGGAAACCCCAAATCACTGCAGGCTAGGGATTTCTGGGGGAGTCTGTATTGCTTCTTGTACATCTTAGACACCATTTAATAATTTCCATCTTGGAAATCTCCTGATGTCCAAAGAGCTGACAGGTGGTTTTGCATGGAAAGTAAAAACCTTCCAGTGGGTAACACAGCCAAGCACTGAACTAGTGAGGAAACTATGAAAATTAAAACTCAGAAATTAAAATTGGAATGAAAATGCTGAAAGTTTTATAGAGTTTCCCATAAATCTTGAGGCCAAGTTGGAGAAACCTGGTTTAGGTAAAGGTGTCCCTGCCCAAGGCACAGGGTTGGAACTGGATTGTCCTTAAGGTCCCTTCCAAACCATTCTGTGGTTCTGTTATAAACAATTTTTACATCTCTTGAAATCAATACAATTTAATATCACAGCATGGTATTAAACCATGTTAACCACTCTGGAAGCAGGAGCAGACTCTGCTGCTCAGGACTTCCCAGCACCACACTCAGTGGTCTCTTCTCAATGGAAAGCAGACTTCCAGGAGGAAAAAAATGAGAGATTTTGAGAGCTAACTGATGGAAAAGAAGTGCCGTAAAATCTCCCAGCAGTGGGGACATGTGACAGAGTGACAGCATCCTCAACTGTGTTAAATGGAATTGGGCTGAGCTAATTCTGTGGTTCAGTGGCTGAGTTAAAACCTTCATCAGTACAGAGAGTGTTTCCTCAAATTGAAGGAGCTGCTGTCACACAGGAGGCTGGAAAAAACCTGGAGAGGAATGTGCTCCTGGTGTCCTTCAAACACACTGGGAATCAGCTTGGGGGTTAAAATATTGGACTTCTGAAACAGCAGACTCATTCTAAATATATTTTTAAGGGATTTTAGACATTGAGTCTAAAAAAGAAAGAGGTGCTGCATGTTCCCAGCAGAATTACTGCTCCTGAACATCCCATCCATGGACAAGGTCCTGTTCCAAAGCTCCCAGGCTGGGAAGGAGGTGGTACCTGCTGGCAGAAATCCCTCCAGCTCACTAAAAAGCAACCACAATCCAAGGGTTCATCTGATTCTCCATATGGAGATTAACCAGGGAAACATGCCCCTCAATACTGCTTGGAATAGAGGCTGGGAAGAATGGGAAAAGCTTGTGGTTTCTGAATTCTTGGGATGTAACTGCAAGCAAGGTCTCTGGGACAGAACCATTCTGTCCCAGCTCGATCACCCTCTCTGCTCCACCCTAAAGATGCTCCTGCTCACTCTCAGATGTCTCTTGCCTCAAACCTCCTGAATTTTGCTGGATTCCATGCAAAATCAACTCCCGAGCAAAGATAATTCCAGTTTTCAAATCCCACCCACTTTTGTCCCTGATGTTCTCCAAACACTCCCTGATGCTTCACTGCAAGTCAGCAATGCTCATGCTCTTCTCTTCACCTCATGCTTCCCAAAATCCTGGGATCCACATGGGAAATTAAATGATGTTGTGACCTAAGCTTTGTAACAGCATCAGAAGGAAACAAGGAGAGGAAGTTGGAGAAGTCCGGAATCCCCTTGGTCCAGTCCTCCAGTGAGGAAATGGAAATGGTAACTGGAGGCAGTCTTGATTTCTCCCTCTCCCAGTGCCAGGTTTTTAATGGATATTTGCTGGTGTTTGAGTCCAAAAGGTGTTAAATTATTCCCCAGATTATTCCAAGGAGCCCTACAAGCAAGGGCATGAGTTGGACTGGATGATCCTCGTTGATCCCTCCCAAGTCAGGATGTGCTGTGATTCTATCAATTCCTTTCCATTCCACTTCAAGTTCCTGCCTTGTGTGATTTTCCTGCTGCATTTTTCCACCGTTTTTAGAGGGAGGGACACAAGGCAAAACATCAGCATTGCAAACTCAGACTTGCAATAAGCCTGGTTTTTTAGGACACTGTTCTTAAAGAATCCCTTTTAAGTATGCACAAATGAGCATCCAAAATCACTCTGCTGCAGAGACACAATTTAAAAAAAATAAAATTATGTATGTCTTCATTAAGCCTGGTGCATGTTCCCTCACAGGCATTCTGTCTTCCTCATGGTTGTTTTGCTTTAACTTCCTTCATTAAAGCCTCCCTTTTTATTTTCCTGAAAGTAGGACACACACTCTGCTCATGGAGGCTGGCCGAGGCTGGAGCTGTGTTTATTAATAATGCAGGGCAGAAGTAATGGCTTTGCAGTAGTGCCCTTACAGAGCAGAACTAAAATCAGCCTCAGAAATTAGGGATCTGTGTGGGAATGATGTGGCACAGGACAAAGGCTCCAATTCTCCATTTCTGCTTCTGGATCCTGCCCAGAGGGATTGGAGCATCAGCAGTGCTCTGAACCATCCTCTAGAGGTGCCACCAACCCTCTGGGGACACCAGTGTGTCCCCTAAGGGGTGTTGTGGGGTCTGGAGAGGTGAATATCCTATAGTGCTTCATGAGGCTTTCCAAGGATAAATGTTCCCATCGTTTTGAGGCACTCAGGCACGGGACTGCCTGGGGAATTAAGCTTATTACAAACTTCATTCAAGGCTAGAGGCTGTATCCATCACGAATGAGGTTGTCAGAGAGAAGCAATGGTTTGAAAGGATTCATGTTTTTGTCTTTTCCACTTAAAATATGTCCTGAACATTCCCACCTCGTCTAAAGGTCCTGTCAGGAAAAAGGAGCAGTCCCTGTGCTGCAAGGACCCACAGCTTACAATGTTTGCTCAGTTCCCACTGGTTGATTTGCCAGGGATTAAACTGATAATGAATAAAAACTCTTTATTTTATTTATATTTAGGTGAGAGGATAAACCAAATCCAGAAGACACTGATTGAAGATAGCCCTTAAATGATATTAGATAGTCATGGCTGGACTGTGATCCCTGTGGATTATTGCAAAGGACCAGGAGGCATTAATGTTCCTGGAAGCCTCCTTGATCCACCTTTTGTGTAGTTTTAAGTGATGGATTCTCCGAGGATCCATGATTTAATAAAGAACACGCAGAGCTATGGCAATTTCCCAGCCATCTCCAACCCAAATTGCCTTGATTTTGTGGCAGGTTTAATGTGGAGAGGGAAAAGCACAGAGGAAGGATTCGTGTAACATCGGAATGAATTGTCTCATCAGTCTCAGAGATTAAAACCTCTGTGAAATACAGAGGCAAAAATGAATCTGATTCTGAGTAAAAGCGTAAGTGAAGGAATGTTTCTGTCGCAGTGCTGGGAGTTGCTCTCTGGTGTGATGTTCCTGAGTGCAGCCTACCATGGAAAATAAAGCAAGGCAGCCTGGAAATCCTTAATAACTCCCAAACCTTTGGGAGAGGGCAGAGACTTGGAGCAGAAAATGATCAGTTACTGAGTAGAGGAGAAATTTGGCTTGAATCTCTGCCTTCCCACAAACCTCCTCGTTTTCTGTTGAAGGAGGAAGAGAGAGGAGCAGGTTTCCACATCTCCAGTAGTGGAGCAGCATCCAGATGGATCTCACTCCCATGAATATCTCCCACAGCTGATAATGGCTAGTAAAGCAGCACTGCTTTACTACATGGAGTGTCCTCCATGCTCCCCATTCCTGTTTGAGTGCAGGAGAGTCTCAGAAGGGTTTGGTGGAGCAGCAGACCTGCAGCAGTGCTTCCCTGCACTCTCTGGGAAATGGGTTTCCATCCACTAAGATGCATTGTGCTGCTGCAGGCTGTGGTTCCAGTGGCCAATCCTTCCTCACCCTCCTCAATTCCTCATTCCCAGCCTCCAGCCCTGTGACACTCCAGATCTACAGCTGTACCTTCAGAGAGGGTTAATGCAGAGTCTGAGCAGATGTGGAGGGTGTGAAACATCTTTGCTCAGCCTTGGGACTCCAGGAAGATTTCCAAACCCTGACCCAGGTGTGATGTCCCTTCCATGGGGGTAGGAACCTGGGGGGAAGAGATTAGCAAGGTGATTCCAATGTGACATAAGTGTGGGAAGCTGTCTCTGACTGCTTTGTGTGACACCTGTTCTCTGTCTCCACTCAAGCCACACTTCTGATGAAGCAGGCCTGGCCCCAGACCTCCTCGTCCTGTGCCACCGAGGGCACCTTCCACCTCCCGGTGGACACCGGCACCGAGAACAGAACCTACCAGGCTTCTTCTGCAGCATTCAGTAAATAAACCTTTCCTTCTGGGCTTTTACTGGGTTGGTTCATGCCTGTTTGCCTCCCCTGCTGGGGGTTGATTTGTGGACAGGGTTATTTGGGATCACTGAATTGAAGACTGGTTTGGTTTGGGAGGGACTTTGAGACCATCTTGTTCCAACCTCCATGGGCACCTTGCACTAGACCAGGTTGCTCCAAGCCCCTCCAACCTGGCTTTGCTGGATTAAAACCGTGAAGGATCATGAAAAGGAGAGCACTGACCCTCCTGCCGCTCCTGCAGAGGAATTCTAGTGGAGAAGGTGAAACCTCTCTCTTAGCTGAGTGTTTGATCCCTGGGAGCAACCTGGGGTTGTTCACAGCAGTTTATCTCCAAAGGGACATTATTCCTCATTCCCTTAAAATGGAAAGAATTCCAAAATAAAGCCTGATTTTCAAGGAACGCTGTTGAAACTCCCACCTTGTGACCCAGGCTGGCTGAGCAGGATCGGGGGGAGGAGATGCTGTTTAGTGATTGCAGTCAAACAGGCTTTTCCAGTGCAGCCTTGTCATCTCATCCCTGAAGAGGATAAGTAGTGTCTCCAGGAGGGCTGATAAGCTCCCTGATAAACCCTGGGATGCTTTCCCTGGTATGTGGAGTGTCCTCTGGCCCCTGCCTGACTGTTCCCTGCTAAATCTGGGACATGAGTGGCATGGGGTCAGAGTGTTCTTCACCTTCCAGCTACTCCAGACTCCTTTTTCCTACTGGATTAAATCAATTACACAGCAAGGTGAGAGGAAGAAATATATATATATATTTAAAGAGTTATTAAAAATAAATATTTAAAAATCCTTTGGAAGACTTTCTTTTGGAAAAGGGATGTCCCTACCATTCCTTGGGGTAGGGGCTGTACAGCAGGCATGTTCCAGCCCTCGGAGAATCTCTGTGGCCTCCTCTGGACTGGCTTCAGCAGCTCCACGTCCTTCTGCTGTTGGCTCCAGGGCTGGAGGCAGCTCTGCAGGTGGGGTCTCACCTGAGGGAGGCAGAGGGACAGAATCTGGATGTGGACATCAGTCAGTTCCTTGCTCAGTTGAGGAATCCTGCTTGTGGTGAACCCTGGAGACAAGCGGCAATGGCAACACAAAATTCCCCACTGAGCTCTTTTCCCCCCCAAGCAGCCTTTTGTAGAAAAACATTTCTGTGCAATCCAGGGCACTTGTGAGCTGCAGGATCAATAAGGCTGAGATTTCTCGAGTGACATGAGGGATTTAATCAGCAATTTTAATAGAAACTGGAGCTTAAAGGCTTGCTGCTGCTGAACCACAAAGTGGCAGCAGCACGGGCCACGCCAGCCTAATCCTAATAAGGTGTTAGTCATAATTAGGTTTTAAAATTATCTGCCAGACAGAGAGGAGCCTCCATCATCTTGTGTCATTAAACCTTGGTTTCGCATTGTTTTACCTGCAGGTTGTTCTGTTTTTTCCCCAGTTTATAAACACAGCAGATTACATCTGCCTGGGTTATTATCTTTAATACCGTTTTAATATAGGAGATAAATTTTCCGTGATTCATCAATCAGGAAACAACTGCAAGTCTTGGTATTCAAAGTGGTGAAACCACGCAGCTTGAGCAGGTCCACACCTCTAGACACCCCTCAGAAATGAAGTGTGATGCTGAGAACTGGCAGCCTCTGAGGTCTTTGAAAAAATGAATAGAGGAAAAAAATCCATTAGATGGAAAAACAGGAGGTTGGTTGGTCCGTGGGTGGTGGGTTTCTGGAGGAGTCCTGATGGAGGAGGCGTCACTTCTGCACTGATCAATATTTCAAACCTTTTCCACTTCTCATTCAAAGATGGTTGCTCTCCTACTAATGTGAGGAAAAGAGTCCCAGCTATTCCTTTTATTAACTAACACCTATTTTTCCAATCTGCAGTAATCAGGATGGGGTGAGAAGATGTTTGGGAGTTCCTAAAAGCTCCGTGTGTTCTTCGCGCTGTTTCAGTGCTTGGAGGATGATGTGGGATATTAGACTTGCAATCTTGGCCTTCTCTAATTGAACACCAGTGGAGTAAATAAATTAAATATATTTGAGTGTTTTGCTTGGGCTGAGCCTTGACTTCTCCTCTCCATCCTACACTTTGGGAGACCCACACTTGGTCTTCGGGGCCCATTTGCTCTCAAGGTGGTTTCTCCCAGACCTCCTGGCAGCCCTGAACAACCATTCCAGGCCCTGACTGGGACCCTCTTGTATTTGGCAGGGTACACTGCGGGGACTCCCTACAAGGTGCCACCGACCCAGAGTAACAACGCCCCTCCTCCCTACTCGCCGTCTCCGAACCCCTACCAAACCGCGATGTACCCCATCAGAAGTGCCTACCCACAGCAGAACCTGTACACCCAGGTAGGTGCCACCTCCTGGCCCCTCAGCCATTCCCCAGCAGAACCTGAGCTTCCTGCAAGCCTCTCTGACCAAGCAGCTCCATCTCAGTGGGATGGAGGTGCCGGTATCACCTTGATATCCCATCCCACTGAAATTCCTGAGCTGCTCAGAGCAATGTGAGACAACTTCCCTGGCTTTTCTCCTCTTCTTTTGTCTTGAATAATCAACTTTTCCAGCACCTACGATCTCATGGAGGGATTTCCCTGTGCCTTGCTGAGACTGGAGCATCTTGCTGCTCCACTGTCACCAGGAATTGCATAAGCCTTTGGGGTCCAGCCCATCCCTGCACACTGGCTCTTCTCTGACCCCAGCCACAGAATCTGCCATTTGTCCTGTGAACCTTTGTAGCTCCTGAAAGAAAGAAGTGATAGAATAGTTGCCCTGCACCTCATTCTCCCCTTAATCCAGGCCTTCGGAGATCCTCTAATGGCTTTCACTAATGCACAGTAAAATCTCCCCTTTGCTGATTGAAATCCTTGTTTTCTTTCCTCCCATGCCTGGTTTGCAGGTTGCTGCCCATCCTGGGGACAGCAGTTCTCTTCCTCGTGCATCTCCTCATTTCAGGCCCTTCATTACTTTGCATGTGAAGCTTTTTCTGTTGCCTCCTTTTATTCCCATGGATCCTTCTCCCCTTGTTTCAAAACCCTGTGAGACTTGGCAGCCTGGATTTTGGAACCTTGTTGGAAACCCAAGAAGATGACACAATTCCTGGACCAAATCACCTTGGCATCATCTGAGAACCATGGCTTGTCAATCTCTTGTTCCTTTTCTGCACCAGCAGCTGTTTGTGTCCAGGCCCTGTTTTATCCCATCACAGTGGGGCAGCCTGGTTTGTCCTGGATGGATTGACTCTTTGTTGATTCCCTCCTCATCCACTCCACACATCCACAGGTTCAGGTCTCCAGGCACAGGAGCTCATCCATGGGAACCACCAGCCACCAGCACCCTTTGGCAGCACTTGAATTCCAGAATTGAGGACTCGTTAGGTTGCAAAAGAACCTGGAGTGATGGTGGGATTTTTTTTTCCCTTTTCCAACAGGGAGCTTATTACACCCAGCCCGTGTACGCTGCCCAGCCCCACGTCATCCACCACACCACGGTGGTGCAGCCCAACAGCATCCCCTCGGCCATCTACCCGGCCCCGGTGGCCGCGCCCCGCACCAACGGCGTGGCTATGGGCATGGTCGCTGGCACCACCATGGCCATGTCAGCAGGTAAGCAGGCAACCTTCCCCGTGCTCTGACAAAAAACCCTCCTCTCTAGACAAAAATATTCCCCCAAGTGCTGCCTCAGCCTTGCAGGGTGTTCACAGCTCACCCGCTGGTTTTGCTTGCTGGTTACTGCTCTTTGCAGGCAAAAATGCAGTAATTTGCCCCAAATCCTGATCTGATCAGAAGAGGAGACCTTTGGTTTGGCTCACTCCTACATCCTTAGATATATTATTCTGTATCCATGAATATATTGTTCTTTCCTCTCTCTGTTCCAGAAGTGAAGGAATAATCAGGTTGGTCCATTCTCAAGCAGTTGTATTTTTCTCAAGCTCTTTTTGTCAAGACACTCATGGACATGTTTTTGTTTGACAAAATGAATGCTAACCTTGTTTTATTTATCTGTCCCAGTTCCTCCACATTTTATGTGCAGATTCTAACTGCAATTAATTGTTAGCACATTAATTGATAGTTCATTAAGATAGGGGCTGGTTTTATTTTTTCCAAAGCCGCTATTTTTCTCCTTAACAATTCTTAGGATTGTATATTGAATTACGCCACAAAATGCATCATTCATCCTTTTGCATCTGCATTAGCTGTGAAATAGCAGTCTGTAATGGGGGACAATCCGTATCCCAAGCAGAGATATTGCAGCCTGGATGTGACAAGAACCACTCTGAGAGATTTACTGTTGCTTATATAGAGAAGTGGATAAATGTAATTAATGCACGTGGGATGTGTTAGAATTTCATTAATAACATTTGTAGAGAGATACCCAGAAACTGAGAATTTAGTTTGAGCACCCAGTTGCTCCCAGAACAGAGCAGTCCAGGGCTGTGTTCTCCCTTCCTATGAAGGCACTGTGCAAATTCTGACCTAAAATCCCTCTGTTGACCAGCTGCAGACTGAAAAAAAGCTCGTATCAGTTTTCCCTGGAAATCTGTTGGGATTTTTTCCTCATCTCCCTTCGTATCCTTCATCCCTTCCAGTTTGTTTCAGATCTGTGCTGTGATTTACAGTTAAGCCTAGTGCTTTCAGCAGGTAGATGTCAGGTTGTTGCCAGCTCTGCTGCTGCTCTTTAGGAACAAGGAACATTGGAAAAAAACAAGGAAAACCCTTAAGGTTAAGGGCCAGAGGTAGCATGGAAAATCTGCTGGAGCTTCAGGTGTTTTTATTCTCTTTGTGGTGTTGGCTGATCCCGATCACGTGGGTCCAACACCTTCGAATCAGGTCTGGCAGGCAGAAGAATTACCTGGGAAAATGCAAAAGGACAAAGGAGGCAGTGATGCTGTTCCTGCCCCTCAGATGAGCAGCGTATCCTCAGGTGCCACCTCCTCTGCCCCGTGACAAGTGTCTGTCCGTGTCCCTGCAGGAACCTTGTTGACCACCCCCCAACACACTGCCATCGGAGCACATCCAGTGTCCGTGCCAACGTACAGGGCTCAAGGAACCCCCACCTACAGCTACGTACCTCCACACTGGTAAACCACTGGCCAATCCATGTGAGTGCTGCTTCTTGCTCTCAGTGAGCCTCCAACCCCATCCAGCCTGGCCTTGCACACTTCCAGGGATGGGGCTGCTCTAGGCAACCTGTGCCAGGGCATCCCCCACCCTCACAGGGAGGAATAGCTTCCCAAAATTCCATCCAGCCCTACCCTCTGGCAGTTTGAAACCACTAGCCCAGCCTATCACTACATTCAAAGAGTCGCTCCCTGTCTTTATGTCACTGGAATATTTCTTTTCTCCTGCTGGGAGATCACGCTGTTCATTAGCACCGGGGTTGCGTGCCTGTGCCTGTGTGTTGCTGTCATGCTCAGGATCCCAGAAATCCCAGCTGCTTGTTCCTGGAGCCCTTGGCCCATCATGCCCAATTACCAGGACAGGCAGTTGATGGGAACACGATGCTGCTGCACAGAGATCCCATCCAGCCCTGGGGTTATCTAAAATCTCTCTGTGCCACACAAATTACTACTGGGCTAATCCTGCCCCTCCCAAATTGCTGTGCAATTAGCAGGGAGCATCCCATCTGCATATTTGTAATCCTCTGCATTGGATACCACCACTGAGCTGCTGCTTTCCCAGCTCCCTTGCCTGAGAAATTGCCCACAGGGATGGTTAAATTCCATATGGATCAGCTCCACGTGGTACAGGGATGCAGAGAGGAGGAGAACATCCTTCTAACTCCATTTTTAATGCATTTACTCTCTTCTAGATCCGGAGTCAAACATTGTATGCAACTACACAAGTCTTACATCGGTGCTGCGGCCGCTGGGCTGCAGCGCCTCGTCTGTTTGCAAGAACAAAAGAAAAAAAAAAGTGCAAAGGTCACTTTATGCATTCTTTAGTGGTTTTTGTAAAAGCTGCTTTTTCTAATCTTCTGCCTCTTTTTTTCCCCCTTCCTCCCCCTCCCACATGAATTGTGTAACACACATACTGACACTGAGCAATAGTCAAGTTCTCTCTTCAGTCCTATCATTTGAAAGCTCAGACTCTTCACTTTTCCAGCATTGCCCAGCTGAGTGGTGCAAAGATCCCCCCACTTCTTGTTTGTTTGGGTTCTTTTTGTTATTTTTCTGTTGTCGTTGTTGTTGACAAGAGCCTAGATTTTTTTTGGCTAGTAAGAGTGGTTGATGTTCAGGGTACTATGTGAAAAGCACAGCGCTGGTAGGCAGGCTTATTCCAATTTGGTTTGGGTATTTTTAGTTGAAGAATATAAATTATTCAATCTTCCATAACATATTACAAGAAAATTGGTGTCTTCCAGATAGCTGTCGTGATAGATTATAAATGCATTATCTGCAGTGGAATTCTGAACTCATCCCTTCTTTTTGTAGGAGTAAGAGAATATAAATATAATTAGCGACGTAACACACTTGTCTTAGGAAGCACGAGGACTGGTCACCAGTGGGTCTTTGGTCTGCTTTTTCCAACTGGGCAAATGGATCATGGGTGATGGGAAAGGAGGAGCAGGAAGATGAGTGCCCTGGGAGCATCTGGAACTTCTTGGGAAAACGGGATGCTCCCCCTCAGCCACATCCTGGGGCAGTGTGAGGGAGAAGAAGGCTCCTTCCTTGCATGGCTGCTGTTTGCAGGCAAAGATGTGCTGGGCAGCTGCTGAGGGAAGCAAGGAGATGTCCAGAAGTTGGGCTGAAGATCTTCTCCAGGTCCAAGGGTTGATCTGGAGAGCTTCTCTCAGTTCAGGGTTTGGTCTGAGGAGCTCCTCCAGGTTCAGGGTTTGGGCTGAAGAGCTTCTCCAGGTTCAGGGTTTGGTCTGAGGAGCTCCTCCAGAGTATGCTGGTGTGGGAAAAGAGGGTGTCTGCTTGATGGAGAGGAGTCTTCAAGGCAGGGCAAAGGGAAGATGGGTAGCTTCACCTTGCATCCATGGTGTTGGCAGGGCTGAGACCAAACCGTGCTGCCACCATGGCAGTTGAGGTGTCCCCCTCCCATTCTTTGGGTCACAGCTCCAAGACTTCCAGGAGAAATGTTCATCCAAGCACAAATACCAGCACCATAGAGAAAGGCTGGGGAGGGGGATGATGTCTGGCTGCTCTGCTTGGAGAAGTGGGAGGGGAGGAAGCAATAGCAATAAACATGTTGCCTTCTTCATCAGAAGGCACCTGAGAAGAGGTGACAGCAGGGAAGGTGATCCACAGTTGATATGGACCAGGATGGAGGACACCAGGCACACAGAGGCTGTGGGCATCAGGGTCATTTTGGGGGGGTCTGGCTTACCCAGGGACATGTGGACAGGAGGCTGGTGACATCGCCCCTCGGGATGTCCAAGTAGAGCAATAAGTTGTCTTGAGGGCAGCAGAGGCAGTTTGGATTTGCAGACAACGCTTGTGGCCAGTTTGTATTTAAATCCTTGTCACTAAACCCGCGTAGAAACAAGGTTTTTGGGATTTTATTGTGGTTTTTTTTTAAGACAAAAGCGTGGTTGGGTTTTGATTTTTTGCCTCAAGTGTGCCAAAAGTGTTCCATGCTCTCGGTGGAGTCTCCCAGCTCAGCTTCTGCTGCCACTGGGAGGAGCTCCTGGAGCTCCTTCTCTAGAGCATGGGCCAGGCGGGCAGAAACAAGCCTAGGGATCCCAGGGGGACTTTCCCTCCCACTGGCTGGTCCCAGGTGGTTTGTCAGGTTGGGTGGTGGCACTTCTGTTGGGGGGTCATTTGGTGGATTTTGCTGGTTTTGAAGGAAATCTAGAGCAAAGCTCTGGTTGACCTCCTCGGCCTCAAGGGGAACAACTGGGGGAAGACTGGACATCAGTGCTGTGGGGTGGGAAAGGGGCAGCCTTGGGCTGTACTTCAGGTTTGTGTAAAGGGACAGGAGAAGGAAAAAAGAGAAAAGGAGCCAATAATCAGTGGGTTCCCCATTTAGCTTGGCAAAGCCAAGGATTCGTAAAGAGCAACAGGACCTTGGGAAATAACACCACCATTGTCCTTCCACTGTTTGAAGCACATTGCAGTTAAACCTGGGCCAAAAAATGCCCAGTAAATCCTAAGAATTGAAGACTTCTGAGATGCCCTTTTTTCCCCTCTCACATTGACTTTGTGTTACATACCAGGAGTTGTCTGTCAGCATTGAGTCAGGACTCCCAATGTAATGGCACTCTGGTTTGTGGGGTCCAGCGAGCTTTGGGATCCCAGCCTGGGCTCTGCAAACCACCTTTCCCAGCAGACACCATCCCACCACTGTCCCAGACACCCTGCACCACTTCAGGAACCACTGCTAAACTTTAGGTCTATGTGTGGAAAGGAGATGTTGGGCTTGTTCCTGGAAGGAAAAAAAAAACATTAAAGGTGGGGGAGAAAGCCCAGGAGTTGAGCATGGTGGATCACCCAGTGTTCCCACTGACACAGGACAGTTGGGCTTTAATTCCTTTGCTTGGATCAATAGCAGATCCAGTGCTCCTCATCCCATTATTCCAGGCAGAAATACTCGTCAACCAAGGTGTGGAGAGGTGAAATATTTGCCACCTTTTGGGCCAGAGGTTTTAGTGAGGACATTTGGTGACCCAGGGCCACCACTTGGCTCTGGGGTCACCCCACAGTGCCAGGCTTCAGTAGCTCCTTCCCAAGGTGGCTTCATGGGGCTGCAGTGGTGAGGAGATGCTCCCTGCCCTTTCCTTGATCCCAAGTCCTTCCCTTGGTCAAGTCATGGCTTAAGTGAGGGTCCTGGCAAGGTCACAGTGGGGGACACTGGTGGAGGCCACCAGCTTCTCAAATATTTCATTCCAGCAAAGCTTTGCTGATGTTGGTTAAGGAAAAGGGTTTTCCACAGGAAAAGATCACACCAGGCATTAGTGGGGAAGAGCAGGAGGGGTTAAACCATCCTTAGCAGCCACTGAAGTGTCTGAGATTAAAATTCCAGCTAGAGAGGAAGGAAAATAACTCTGAACCATTAACCCATCCCTGCCCTTACCTTTACTTCAAAACATAAGCTGCGATGATCTGAGGTTTGGGGGGGGGGAAATAGGATTTTAGTGGCAGTGGTGACCCCCGAACCCCAGGAGGCCCTTGAAGCCTGAGGCCATCATGCCTCCAAGTGGCTGAACCCTCCAGGCAAGGATCTGCTCCTGTATTTTATGAATCATAAATCATAAAACCAATTCAGCACTCTTGCAGTTTTGGGATGTAATTCCCAGGAAATGTTATTTAAGGGGTTTGTTTTAATGAGGGATGTTCAGAGCATCAGGTTTTCCTCCAGCAATTGGCATCCCGCTGAATCTGGTCCTTCCCAGAGAGACCCCCCTGACTCCTTGCCATCCTCTCCTGCATCCCCACAGGAGATGTGAGATGATATGGTTCCCAGCTGGAGGGCATGAAATGGGATCCTGTTTTTTTAGGGGGGTGGAAAACAACATTCGAGGCTTTACTTTTGGTAAAATCCAACCAGCCAACAATAGCAATAAGAGCTGCTGGATACCAGTAAATCTAGGTATTTTTGGTTGGTTTTTTTTTTTTTTAATTTCCACTGTTTTCAGGCCCTACAGTTCTCATCCCCAAACTGTGGTGACCCTCAGCCCATCTTCCCTTCGCTTTGCTCCTGAGCCAGGATCAGCCTCCAAATATTTTCTCTGCTGTGTGTTAGCATTCCCCTAGGGAAAAAAGGAAAATAAAGCCTGTGATGGAGCTTGGGAGGGAAGAAACCTTGGAAAAGGCATTTCTGTGGCATGTTGCACCAAGGCCCTTGGAGATTCTCTGGCAATCAGGTAAAAGAACTTGTGGGACTGTTAGCAGGGCAGGAATAGCAACATACGTGATTTGACAGGAGCAATTCCCGTTCGGAAATGCTCGATTGTGCTGCTTGTAGGGAATAATCTTGATGCAACATGGCCACCTGCAGCCTCCCTGCATCCTCCTGCAAGAGATGGAGCTGGGAGATGGAATTTGCCTGGGGGCTAAGGGGTTCAGGATCAGGGGAGGGATTTGTAGGGAAGCCTGTCGAGGTGCAGGATCACACCCAAACCCTCCCATTCCCACAACATGGCCTCAACCCACACCAGGCTCCCACTCCTCTTTCTATATAATTAATTTTAAATTAATTTCGACCGTCAGACCAGCTCCTTTTTAAGTATTATTGGACATCTTAAATAAAAATAAATACAAAAAAAAAAATTCCCTAAAAGAACAACAACAAAAAAAAGTTTAAACCCAAGAGTAACCACGTCTTCCAAGTCTACATCTCACAGGTGTGTAGGGAACATGGCCTTGGACCGATGCCCCGGAGAGCCCCACAGCCACAGTTTGTCCATCCAAAGTGTAAATTTGGGGTTATTTTTCCATTTGTTTTCTGTTCTGGTTTTGGTTCTGAAGATCAGGTCATGATCTCCCTGACAGATTTCAGCCAAGAGTTTGTAACTGTACGATATTTACTGTAAGATGTAGAACATTCGATAACTATTAAAATGTTTCCAAAAAAAAATTAAATAAATAAATAAAAGAGCCCGAGGGGATTTGGTGGTCAGTTCTTTGGCACTGTGATGTTGTGGAGAGGTGAATGGGACCAGCCATAAACCCTTTTTTGGGCTGATGGTTGAGGTTGATGGTCTCCAACCCAACCTTGGGCAGGTTATCCCAGTGATCCCAACATGGCCAAGCCAAGCAATTCCTATGGAAAGTGAAATGTGTGATTTTCATGGTGAGCATCACCACCGTGTGCTCCTGAACTGAGACTTTGGAGAGACGACGGATGGAGGGATGGATGCAGGAGACCAGCTTTGCCCAGAGCAATCTGTGCCCCAGCTGGGTCATTGGGAAGGGAGGAGTCATTCCGTGATCCAGTGATTCATTACTACACGATGCTGAGCGCTGGCACCAGGTGATGGAGGGAAATCAGGAGTTCATGATGGTCCTGGAGAGTTCAACAGACCCAGAAGGTGACCATGAAATGGCATCCAGTGTCCTCTGTGCTTCCAGTGGAGTTGTGTTGTGGCATCATGGTTCCCAGAGATGATGATTCCTGGGGCCACCAGCACTGGCATCGCAGCTCCTGGAGTTATTGTCTATCAGGCCACCAGGCCGTGGCCACCATCAGGCCTCAGGGACAGAGAATCCTTCTCACCAGCCGAGCAAGACACTGGATTTGCTGCGCTGCTGTTGGACACCTTAGTGGCAGGAGCAGCAGTTGAACCGCCACCTCCAGCACTTCGCAGCTCTGAGCAGGACTGGCTTTAACAATGCCCAGTGTCCTCCATCCCCTCTACGGGGTCCTTGTGGGTGCCACTGACTCCTGAGGCAGCCCCCAGGCCAGCTGCCTGCTGTGGAGGACAAGGGATGGACCACAGGTGAGCCTGGATGGAGCCCTGTGCACCACCTAAGGTGGCAGGAGCCACTTGGTGTCACTCACCCAACCCAAACATCCCCTGGCACAGTTTGTTGAGGCTGTTCCCTCTCCTCCTGTCCCTGTTCCCTAGGAGCAGCTCCCTCAGGAGTCCTCCAGCCCCTTCCCAGCTCCTTTCCCTTCCCTGGACACACTCCAGCCCCTCCATGTCCATGTCACAGGGAGCCAGAGCTGGATGGTCCCAGCAGCAGTGCTGCTGGAGGAGGGGACACGGGGATGTGAGCGAGGGCACGTGAGCCCGTGCAGCTGCCCATGAGTCACGGAGCAGCCCCCAGCCGTGCCACCCCGTGCCAGGCCCTGCCAGCACCCTCCATCATCCCTGCAGCAAGGGACACCCCCCTCCCTCCCGTCTCATTACGTCCCCACAGCGTTCATGCTTCATTTTCCAGCCCTCAGAACCCCTTTCCCCACCATCCTCACCTCGTGAGGACCAGTGGTGCTGTTCCATCACAGGGGTCACATCCCGCTGCTGGCGGGGAGGGGACCACGGAGGGGCTCAGCCCCCAACTCGCTCCTCACCTCAGGGATCCGGGACACCCGAAACCTGTTGGGGAGCATCACATCAGCCTGTCCCCGCCCTGCAGAGGGGAAACACACCAGGGGGCTGTCCCTGCTTACCTGCCGATGGAGAGGATGGTCACCTCACTGGGATGAGCTCCGGGTTTGGGGACTTTGGTGGCGCTGAGCGATGGCAGCACCTCGGGCCACTTCTGGCCGCAGCGGGCACACGGGGCCGGTCCCTGCACTGTGTGCAGGTGCTGCTGGTGGTGGCAGGTGGGGGGAAACTGAGGCAGGAGGTGCAGCCTGGGGAGGGGAGAAATGCCATCAGCCTGGGGGTGGTGCCACCAGGAGGGGTAGTGCAGCCTTAGGGACTCTTACTTATTGAGGGGGGCACAGCTCGGTGGCATCAGCTGTTGCCTCTGATGCTCCTTCAGCAGCTCCTCCAATGCCGCTGCATTTTCTGTGTGTGGGAGGACACCAAGAAGTCGGGGGTCATGAGGCTCTGGCCGAGGTCACCCCCTCCTCCCCCTTCCCAGGGACCCCTGACCTTTCTTCTCGGTGATCAGCCGCACCAGCACCCCGATGGTGTCCTCGTTGGCATCCTCCAGCTGGTAGATGGAGCTGGGACCTGGAAGCACAAGTTAGGGGAAACTCGGTGATGGGGGATAAGGCACCCCAAGGACAAGCAGGATGCCCTGGGACAAGGAAGACAAGAAACCATAGGAATGGCCTGAGCAAGAAGAGATGGATGTGGGGTCACCCAAGGCGTCATGGCACAGCCAGGGCTCACCGGTGCCGCCAGGCTGGGGCTCCTTGCTGGCAGTGCAGTGATAACCCTTCTTCTTCAGCAGGTTGCAGACCAGGATTCCCAGCAATCCCATGGCACAGAAGACCGGGACGATGGTCAGCACGGCTGCCTGTGCTGCTGCTGCCTCCTCCTCTTCCTCACCCAGCAGGGTCACTCGTGTGCCGTTGGTTCCCGGTGCCCTGCCCGGCATTTCGGGGCTGCGGGCTTGCCGCCGGCCTGCCGGGAGGCACGGGATCAGCTTCGCAGAGGGGCTTTGTTGGGATTCTACCCCATTTCCCCAGGGTTGGACCCCAGGGAAGTAGGAGTTGCTTGTGCCGTGAGCAGAGGTGTTCTCAGCTGCCACATCCCAGCAGGACCTCGTGCCACATCCCAAGGGGGACACAGCCTGTGGCATCTCCGGCACAAGCTCCTCCATCACCTCCAGCCCTGGGGTGACACCTCCGTCTCCAGCACCCACCTGGGCACCCCGGGGTGCTGCGGGGAGCGGCGGCGCAGGGCAAGCACCGACCCCGGGGCTCCCTCTCCCCTCCAGGGCTGTGAAACCTGCGGGGCGGGAGGGGAGGGTCAGGACAGGACTCCCGAGCGAGGGCAGGGCTGGGGCTCGGCGTTCCCCGGCTGGGCTCACCCCGGCAGGCAGGCTCCGCACCGGCTGTCGCTCGCCGCGGTCCCCGCTGTCACCAGGACCCTGTTCCCGGCCCGGCACTGGGTGTGAGCGGCGCAGGACGCGTTCCCCAGGGAGAAGGTGCCGGGAGGACAAGCTCGGCACGTCCCCGCTGGATCCTGCGGTGAGGAACAGGGGATGAGCCATGGGCGGGTCCCGCAGCATCCCTCCGGGAGGAGCTGCCGCAGGTGGGCATGGCTTACCCCGCTGGGCTCCTCTCCGGGCGGGCATCCCGCTGTCCCCTGCTCCGGGGCACTGCAGCTCCCCTGGGCAGGTCTGCTCAGCACCTGGGGGAGCATCAGAGCGCTCAGGGCCAGCTGCTGCGGCTCCCCTGCTGCCCCTGCCGGCGGTGGCACGGTGGCAGATGCCACCCTGTCACAGGTGATGCCATTGCTGCTACCCTCTAGCTTGGCCCACAGCCAGCAGACGGCCTATCTCCAGTGGGGTGAGGGATTTGAACTCACTGGATGCATCATGAGGGATGCAAACCCATCCCCATGTCCTAAACGGCGATGGGGTGGTGTTTGAGCATCAGAGAAGCACAGAGATGGGATGGGATGGGATGGGATGGGATGGGATGGGATGGGATGGGATGGGATGGGATGGGCGAGGCCATACTCACCCCCAGGACAGTGACAAGCCACCAGTGCATCCCGCTCCTCTTCATCACCCAGGGAGACCTGCCCAAGGGGGAGCACCGAGGTCATCATCCAGGGAAAATCCCACTGGAGAAGTAATTTGGGGGCTGTTTTTCTCCTCTCTGGGATGCTCCAAGGCATCTGCCTAAATATCCCTACAGCAGCAGTCCTGAACCATCCCTCAAAGATTTTTTAGAGATTTTATGGAATGCCCAGTATTACCCCTTTCCTTGGAGATCCCAAACTGGATTCCAAGCTTCATCCCAAACTGGAGAGGGACCAACCTCAGCAGTGGAGTCACACCATTCATGCAAGGAGCAGATGATGGTAAACAGAGTTAAAGAAATGTTTTTCCTGCTCCAGAGGAAATCCTTTTGCATCTGTCACAAGGAAATTAAGTCACTAAAAAATTTTAAAAATATTTAAATAGGAACTCGAGCAAAACAAGAGGTGTTTCCCAGAGTCTCATCCCCCCTCTTCAGGCTCAGCAATTGATTGTTAAAATTAAAATCTATGCTGACAGCACAGGGGAAGGAAGGAAAAAAAAATAATAACCCAAACCCGGATCCAGCCTCCGCATGGAAATCCTGCCGCCTGCATGGAAATCCTGCCACCCGCATGGAAATTCCCCCCCGGTCGTCACGGTCCTGTGGGAGCCCAGGCAGAGTTTCATTACAGCCTGTGCCTGACGAGTTTCTCCTAATTAGCGGCCAGCATCACCCCGAGATGCAGCTAATTACTCGTGAGAGGGGTCCCGGGGGCGAGCAGGGCTGAGCCAGGTGGTTATAGGACGTGGGTTGGGACACGATAGCAGAACCCAAAATGTGCACCCTCCGTGCTCCAGTTCCCTCCAGTAGCTCCCAGTACAGGAGCACTCGTTCAGGGCGCCAGCACGGAGCTGGCCAGCCCAGCTCCTGAATCCTCCTGTGATTTGGGATATGCCCCTCGAGCACAAAGGGATGCTGGTACCCGTGCGAGCTCTCCACCCTGTAATCCGATAAAACTCGAGTTTAAACCTAACGTGAAGCATTTTAGTTCTCTGGAGCTGTGGAATTCAAGCACTTCAGGGACACACCGAGATGTCTGGGGACCGGCTCTGCTGGAGACTAAGTGGCCTCAGGAGGGGATATGAAGGTCCCACCTTGGCTGAGGGACCACGAGTATCCCGGCTCACCAGAGCATTCCAGATCATCAGAACTGGACCTAAACACCACCAGGAGCAGGGGTAAAGCTGATCTGATGCCAAAATTAATCCAAGGATTAAGGACATCCCTCAGATGAACAAAACGCTGCCATAGGCACGCAGGAGGTGCAGGGACCAGAGGGTGCCAGCTCCTGGTTGGCACTGGAGCTTTGCCCAGGACTCAGCACCCACTTTTGGGGGCACCTTGGGGCCATCCCAAGTGAGGATGGGGTATGCAGGCACAAACGCCCAGCTGGTGATGCTGGGAAGCCCAGCTGCCCTGATACACTCCTACAACCGACAGAATTTGCCCCTCCAAGAACCAGAGGAAACCAAAAAATAACCCCACCAGTGCCAGACCTGGCTGGTTTTGGGGACACTCCAAGCTCCACCAGACTCGTACCCCACCTGGCTGATGCAATCAATGCCAACACACCAGAAGAGGTAACTTCGTTTTGGAAACCTCCCCAGATCCCCCCGGATCACATGAGCCCTGCAGCCCCCCTTAATTCAGTCTGTAACCTAAAACTGCCCGCTGGGATTCCAGCGAGGGCTTCCCCTCCCCGTGGGGGAACAGGGTTTCAGCCGATGGCTCCTGCAGACAAACACAGGGAAAAAGCAGCAACTGTTCGGGAAAACTTTGGGGAACAGCTGCTGGAGACAGCCTTGGACAAGGAGGGGATTGTCCGGCAGATGGAGCGAAACTCGGCATTATCGCAGCCCCGGGCCCCATCGGAGCTGCGAGAACAACCGAGCCGCCGCTAAATTCCAGCGTTAAAGTCAGATGATCCCGGGAGAAGCGCTGGGATGGCGCCGAGCCCCGGCAGCGGCCCCGTGCCGGGGTGCAGCCCCGCGGCGCAGCATCCCGCAGCATCCCCGGCCCTTTGGCTCGGAGCCCTGGGGTTTTCCAGCACCGGAAAGAAAAAAAGAAAAAAAAAAAAAGAAGGGAAAAAAAAGAATAAAAAGAGAGACCCGACACGGCTCCTGCCTCTTTCCCCAGGCAGCTGCTGCTGAATATTCCTTAACCTACTTTTTCTCCTCTCCACCCTTTATTTTAACCTACTTCGGCGCTGCAGCAGCCGCAGCCTCCCGGACTCGCGGAGCTCTCCCCAGCGCACCCCACTGCAGGCTCCAGGAGCTCCCCCAGCGCCCTGCTTTAGGGATAAGGCCAAGACAAAAACACCGCCCACCCTTTTTAGCGCACAGCGGGGGTCGAGCATCCCAAAAAGCGTCAGACCCCCCTTTCTCGCACAACCCAAAGCTGCAGAAACCTCAACCCCAGACCCCCCCACGGGGGAATAACCCCGTAAGGGGGAATAACCCGAGCTCCCCCCGGGCAGAGGGGTGTCCCCTACCTGTCCCCGCCGCGGAACCCCCGGGCTCCCCCCGGGGCCGCCCCGTCGCTCGCGCCTCCTCCTTATGAATGAACCCGCCGGCGCGCGGCGCCACAAACCCCGCCCCGTTCCGTGACGTCACACAACTAGATCACGCCCCAGCGTTGTCTGGCCACGCCCCCTCGGGCCCAGCGGCAGCGCCACCTCCCGGCCGCGGGAATTGGGAGCGGGAACGGGCCCCGGGGACGGGGCTTGGTATGGGCTTTATCCCACCCGCGGGAGGGCCTGGAGGGAAAACAGCCAGATCAGGGTGGGTTTTACCTGCCCAGCACGAATTTAAAAAAAAAAATTAAAAAAAGAAAAATAAGGTGTTTTTATTTCTCCCCCACGTGGGCTCGCAGGGGGAACCCATGCGCCCTGCTTTCCTACCTGTCCTACAGCACGCCATGCCTTGTCCTCTTCCCTAGAGGACAGTTTTCCCACAGTGGTGACACCCGGCTGCCGTCAGGTCTGGTGTTCCTTCTATTCCCATCGGTTTTCCCCAGGACCACCTGGTGTCCCCTGTTCCGGCTGTTTGTCCACTCAGGGAGTGCCACGTCCCGATGCTCTGTGGCACAAGGGCTGGATATCCTCAGGGTTATCCAGGACAGAAAAACTGCACCCCGGTGGTGGAAACGGCTTCTTCTTCCCACCTGAATCTTCCCCACCAGTGGCACCAGTGGGTGACATCCCCAGTGACACCAGTGGGTGGTGGGAGCCGTGCCCGTCCTCACCCTGTCCCTGCCACCCCATCCCGAGGTGAAGGATGAGACTACGCTGGGATCATTCTGGTACGGGTGACCTTTAATGACAAAGAGCCCCCGAGTGACCGAAATCCCCCCCCCACCTGCTTTCCCAAAATATCCTCATCATCCCAATTATAGCACACACTCACTCACCCCGCTGATGGACAGACGGATGGCTCCATGTGGGATGGCAGCATTCCTGTCACTCACCCAGCTGTGTGGGATTGGGGACACCCTGATTCATCCCTGCCACCACGGTTGTCACGTCTCTCATGGGGACAACAGCCTGTCCCAATCTGGGAGCACTGATCTCGCCTGGATCCTGGGGTGAAAGCAGGAAAATGGGGCGGGGGGGGAGGGCAAATGGGGGAGGGCTGGTCTAGCACAGTCTCATTTTTAGGGTCCCCCACATTGTCACTCCATTTTAAGGGTGGGGGGACAGCCCTGTGGCTGGCAGGGAATGTGAAGACGATTGTTCTCATCCTGAGATGCTTCAAATGGCAGCAGCGCCTTCCTCCCACTTCCCAGGCTGCGAAATCCCACTGGGAATCACAGAGAAGCAGGGGCGGACACCCTAATTTCCTTCACTCCTCCCCTCCATCATTTCCCCTTCCACCAGCTTGGTCCAGCTCCACCACTGGCGTCAGGCTCTCCGGGAAGTTTTAACCCCTCAGCTCTGGAGTGGCGGGACCGGCAGCGCGGTGATGACGCCCCTGACCCTTCCCCAAACCCTCAAATAAATAAGGATGTTTATATATATATAATATATATATATATTTAAAACAAACGAACAAACAAACAGAGCTATCTGGGTGCTGGCGATGGAGCGAGCGGGTTAGCGGGAGGCCCGGGCCGGGGGGGACACGGCGGGCGGATTGTCCCTGG
>VWZS01002885.1:359463-387345 GCA_013397075.1 Rhabdornis inornatus
GGAGATGAGAGGCGCTGGGGCGGGGGGCGGTGGGGAGGGGGCCGGGACCCCCCCTCTGCACACAGGGGGGCCAGCACCCCCCGTTCCTGGGGGCCAAGGGCTGGTCACGCTCTCCAGAGCAGGAGGTGGTTGGTGCTGTCGTCCCGGCCCACGGTCTCGCTGCTGCTGGTCAGCCGGAAATCCTCGTAGCCATCCCCGCCGCTGATCACCAACATCTTGGGCTTGGACAGCGCCAGGGCGGGGGCACGGGGGCGGGACGGGTCTCGTTTCTCGGCCTCGCTCGGCTTCTCGGCCCCTGGCAAGCGCAGAACCCCAAATGCTGCCGTCCGCGCCCCCGCAGCTCCGCTGGCCCCCACCAGAATCAGCCCTCCACTGCTTCCCCAGGCACCACATCCTGGCCCCAAAAACCTCCTCTCATCCCAACAGCCCCTCCTTCCCCAAACTGGCTCCTGTAACTCCCGTTAGCTCCTCCCTTCAAACAGGGGAGGAGGGTCACCTGGCCCAGGGTCACCCTCACCCCACCTACCCGTGTCCCTGGGCAGCGGGAAGAGGACATCAAAGCCGTCAGGCAGCTCGATGGCTGTGAGGAACCGCACGTGGCCGGTGTGGCCCTGGGACAGCCCCACCAGCGTGGGGGCTGCCTTGGCCGACACCGACAGGGTCAGCACCACGCCGGCGCTGGTCCCGATCCACAGCAGGTCCTTGCACACCAGCAGCGCCGTGATCCGCAGGCAGGCGGCCTTGTGCTGCCGGATAATGGCATCCGAGCCTGCCGAGCATCCCAAACATCAGCGCCTGCTCCCGCCCCCTGCCCACAGGGATCCCTTCCCAGGGGTGTCTGTGGCACACGGGACGCCACAGCCCCCCTGGCTGCTGGCATCACATTGGGTTGACAGGATGAGGGGGAATGGCTTCCCACTGCCAGAGGGCAGGGTTAGACGGGATACTGGGCAGGAATTGTTCCCAGCTGTTCCTGGCACAGGGTGCCCAGAGAAGCTGTGGCTGCATCTCTGGAAATGTCCAAGGCCAGGCTGGGCATTGAGGTTTGGAGCAACCTGGGATACTGGAAGGTGTCCCTGCCCATGGCAGAGGGTTGGAATTAGATGATCTTCAAGGTCCCTTCCAACCGAAACCATTCTGGAATTCAATTTTTCTATGATTATGGGATTACCACCCCATTTCAACACGGGATTATCCATTTCCCCAGGGGCTGCCCTATTTCCATGTGGGATTACACAGCTGCACTCATATTTCCTTCCTCAAACTCAGGATCCTGAATTTCCCAGCACTGGATGCTTCGGGCATTTTCCAAGGGGTGCTTGGCACCCACTGGACACGTGTCCCAGGTGGCACTTACCGGCAAGCATCTTGTGCACTGGGGGGGTGATGTCTGCCTCTGCCAGCTGCTCGTAGGTGGTGGCGTGGTACAGCCGGACCTGGGCACTGCCCTGCAGCGCGACCCACACGCCGCTGCCCGCACTCACCATGCAGGTGACACTGCGCCCGCCGTCCTGCCCCACCTGGAGCGTGTGCTGCAGGAGGGACAGAGCCACAGTGGTGCCGTGGTGATGCCACTGCTGCTCGTGGTGCCACCCCGTGCCCTCCCATACCACACCATACCTCCTGTGCCAGCGTGGTGGTGTTGAGGACGATGACTCGGTTTTGGCAGCCACACCACAGCTTCCCTGCCACCGCCACCATCTTGGTGATGGGGCTCCCTGGTGAGCCCAGGGACAGCGACTTGGAGTTTTGGGGGTCCCAGAAGCGGCCTGAGACGGTGGGGAGAGTGGGGTGGGTAGTTAAAGAGTTCCCCAAAAAAAGTCCAACTCGATATGGACAATGGGATGTGGTGGCTGAAGACAACTTTCTCCAGGTCACCCCTCAGAAGGGACATAAATGGATGCCACTACGGGGTTCCAGTGGCAGGCAGGGACCAGGAGAAGAGTGCCCACCTCCACCTGCCTCTGAGTGTGGTGTCTCCAGCATCCCTCCAGCTTCCCTGGAAGCAGGGAAGCCACCCTGAGCATCCCTCCCCAGGGGCTGCCCAAGCCAGCCCCCAACAGCCACCACTTTGGGGCTGCATTTTTGATGTCCCAAATCCAACCTCACCTGCTTCCCGCTGGTACACAACGAGCTCCCCGTTGGCCAATGACACAAACACCTGGTTATCCAGGTACCTGTGGGGACAAACCACCTTTGACATCCAGCTGCAGAACCCTACCCTGGCCCCCCCTAGAGCTGAAAATCCCCTTTCCCACTTACAGGATGCACATGACAGCGGCAGCGTGTTGCATCTTCATGCTGTTCTTCCTGTTCCGGATGTTGTCCGAGGACTGGTACACGTGGATGCTGCGGGAGGAGAGCAAAGCTTGAGGCTCCCCCAGGACTAGCATCCTTCCTGTGTAGGGATTCCCACCCCAGGGACGTACCAGCCGTCCTCGGTGCCCAGCCACATGGAGCTCTGGTGGGCTTCGGGGTCCAGGCTGAGGAGGTCCTCGAGGCTGCCGCGGGTGAAGGAGCCGCGGCTGGAGCGGCGCAGGGCCCGCCCATCTGTGGGGCTCTCGCCATGCCGGTTCTGCCCGTAGGTGCCGGTGATGGGCATGAAACCAGGCTCCTGCTCTTCCTCCGAGCTTGTCGTCTCTACTGTCGCCTCCTTGCAGCTTGGGATCTCTTCATCTGTGGAGGAGGAGGAGGAGGAAGGAAAGGGTCAGACCACAACCATCCAACACCCTCTGAAGTGATGGAAAAGAGACCATGGGTGATGTCAAGCCCAGGGGACAGCATAGGGATGCTGAGCCTCCAAACCCACAAGGTTTCACCCAAAGCCCCCCTATCTCAGTGCCACACTGCTGAGCTGATGCCTCTCAATATCTCTTTTCCCAGGCCCAAAAGCCACCACCTGCAGATTCCCCTGAGGAATACAAGGCACAGAGCCCAAACCAAAGAAGCTGCCCATAATTTTGGGACTAAAAAGTGCATTTCTCCCTAAGCAGGGGCTGGGGAGGACTCACTGCCAAAGCTGGAGGAGATGGTGGAATGGCTGGCTTGGCTCTGCAGCGTCCCAGAGGGACTGGGCGAGGACTCATCATCTGTGTCATCGCTGTCAAAGGGCACCAGCTCCCTGTTGCCGCCCTCCACGGGCTCCGAGAGCTCCAGCGACGAGCCCGAGATGGAGATGTGCAAGCACGGCTGCGGCCCCGCGTCCTCCGGCTGTGCTGGGCCCAGCTCGGCCGAGGGGCTGCCCAGCGGCTCCGTGCGCTCCCTGCTGCCACCGGGGATGAGGGAGGGAGGAGGGAAGGGAGAGAAGCAGCTCCAGCATCGCCCTGAACCCGCCAGCTCCGTGGGGCCGGGGAATGTCCTACCTGTAGGTGCGCTTGAGGCCGGGCACGGAGGCGATGCAGAGGATCCTGGCGGAGCAGACGGCGATGCAGGCCTCCACCGTGGGCTCCTTGCGGATGCTCAGCAGGCACACCTGCCCCACGTAGCCGTCGCTGTTGCAAACCCAGACCTCGTGCGAGCTCTCCGGGCTGCCGTGGCTGGGAGAAGCGCAGGAGAACTGCGAGGGAGCAGAAGACTGGGTTATTCAGGACTGATGCAAGAGCTGTCAGCATCTGGTAGCAACCACTGGGACGGAGAGGACCTGTGGGGTGCTTGAAGCCAGACTTTGAGTACCTGCATCCCACTCCGCGTCTTCATGATGGGGATGGCTTTGAGGAACTCCGGGTCCAGGCAGTTTTTGCTGGAAGCTGGGAAAACCAGATGGGGGAATCAAGAAGTGATGGAGGAAAGGGGTCTAGCAAAGCAGGGTGGGGGGGGATGCCGAGCCTGCCACCATGTCCACCTCCCTCCTCCCTGCCGTTACCCAGCTTTTTCTTGGCATCCTCGAAGGCTTGCTCGAAGCCGAGCCGGGCGTCAGGGTTGGGGAACTCGAAGATAAAGGACTCAGTGCCGTCAGCTTTGGTGGTGCTGAGCTCCACCTTGTTGGGGGGGAAGGCCATGCTGAAGGACAGGGATTGCTTCTCCGACAGCTCCCGGTGGATGGCGGCCATCAGGTCCTTGATCACGTCATCCAGGCCCTTGGGACAGGGACAACACTTCATCTCTCAGGGACGGGCCACCGCAAGCCACATGCTTGATAACCCCCTGTCTATCCCCTGGCATCCTTCAGAGGCTGCCCCAACCTCTTTTGTGGCTTTAGGGCTGGGCACTTTTGGCCACCGGCCCTTCCACAGATTCTCCCCTCTCTGATGCTGAGGACATCCTGTGTGGTCCTACTGGGAACGTATCCAACCAGGGGACAGCTCCAGGGCCCCATCCCCATACCTGGTGGGGGAAGCTGAGGGTCTCTGACAGCTTGCTGACTTGCCCCAGTGTGTTGAGGTCTTCATCCAGGCGGCTGATGCTTTTCTGGATGCTCTCCCTGTTGGTGGCTTGCGAGGCACCTGTGTGGGGACACATGCACAGCGTTAACCCCCCTCTCCCTGACGCTACCAGCCAGGGGGAGCGATGGGTTTTGGACTGAGATGGGACACTCCAGCAGGCAGTGACAGACCTTTGACAATGTCCACATCCTCCAGGGGCAGCTTCCAGAGCAGTTTGTACTTGCTGGCAGTGTCGATCACGCTGGCTGCAGTGTACCTGGGAGGTTGGGGGGGATGACTGAGCTGCACCCACAGCCACAGCCCCCTAAAGCCGGGCCAGCTGGCAGGGACACCCAGCGGGTGTCCCCGAGCCTGGGGGTACTCACAGGCTCATGGAGCTGCGGCGGAGCGAGCCCGACTTGCGTTTCAGCGTGGTGCACACCAGCAGGTCCGTGAAGAGGAAGAACGAGCGGTCCTTCTTCCCACCCACTGCCTTCTGTGGAGCAGTGGGAAACACCAGCGGGTTAATGGCCATCCCTCCTCTGTGCCAGTGCTGGAGAGGGCCCTGCCTCAGTTTCCCCATGCGCTCCCTTGCCCTTCCATCTGTCCGTCCCATCCATCCATCCACCCATAGCCTCCCATGGGCACAAACGTGTCCCCACGACCTGCAATCCTCCCACAGCCTCCCACTGCCCACCCAGCGAGTGGTCCCATGGCCCCACAGACCCTGCTCTTACCACTTCCACGACCATCTCCTGGCGCAGGAACCTGCGGAGCGGAGCCTGGAGCTGTGGGGACAAGGAGACCCATGGGTGCGAAGCCATGGTGGGGAGCTTTGTGGCCTTTGTCCCTGCCCCTGCATCCCCCAGCTCAGAATTAGGACCCCAGTCCCTTCCCATACTCCTAAAAGCCCATCAAGGCCAAATGATGATGAGGAAAGCCGGAGGAGAAAACAAGTCACCCAGCCTGAGGTGATCCAGAAAGAGCAGAAACGAGGACATTTTGTGGAGAAGGAAAGAGTGACCCCCCTCTAAGGCCCCCCATACATACATCCTCCATCCCTTCAATGTGGGACTCGATCTCCTGCACGATCCTGGCGTTCCTCTCCACCTCCTCTGCGCTCTTCATGCCCTTGTTGATCCTCTCAGCCACTTGCTTGATGTTGCGCTGGGCGTCGATGAGGAAGGGGTGGTCGGGGTGGTCCTCAGGTGTGTGCTTCAGCAGGTCCTGCCATGGGGACAGAGCCAGGGTGTCACCTCTGGCAACACCTAGACACTGGCAATATCATTGGTGTGACACCCTGGTGTCACCCACCTTCACCAGCAGCTCGTATCGTGGGATCCTCTGCACCGGCTTGATCATCAGGTCAGACAGGGCCTGCTTCTCCTTGTTCTCCCGCATGCTTTGCTGCAAAACACCCGTGAGGGACAAGGATGGGCCCCTTGGTGGGACACAGCAGGGACGCAGCCTCCCACTAACCCAGGATCACCCATTTGGGTTCGGGGTCACTTTCTTCCGCATCATCCAGAGTGATTCTGGTTCATCCCAACTGACCCTCTTTGCAACAAAACCAAGAAGGTGGGGAGGAAATTCCCAGTGTGGCAATACATTTACTCCCATTAATTCCCATCCTGCCTGGCTCTAGATTGTGGCCAGGATCTATGGAGGCAGGAACCAGGACCCACCTCCAGGAACTTCATGAAAGCCGGCCGGGCTTCCTTGGCAATCCTGACGGCATCCTTGGCGTTGAGGAAGTTATCAATGTAGGCAGAGTAGATGTTCACCAGCACATCCTTGGAGAACTGGGAGGGAAAAACAGGGCTAGATCCAGCATGGATCATGCACATACTGGGACAGCCTGGAAGGAGTTGCCCCAAGGGTTAACTCTGGCTCTGGGCTGGTGCAGGGAGGGCTCACCCGCTGTCCGCCCACCTCGATTTTCCAGCCCTGACGTTTCTGCTCCTGAGGCAGAAACGCGGAGCTGCAGAGCCAGCCGGGAGCAGCAGCTCCCACCCTTATGCTAAGCAGACAGCAGGCCTGGAGATCGTCTCCTGTTCTCCATCCCAGGCCTGCTTGGCCCATCCTTTCATCACTCCCCTGCCTCCTGCTCCGAAACCTCTGCTCTGGGGCTGTGCCCAGGAGCGGGCACACCCGCATTCCCGGGGAGAATCACCCTGCCAGGACCTACCGACTGCACCAGGAGGTCGCCCACTTTCTGCTTCTCGTGCCAGTTCTGCACACAGTCGTGGATCTGCTCCAGGAACTGCTCGTGGTGCTCCAGCAGCTCGGGGATCTGGTCAAAGATCTCGTCCACCAGAGAAGGGTCGCACAGCAGGGAGTTCTCCGGCTGCTTCAGCGGCTTCATGTAACCCTGCGGGCAAGCAGACCCACCATGGAGGGATCCATGGAGCTTTCCTCTCCCTCCCCAGCCAGTTTGGATCTCTCAGCCCATGTAAATAAGGGTATGGATGGCATCCTGAAGTGGAGGGTTCCTCCAGGGGATGTTGAGTTGTGGGACCCGCCAGCAGGACCAGACAGGTTTTGCAACCCAGCCTCCCACAGTCCCATTCCACTCAGTGAATGCCCACAGCTGTGTGGGGAGGGGGACAGGTCTGCACAAGGAATCTACATGGCACAGGATCCTCTGTCCCAGGGCCTTAAGAGCCATCTTGGCTCTCATGAACCTTCATCACCTCCATCTGCCCAACCTAGCTCGGAAATCACAGCAACATAACCCCAGGATCCAAATGCCGGTGTGTTCCTGGTGAGACTGAGGGTGTTTGGAACCAGGAGGGGCTGGACCGGAAGGATACAGCTGCTGGATCATGACCTGGACCACCGCACAATGGCCAATGAGCAACACTCAGGGCCAGCAGGTCCTCAGCAAGGCTGGGTGGGTGGCTCTGCTATGAAACCCCTGCCCTCCCTCCAGAGCTGCAGAGTGGAGCAGTGCCCCTGGAATGGGAAAGATAGATTTGCAGGGGATGCAGCAGGATGTGGAAGGTCCTCTCAAGCCTTGCCACCCCCTCAGTCTGACCCTCAGTACACGGTGCTGGTGGCTTTCAGGATGTGTGGAGGACCACACAGCTGAGCAGTGAGGACAGGACCCATCTCGAGTGGCTTCAGACCTCTCCAACCAAGCCGGCAAAGGAGTCATCCCCCAAGGATCAGGTTCCTCAAGCTGATGCCAGATATCTCATGGACCAAAACCATCCTGAAGCTCCTAACCCCCTTCACCTGTCCTAGTGTGCGCAGCACCTCCAGCAGGAGTTGGGATGGACTGTGCCATGCATCCTGTGCTTCCCATGTAGGGAAGGAGAGCACGGAGACAGCCCTTGCTGCAGCACACAGGAACAGCAGGCAGGGCTTGCCCATGCACCATATGCCTTGGCTGGAAGATGATGCTCCAAGGTGGTCCCATGCTATGTGCCACCAAGCCATGTCAAGGATCTGAGCACCTTGTCCCAGCTGAGACAGGGAGCTGGAAACACGAGAGCTCCCACCCGTGTCTCTCCCACCTCAGAGGATGCACAGACCATGGGACAGACTCTGTGCACGCCAAGACCAGCAGGGACACCCCCCACACCCCCCAACAGTCCACAAGGGCATGGGGATGGAGTGCCCCATGCCCTTGTGGACTGTCACAGAGGTCCCACAGGCACTGCTTTTGCAAAGCTCCGAGTTTTTGGTGTTTCCTCCGGCAGGGATGCGGTTGGACAACCCACACCCCGGCCAGGTGACGTCTCCAGGGCGTTGACCATCATTAACCTGCTGAAACACCTTCATTAACATCTGAAACGTGGGCTGGACCCTCCGGCCAGGCTGCTCCAGGGGGTTTGGAACCAGCTCAGCAAAAAAGCCTGAGAAAAACCTTTGGCTCAGGTCTGCAGGTGATGATCCGAGCAGGAAACAGGAGCACGAGGGAACAGGGGTTTTCAGGGGTCCCCCATCATGGCAGAGCCATCAGGAGATGGGGTGCAACTTCAGGAAGAGCTTTTGGAAGGCAAGCACGGCAAGAGACCTGGGGACACGATACCTTCCAGGTGACAACACACTGGCAATGTTACAGGCTCGCCTTGGGGATGGAGGTAACTCCCACACCCACACCCCGCTCTCGGCACTGCTGTCACAGTGCTCCCACTTCTGCTCCCACTGTCCCCAAAATCCCCCCGTCACCTCAATCCACACAGGTCCTGGTACAGCACCCACAGCCCAGGCTCCGACTTGGAGTGACCACGGTGACCCCGCGCCACGGTTTGGGCTGTCACACCCCGGCCGCGCCACCATACCTGCATCAAGGTGCGCAGGGACTCCACGTAGGACTGCTCGGTGTCCAGCAGGGTCATGATGACGTGTTTCCTCATGTCCTGCGCGGGGAGGAAAGACACACGAGTGTTTTGGGGTGAGCCGGGGCGGGGGAGCTGCGTGCCGGGGGTCGGGGCCGGCACTGGGACTGGCTGGGGAGGCTGAACACCGGAGGAGCCCGGCTGGCGTCCAGCTCTCCTGCGCTGCCTCTCCACCCCGATGGAGGAATCCGGGAGGATTAGGAAGTACATGACACCGAGCGCACAGACGCCTGGTTTCCTCGGCGGCCGCGTCAGGAGCCCGCCCTGGAGCTCACAGCCCTACATGGGTCGGTGCCGGAGCCCTCTGCCTCTCCAGCGGCTCCGCTCCGAGCGGACCCGCAGGAATTCGCCTCCCGCCCAGCACCCCGGGCACCCTGGGCTGGGCTGTGGCCCCAAGGGAGGCAGATTAATGGGGTGGGATGGGCCACCAGCACCACATGGGTCGGGGTCTTCTTGGCTGCGGGGCTCAGGGACCCCTCTTGTGTGCACTGCCTGCAGCTCAGCCTGGGGGCCCAATGCTCCACAGCCCACGGCATGAGACACCCCAAAAGTCTTGGGTGCGAGGTGTTTCAAAGGCCTTGAGTGCAGATGAACCCCAGAAGCTCTGGGTGTGAAACGCTTCAGTGCTACTGGGTGTGAGATACCCCAAGACATTTCACTGAGAGATGCCCCAAGGGCCCTGGGCCCCATAAGTTTTGGGTGCAGAAATGCTCCAGAGGTGCAGTGATACCTCAGAAGTTTTGTATTCGGATACACACCAGAGGTTCTGGGTTCAGAGACACTCCAAAGGTTTTGCATGTGGAGGTGCTCCAAGAGACTCCAGGTGCAAAAGCTTTTGGTGCAGAGATGCTCCAAGTGCCCTGGGTGCACAGATACCCCAAAAATTTTGCATGTGCAGAATCTCCAGAGACCCTGGATGTGAGACACCCCAAATGTCCTCAATCTTGTGGGATGAGCCCCTGGACAAATGGGGCTGTGTCCTCCCCAGTGGGGACACGATGAGCTGTGAAACTGCTCTGCAGCCACAGGAAGAAGTTATCCTCACCATGGAGAGAGGCCACCATGCCCCTCGTGGTCCCCAGGGAGCAATGGAGAGGGATCCTGGTCAGATCCCGCTCAGTGCTCTAGGACAGAGCTGTGCCTCAGTGTCCCTGACGCCCACCAGGCTGCTGATGGAACCAAGCATGGAGGAAACTCTTGCCTAGAGCCAAAGATTGGTGACGGGTCCAAGTCTCTCCAGGAATCAGGAAACCATGGTGATCTTGGGGTCCTTGGGGACACCAGCTGAGACCTCCCCACTCGGTTAGAAGGCTTATAAACACTCTCACTGCCGGATTAATTTGTTGTAATTATGGCCAGATGGGCACTCACTGGAGGATGGAGCTTAGGGGGGAATCTGATGCCTCAGTTTCCCTCATCCAGCCTGTAGTTCGCTGTTGCTCCTGTTTTTCCCGGGAGCCGTCTCCGCTCAGGACCAGAGCAAAGGGTCAGGAACAGGCTCAGCACCAGACCCTGCACCAGCAGCAGTGGGGAGATGCAGGATGAGGCCCAACTGTTGGCAAGGGGATTTTTTTCCACTGTTACAGCACCAGTATTACCCCGGCAGGGGCAAATTCCCACTGGGATGAGCAGGAGCTGGGGGTAAGGCACCATCCCAGTAGGGCACAGCGATCCATGGGCAAAGGCAGGATGTGCCCCACTGCATTACTTATTCCAGCAAAGCCTCTCCACCGGGGAGCTGATGATGCTTCAGTCTTCCATCTGCTCTCCCTGGGGACGCCCCCGCCTCACCCCGGCCCCATCCTGCCTCCCCCGAGATGCTCAGCACCCCCGGGATCAGCCCCTGCCGCCATGGGAATGGGGGCATTTCCCACCAGCCGACGCCTCCGCGGTGTAAATCAGCGCTGGGGGGGTGGGGAGGGGTTGGCAGCAATGGCTCCAGAACCCCCATCACCCCCTCCGAGCGGCAGCATCTACCCCTCCCCGCAACCCAGAGAATCCCGGGGGTGTCGAGCTGAGGATGAGGATGGAGGCACCGTTGCCACGGCAATCGCGGCGCAGACCCCACAGGTGCCGGGTTCCGCACACGTGTCCAAACATGACGCATCCATGCACCCCCGCCTCACCCCCGCATCCCACCGGCGCCCCCCCGCCCCGTGCCCGGGACCCCCTTGGCCATCACCTCGGTGCCACCGCGGCTGCCGCAGCCCTTCTCCGGCAGCTCCTCGGCCGCGCCGCTGAGCCCGGAGGTGGCGAAGGCCGCGTCGATGCCGTCCCCGATGTCTCGCATGTCCTCCAGCGCGATGGTGAACTGCGCCAGAGTCCTCACCATCTGCAGCATGCGGGTCCCGGGGGGCGGTCCGTCCCACGCGGCCCAAGGAATCGCGCAGAAATTCCCTCTCTATCCCTCTGCCTCTATCCCCAGGTGTCCGCCCGAGCCGGAACGCTGCGCCGGGATGCGGCGGGGAGGGGAATAAAAAGCGAGGCGCTATTTATATCGCCGGGGTTCGGTGTGGATGTGGAACTACGGGGATGTATGAACAGCCCTCCCGCAGAGCGGCTGCGGGGTGCGAGGCTGCGCCTGCGTCCGTGGCCACGCCAGGGTCCCCGGAGCTGCCCAGGCACGGGCGGGAGGCAGCGGTGGGAGCGCGGGAGGCACAGCCGAGCCCACACGGACACGCGCGGATCCCGCCGAGGGATGCTGCTGGAAAAGCTTTNATGCTGGGGTGCTCAGCATCCTTAGGGGCTCCATCGCTGTGGATATCCCCCCTCCCTGACCTTGCAGACAGGGAAACTGAGGCATATCCCCTCTCCCCCACGGCACCATCACCTCAGCACCCACATCCCTGCTGGCCGGGTGATGCATCCTGCCCAGATCTGTTTGTAACGCTCCCCTCCTGCTCCGTTAATTCAATCTAATTAGCCGCTCACCCCGTTTCCACAGCAACGGCGTGCAGCAGGGCTGCATCCTTCCATTGCAGCCAGTAAATTTCCTCTTGGAAATGAGGATGATGAGCATCTCACCCCGGCAAGGGTGCGTGGCAGAGAACGGACCACTCGGGGCGTGTAATGAGAGCTGCAGCAGCTGTCAATGCACCCAGGGATCAGGGAAGAGGGAACGCTAACTGCAACCAGGTAACGAGGCTGCTCTCAAGGCAGCAGCTCCTGCTCCTGCAACTGCAGTGTCCTGGTCATCCCAGCTGTTGGAATGCCGGGTTTATTTGATTTGCAATCACAGATCTGTTTGGGTTGCAGTCCTGAGCTCTTCTGGGATCCAATCCCAGATCCATTTCTGCTGTAATCTCAGATTCCTTTAGGCTGCCATCCTAGAATAGGTTTTGTTGCAAGCTTGGATCCATCTGCATTGCAATACCAGAGCCATCTGGATTGAAATCCTGGGCTGTTCTAAACTCCAATCCCCGATTCATTCTGGTGGTAATCCCAGACACATTTGGGCTGCAATCCCAAACCCATCTCAGTTGCAAGCCTGGGCATATCAGCGTTCCAAACTGGGATCCATCAGGGATAAAATCCTGGCCTCTGCCTAGAATCCTCAGAATCCTCATGCAAGCATACTTCTGTTGCAATCCCTGTTTTATTTGGATTCCAGTTCCAGACTAATTTCTGATGCAATTCCAGATCCATTTGGGTTCCAATCCCAGAACAAAATAGGCTGCTAATCAAGGTCCATCTGGATTCCAATTCCAGACCCTTCTGTTTGCACTCCTGGGTGCTTTCGGTTTGTAACCCCAAACCCACCTGGACTGCAAATCCAGGCCCAGGTGGGCTGCAACACTCTGGGTTGCGATCCCAGGCCCATTTATTTGCCATTCTGGGCCCCATCTGTGTTGGAATCCTGGGCCCACTTGGGTTCCAATCCCAGACCCATCTATCTGTATTCCCAAACCCATTCCTTTGCAATTCCAGAACCATTTGGGTTGCAGTCACAGACCCACCAAGGATTCAAACCTGGGTCCAGCCACAATACAATCCCAAATCCATCTGTGCTGCAATCCCAAACCCATTCCTTTCGCAGTCCCAACACCATCCCTGTTGCAATATCAGACCCAACCGGGAATCAAACCTGGATCCACCTGCCTGGCAATGCCAGATCCATATGGGCTGCAACCCCAGAACTACTCCTGTTGGAATCCTGAACCCACCTGGGTCGCAGTTTCGGACCCGTTTGGGCTGTAACCTCAGCTCCATCTGGGTTGCAATCCCAATCCCATTCTTTGCATCTCGAGGGACACAAATCTGGGTCCAACCGCATTGCAATCCCCAGTCCCTCTGGTTTGCAACCACAATCCCGTTCCTCTGGCAATCCAATTCCCAGTGCTCTGGCAATCCCAATCCCATTCCCGGGGCAATCCCAGCCTCACTCCTGCCGCAGTCCCTGTCCCGGTCCAGCCCCGGGGCTGTGACCCAGCGGCTCCGCCCGCAGTGACGCCCCCGAGCCCTGCCCCGGCACCGCTCGCCCCCGCGGCGAGCAGGGCGATCCCTCCATCGCCTTTCCCACTCCTCGAACGCCACCCTGGGATCAATCCCTCCAACCAAGCCAGCGTTCATCTCCCCGCGGGAGCACCGCAAGGAGACGCTCCGCTGCCGGCTGCAGAGGCTGCGCTTTCCTCCCGCGCGTTTGGAACCCTCGCTCAAAGCCACCCAGATCCCTCGGGATGTGGCACGGGAGGCAGCACGACTGGAGAAGGGTTAAGCCCGCCCTGCCTGGCGTAGGGAAGGAGCCGGGCCGGATCCCGCTGTGCTTTCGGGGGCCCGGTGAGGGTCACCTCTCCATCACCAGGGAAGCAAACTCCGGAGCGATGCCGGCCAGCCGAGCCCGGACCCCCCTGCAAGCGGCCCGCAGCCCACAGGAAATTCCTGGGAGTGTTTGGCCACTCCAACAGCGCTGCCTATTTTTAGGGCTGTCTAAAATATGAGCCGGTTATTTTTAGCAGCGCGGCTTTTTGTAAACACCTTTAGATTTCCTTTCGGACCAGCCCCTGTTGGTTCTTTTTTTTCCCCAACCTGGGCGTTTTTTCCCCCAAAACCCCAAACCCTCCTGGGAAATGTATGCCAAGTTCCTTGGGATGGAGCCAAGGGGACTCATCTCCCATCCCAAGGCTTGTGCCAGCGTGGCAAAATGCTCCTGAAAACCCAAAGATGGAGAGGATCCGGCACCGGGGGTTTGGGGGTGATTCAGCAGCACCCCAAACCTGGGATGGGGAGCCAAGGAAAGGCCTTTTCCCCCTGCTTTCCCTCTGACACTGGAAATACAATCCTGAAGAAGGATGGGAACTCTCTCATCTTGATTTATTTTATTTTTCAATTAGGCTCAGCGTGCAACCCCATCATTTTGCTTTTCCCTGCACGGGAATATCGATGCAGGAGGAGTTTGAGCATCCCCAGGGGATTTTAAAACATCCTAAAATATTTGGAAAAGGCCATGGTATATTGTGTCCTGCCTCCACCCCCGCAAACAAAGAGTCATCGATGGAGGGAAGTCCTAAAACATCCATTTTTTAAACAAACAAAGGCCAAAGGGAGAGTAGGAATGTACATTCCACGAGGAATCACAGCCATCACACAAAATCTGGCCCTTGAGCCTGGGCTGAGGCCGTGCACATATCAGCACATGGAATGATGATGTTTTCAGCCACTCTGAGGACTCCCCCCACTCTCCCAAATCCCGGGAATTTGGTCGGTGTGGGAGGGTGTTCCTTGTGCTAAAATCACATCCCATGGGAAGGAAGATCCCTGTATCCCCAGAGACCGTCCCAAAATTCCCACAGCCACAGCACTCAGTGTTTTTCCCTTTCATTGGTGTAATGAGTTGTGCCAGCACCCAGCCATATCCTCACTGAACTGCAGCAAGGATTTTATCCCTGAGACCCTGTTCTGGGGCAAAAATACCCAGATTTAGGGGGGAAAATGGAGTGTTGTAGACCACTTTGGGAGTGGGATTTGCTGCTCAGGGCCTTCCTGCAGCTGCTGAAGGAGGAGCTAACCCTGCCTCAAACAAAATTATTCCCACCCCTCCAAAACTTGCCAAAATTTTAAGAGTAAATAAATACAAGTTGTTTTTCCCTCATTACAGCCCGCTCCTGCTGCCAGCTCCTGATGGGAGAGTCTCTAGGGTGTCACAATAGGGTTGTGCTAGGAGCTACCTGAGTCTTGGCACCTCCTTGAAAACACCATTCCCAGTTTGAGAGAATCTGGAATTTCTGCACCTTTTCTTTCCCTGTGGCTTGTTCCCAGGGTAGATCCCACTAGAGGGAGCTTGGACATAGTGGGAGCCACTGGTCCCTGGGGAACAGTGTATGGTGAATTCCCGAGCTTAACAATTTTACCACATCCTCAGCTCTATTTCTACCAAAACCCTGGAAAGAAAAGGCTTGGAAAAAAAAACTGGACCTGCTTCCATCCATTGCAATGCAATGAGCAAACACCTCTGCAACAAACAGCATTATCCTGGCATGTAAAACTTCCTCGTGCAGCCAGAAAAGCCCCTGGCTGGCACCATCTCCCAAAACAGGATGATGCTATTCCATCCAATCCTAATCCATCCACCTCAATCACTCAGCCTCTGGCAGGAAATCACTCAGGGGGAAAAAAAACCTCACATTCTGTCCTCTTGGGAAGTATTAAAGCAGGGTTGGGTTTTGCTTGGGTTTTGGAGGGTTTTCAAACCTAAGCAGCCTTTCCTGTGGGACCAGTGATGCTCTGCCCTATGTGCCACATGTGCCATAAAGTTGGCGAGGAGAGGATCAGCCACTGGGTACCAATCACCTCCACTCCGTGGTGCCAGCCACCTTTTTGGGGTCTGCCAGCCCATCCCTGGGTGCCAATTACCTCCATCCCTGGGTGTCAGTCACTGCCATCCCTGGGCACCAACACTGCCATCCCTGAGCACAAGTCACTTCTTTTCCCAGGTGTCACCTCATCCCTGGCTTCCAATCTCTCCCTCCCTGCTACCAGCCTCTCATCTCTGAACAACAGTCAACCCATCCTTGGGACCACCAGGCCTGAGGGAAGCCACTCCCATGGGAACAGGACCTGTGGCACAAAGAGGGGCCATGCCCGAGTCTGCCCAACGCCTTAGGGAATCACATCCGGGGCTGCATTCCCTGCCTGCCCAGCCTTTCCCTGCTCTCCCACGGGTAAGGAGAGTCCAAGCTGCTCTCCAAAGAGCAACTTCTTGAAAGGAAGTAAGAGCATAAATCAGCAGCTCTGATTCAGCCCCACTTCGGTTACTAATAATATTCCCGTGTTTATTCGCAGGCCCGGGGCTGGAGATGTTTGCTTTTCCCTCGGCCGTGGTTTTTCCCAGGCTCCCAGCTCACAGAGGAGCATTGATTTGGTCAGGGATGCTCCCATGGAGAAACCCGGCAGCACCACCGCCTCCAGGATGGGGAGGAGGAGGAGGAGGAGGAGGAGGAGGAAGAGGGGGAGGAGGCGGAGGAGCAGGGCAGCTTCAGCCCCAGTGCACGGGAATTCAGTTGTTTTCCCTTCTTGGACTTCTCGGCTGTGGTGATTCATCCTGGGAGGACACGGCCTGGCTGCAATTCTGCTTTTAAAGTGTGAGAAAAAAAACAAGGGAATAAAAAATAACGAATAAAGGAGTAGGGATGGTTTTTCCAAGGCAGGGTGGAAGGATGCTGGGCATCCCTGTGCTGTCCAGGGGAGCAGCACCAGGAGCGGTGCCAGTGGGATGGGGAATGGGGAGCTGTAGGAGACTCATCTCCCAAAGCAACAAAAATTCCTCCTCTAAATGTACAGTGAGGCTTTTCCTGTGGGATTTTGGGGTTTCCACCAATGGCACAGGGGTGAGGGGTTCTTCCCTCTGCCAAAATTCAAAGCTCAGGATTGTGCTGGTGCATCCTACATCCTCCCTGCACTGCTGGCAGCATCCCATGGATCCCCCCTCTCCACGCCCCCCTTGCCACCTGATGGGAGATGCTCACCCTAATTTAACCCTCCCCGATTACCATCCATCCCCTGGCACATCTGCAGAGCCCTTACAAGACCAGTGGTCCAGGGCAGAGCTGGGGGCTTGTGGCCCCCGTTTGCTGCCAGCCTTTGCCGAGTCCTGGAGCAACTTTCACCAAATATGGAAGGTTTTTTTTGCCTCCGGTTTTCGGCACGCAGGCCACGGCCCAAGAGCGCAGCTTTCCAGATGCTGAGGTCAGCCCAGCTCTTCTTCCCTCCCCCTGCTCCTTCCCTGCTGCCTCCCAGTGGGCTTGGCCCTGCACCCACCGGGACAGGAGTGATTCCACCCCCTCAGCTCACTGGAATCCCTGGATCCCCCACCAGCACCCTCTGCTGCTCGCACAAGACTGATCCCACATCCCATGCCACCCTAAAAGCAATGGTTATTAGGATTTTGGGAGACAGGGAAGCCAGGGAGAACAATACCTGATGCTGGCACTCCCTGGCATCACTGCTGGATGCAGGCCTGGCTGCCTGGTGGAATGGGGCCAGGAGTCTTGGGATAGCCAGGAGGGAGCCAGCCTGGCATGCAGGCAGTGATGGGCACCAGGAGGTGCTTGGTACCCAGGAGCTGATGGGGATCCAAGTCTCCAGGTGGAGCCAGAATTCCAAGCACACCCGAAACAAAGAGGTATCCAGGAGCCAAAGATGATGGATGCTCAGAAGCTGATGGCTGCTCAGGAGCTACCCTGGAGTCCATGGGCACCCAGAAACCAATGGAGACTCCCTGAGTACCCAGGAGCTGATGGACGCCCAGGATCTAAAAGAGACTCTGGGCACCCATGGATCCACAAGCACAAAGGAGCCAACACTCACAGGCTTGTGGGCATGCAGAGGCCATGGGCACTCAGGAACTGATGGATGGCCGGCATCCAACGGGTACCCAGCAGTCCACGGACACCCAGAAGCCAGTGGGCACCCAGACGGGATGGGGATGCAGGAGCTGACACATTCCTAGGATTCAGCAGGTATCAGGAGTCCAAGGAGACTCACAACCCAAAAGTAATCACTGGCCTCCATGAGCTGATGGCACCCCAGGCACCAACCAGTACCAGGAGCCCATGGGCACCCAGAAATGTCCCCCAGTGGCTGTCAGATAGCCAGGAGCTGACAGATGGATTATTAGGATCAAACAGGTACTAGAAGTGGGTGGGCACTCACAAATCCACAAGCACCCAAGAGCTGATGGACACCCAGGAGCCCTGAACACCCCATTCCATGCCCCTGCCAGGACTCCTCCTGTCCCTCCTGCCTGGGTCCACATCCTGGAAGCAGCTGAGGTACAACCATCAGCCTTCACCCAGCTGTGCCCCACAGACTCCCAGTGCCTGGTGTTCTGCAGGGATCTGGGGAGGGGGGCGAACCACAGAGCGCGCCAGGAACGCCCACAGCCCACGTCACATCACAGTCAAGGCGAGAGGTGACAGCTTCCCTGCCCTGTCATTGTCACAGCAGCACCCTGGGGTGGGGAGGGGGATGGAACGGGGGGGGTTCAGCATCCACTGACCTGTGCCAGGTTGGGACGATCGAGGGACGTGTTCCCTCTCCGCTCATCGAGGCTCTGAGCCATCTACATCCCATCTCACCGGGGTTTTGGGCAACCCAAAAAAAACCAAAAGGACCAAACCCGATCCCCTACCGCTAGCGACGGTGTTTCTGCCGAGGGGTCAGGATGAAACTCTTCCAAAAAAAAAAAGAGCAAGAAGAAGGATGCCAAATCAGGGCAGACCGACGAGTCTGCTGCTACTCCAGCTAAAAAAAGCAGGAAACCATATCCCAGGCTCGGAGATGCCAATCTTCCCATGCAAACAACTCCCTTTTTGTTTTTTTTGGAGAGTATCGGAGGGCTCGGGAACAGGCAGTCACAAATAGCAATTCCACAGCACCACCAAGGAAACGTTCTCCAGCCCCAGGGACCAGGCAGGGATGCTGGTGACCCCACAGCAGGATGGTGGCTGCTCCAGGGGGCACCTGGTGGTGTCTGCTGTCCCCTCATTGGGATGGTAACTCCTCCAGAGGAAACTCAGTGGATATGACCACAGGTGTCCTTTTCCCAGGACATCCATGCAGGGATGTCCTGGTGGGGCTCACTGGTGTCCTGGATGTCACTGGTGGGGTGGAAGGTGGTGGTGGCCATCTCCTGGTTGCCAAAAAGGGACATGCCTGGGGTTTCTGGGACAACGCAGGACACGGGGGTTGCACAAGCCCAACATCTGCTCCCATCAATCCTTCCACTACTCGGATTGAAGGGATTCTGCTCAAAATACCCTACACAAGGTACAGCGGAATACCAGGCTCGGGGACAGCCCCCAGCTACACCCAGGAATGGTGGTCATGAGGGCAGGAACTGGGCAGACTGGGATCAGCCTCCTGTCCCCCGGAAGCTGAGCAGCTCCAACGGGAATTTGCACAAAGAGTGAGTTACTGGAATACTTTTACCCAGATGCTGATTTTCGTTCTCCCTCCCATTGGCCGGGCCACAGTTCCCAAAGAACCAAAAGCAAACACACTATTTTTAGAGAAGAGTTCATTTACTGGAGCCATTCCCTTTGAAATTCCTCACTCATCCTCTCCATGGAAACGAAGGGAGTCCAGAGAAACAGCCCCACCGGGACCAACCATCAGAGCTTTAAAAAGAGCCACATTGAGGAAGAGGGGGTGGAAGTGGCTGATTTTCCCTCACTGGACACATCCTGGCCTGGAAGCACCATGGTGGAAATGGCAATACTTTTGTTTTAGTGGGCGCTGTCTGTGAAAGCTGGGCTTGATGCCTTCAGGAGGAGACGTCCTGGAAGATGGACCATGTTCTCTTGGAAAATCATGCCTGGATAGTGTGTGGGGATTGTTGTCTTGGATGGGTGGTAGCAATGGGTGGAGGGACGGCTGGATGGGAGCATGGACGTGGATGGCAGGAGATGGATGAAGATGGATGGATGGATGGATGGATGGATGGGAATCTCCTTCCCTGTTTTCCAGGGCCTGCCCTTGAAAGAAGAGAAAACTGTACTGGCCGAACCCCAGTGCTGCCTTGCTGCGCCTTCCCTTCGTGTGAGGGCACCTCCTTCTCCATCCTGGATTTCGGAGAAGCTCCTGCTGCAGCTTTGAAGCTGTGGGATGTCCCATGGGACCTGCTGTGACCAGGTGAGGGAGCTCAGCAAGGGGAGACCTCAGCACATCACCTCTCTGGACACTCCCATCACACAGGGATCAGTATCCAGGGGAAATCTCCCTCTTCAGAAATAGCCCTGGGAAAGGCTTTAGATCAGAGAATGAGAGAATCACAGAATGGTTTGGACCAGATGGCACCTTAAGTTCATCTTGTTCCAACCCCCTACCACGGGCAGGGATATGTCCTACCAGATCAGATTGCTCCAAGGCCCATCCAGCCTGGCCTTGAACACTTCCAAGGATCCCATAACCCTTGCAATGATGGATTAAGGCTGCAGGAACAAGCCTTGGGAAGCTTTGAGCTTTCATCCCAGCTGGATATGGCAGGAGGTTACCTGGAGGTTACACCTCAGAGAGGCCGACCTGCTGCTTCCCTGGCAAGAGCAGATGGAAGAACAAGGCCACCTCCCAGAAGCTTTGGAGGCATGTGATTTTCCATGGAAAAGCCTAGGCATCTATGCACAGATGCAGGCAGGGTGCAGGCAGGCTGCCCAGTGCATCTCTGAGAATATATCCCAGCACCAGGGATCTCCCTGTGCCTATCTGGGAATAGATCCCAGCACCAAGGACCTTTTCCCTGTACTTGTATCCCTCCACTCCAGGACTCCCTATGCAGGGATGCACATCCACACAAGTTCCAGGCATTTCCCTGGATGCACAAGCTCCAGAACCAGCTACTCCACGCCTCCATGCCCACCCCAGCCCCAGGGAGCTCCTGGTGCATCCCAGCCCCAGGGACACTCCACAGGCTGGAAGCTGAGCCCATTCCAGCCTCCCACCCTTGCTGCAGTCCCTGGATCCTGCCAAGAGCCTGACCTTTGGACCAGGCAGCCACAGGCCAAGGCCAGCCCTCAGGACCAGCTCAGCCCAGTGCTAACCCTGTCGCTCCAAGGCTGGATCCTGCCCCACAACACCATCCCAGGCCTCAAAGGATGCACATCCCACGTGGATCACCCCCTTTGGTGGAGCTTGCTGCCTAATTAATTAGAGGCTTTTAATTAAAGTGGGGGGACAAGGGACAAAGCAGCCCTGTTCAAAGCTCTGGCAGCGAGGAAGGGAAGGGGCAGAAATGGGCAGAGATAAGGGGATTTGGGCACTGGGGAAGAGTAAAAATTGAGCAGAGTTTAGGGGACTTTGTCACCAGGGAAAGAAGAGAGGTAAAAATGGGCAGAGTTAAGTGAATTTTGGCACAGGGGAAGGAAAGAATAAAAAATGGGCAAAGATAAGGGACTTTGGCAGCGGGGAAAGAAAGAGACAAAAATGGGCAGAGTTAAGGGGATTTGGGCTGGGTCATCCCCCTGGACATGTTGCCTGGCCCTCTGCCACTGATTCCAGAGTCAATCCGTGCCACTGACAGGCAGCATCCCCTGATTCCAGCCAACTGCTCCATCCCACATCCCACCTCTCTGAAGGGCTGTGTGCCTCAGTTTCCTCCCTGCTCCAGCATTTTGCTGAGCACGGCAGATCCAGGGACACAAAACCCAGGCAAACCATTGGAGTAGGGAGAGGAAAGGTAAGATTTGCCCATTCCCACCTCTCCCCTGCAGCTGCTTTAATTCCAGATTTCCAGTAACACCAAAAAACAAGACAATTCCCACCCAGAGCCCCAAACCCAGCTTCTGTGGGGATTTACAGAAATGGAACAGAGAGAAACTAAGTCCAAAGTGACAAATTTTAGGAATATATGGGCAGTGCACGGATTTGGCCTTTGAGCTGTCCCTACAGGAAGGAGGAGCTTGTGGAGTGTCAGGGATGAGCTGGGAGGGAGGATGCTGGGGAGGAAAGGGGGTGGTTGACGCAAGCATCCCTGGGAACGTGACCCCGTTGACGCGATTCCCTCTGGGATCCCCCTCCATCCCTGATGGCTTTTCCGGGGTGCGGCTGCCCCGCTCGGGGAGCAGCAGGTGGGGAAGGCAGCGGCCAGGGCGCTGCGGGGGGCAAGTTCCCACGACTCCCGTGCTCCCCAGAGGTGCTATATTTAAATCAATATTTTCCTGTTTAATCCAAGCACTGCTAAGTCAACAAACACAGCGTGACAGCGAACATACCTAATTTTCCATCCCCGGACGGATTCAGCCGTGGGGGGAAGAAAGATCCAAGGGGCTGCCAGTGTGGCATCCCGCTCATCCTTTCACTGAGCAGCAAATGGACCCCAAATCCATCCCAAATGCATCCCTGGCTTGCTGCTAGGCTCTATGGGGCTGCACATGGGTGTACACATGTGTGCTTGTGTTTGCTGCCCATTCCAGCAGCTTTTGAGATACTGGAAGCAGGAAAAAGCCTTTATGTTGAGTTTTGGGGTTTTTTCTCCCACAGGATCTGCCAGAGTGGGATGTGCTGCTAATGACCCCTGAGGAATGAAAAGTCTGGTGTCCATCATCAGGTACAGGGTGAAGGAGTTCCTCTGCACCCAGGATGAATTGGATGGCTCCAGCCCCATGGAGAATTGCTGGAAAGCACCCAAGACAAACAGTGCTGCCCCCGAGGGAGAACAGCATGTTACCTCTGTCAGGGCAGGATGTGCTGGATGCACCACTGCCAAAGCCACCACCAAACCATGGAAGCTGGGAAAATATCCTGAGGGAATGATGCTGCAGGGATACTTAACCCCAAGAGAGTATCTTGAGGGTGAAAGATTTTGGGAGAGAACATTTTAAGGGAGCATCACCCCAGAGTTGCCAGACCCCATCATTAATCCTTTCCCAGTACAGTCTGCTGGAGATGGACACCATCTCACCATCACCACCATGATACGAGATGGATGATCCCATCCCACAAAATTCCCAAGCGGAGGTGACCATTTCCCCATACAGACTCAGCCTCGCAACGCTGGTCTTTTCCATTGAGTTAGGGAGGGGGGAAAATGTCTCAAAGTAAAAAATAAAGCTTATTTCTTCTCTGCTGGTCAGGGAGCACATAAACCCCTGTTCCCAGCCAGTCACCCTGGTGCCAAGTTATATCCAGCCCTCAGTGCTCTCACTTAGAATTAAAGCAACTCCCTTGCAGGGCTCGGTCCCTGTCCACCCCCCCAGGCAAAGCTGGTGCCATCTGAAATGAAACATCCCAGCTCCACCATCTAATAAATCAAAAGAAGAAATAAAAAATCCTGGTTTCAGTTAGGATATGGCTGGAGCACAAAGAAATCCCAAGGCAGGAGAGAGATTTGAAGATACAGCTGTGGTCTTGCCCTTAAAAGGGAAAATTCGCACCCTGTTCCCCGAAGCCGGAGGGTTCAGGCAAGGTGAGGAGCAGCATCCTCAGGGTCTGGTCCACAGGGTGGCCCATCCACCTGAGGACACGCTTGGCCAAACAGGGCTCCCAGCTGGTACAAATCCACCCCAAATCATCCCAAAGCTGGGATCACACTGACCAGGGCTGGGGGTGTGGGGTGAGCAGAGCATCCCTGATATATTGGGGCCATCAGGTACTGGCCTCAGGACACCACGGGGACCTGCCTGAGTATGAAATATCTATCTATAAATTATTAAGATAAGCCATATATTATATAAACTGAACATATTAATTATTTAGAAATGCCACTGGGTGCACAGCCTCGTCTTGGGGACCTGCCAATGTCCCCAAGGCAGCACCAGCCAAAGCTCCAGGAGGTTCCTCATTAACTCATTTTAATTAGAACCCTCGATGGTTTCATAGCACTTTCCAGCCCATGATTGGAGAAGACAAAAAACTAAACCGAAACTGGTCCATCAGGCAAAAAATGCTGCCAAATTCATGCCAAATTCACCCAAAACATTCCCAAGGATGTTTCACACAGTGGCCAAGAGTGGCCATCCCAGACAAAACCAACGGTTGTTGTCTGGCAATGGGGACAACAAGGGGAGAAGGAGCTGAATGGGGAGCAGAGATCCCTGGAGAATATTTTGAGGGGAATGTTGCTGCAGGGATGATGGGTTCCAAGAGAATAACCTGGGGGAATGATGCTGTGGGGATGCCAGACCCCAGGAGAACCTCCTGGGACGATGATGATGCAGGGCTGCTGGATCCCACAAGAATATCCTGCGAGGAGGATGCCAGACCCCAAGAGAATATCCTGAGGGGAAGGTGATGCAGAGATCTGGATTTTGGGAGGACCCAAAGAAAAGCAGCCTTGCTCCACGTGGCTTCTGCCCTGGCCAGCAAGGGTTACACATCCAGGCTCAGCCCCAGGGGCTTCACGCTTGGCTGCCAGCGGCTGCTGGAAGGGAATGGTCCAGCCCATCCTCTGAAACTGGTATGGGAGCAGGGGAGAGAGCTCTGCCAGCACCATTCCTGCGAGATCTCGGCAGATCCCCCACGGGAACAGGTATTTCTGGGCTTCTCCCAGAGCTATTAAAAGCCCCGTGGGTGCTGACACTGCTGTGCCGCAGCAGGAGGTGATGCTTCCAAACCCTTCCCGGTACAAACACCCGGAGTGATGGGAACCCAGGTCTGTGTTCAAACAACAACCAAGGGGCCAGCAGTGCCAAAAACCCATCCCAGAAAAGATCCCAAAGCATGCAGCTGCGCTTCAAGGTGAGCAGAGCGCCTTCGCATCCCCCAGGCTGCACCAATTCTTCCCCAGAGAGGATCAAACTTTTACCTATCGATCAAATATTCAGTGCACACACAAAAATATTTTTCCCACCCACCAGCATGGCAATGCTCATGATCCCAGCTAGAGGGATGGTGGCTTTTTGGGGGAGAAAATGCAGATTTGCTCAATAAGGGGTGTAACATGAGGAATACCAAGCAGAAGGATGGTTTAAGCCTTCCCAGCCAAGGAAAAGGCAGTTTTTGGTTCAGCATCTCAGGGATGGTCAATTTATCAGTACCTTATATAGCATCACTGAGAGATGTTATATAGAAACATAAAATTATATATATATTTATAAAACCCTCTTCCACCAAAACTTCCACTGAAAACTGCTTTTTCCCATCCAAAAACTGCCTTTTTATCAGGGAGGTTGCTCCAACAAACAAGAGCTCATCCCCTGGGAACCACCGGAAAAGGGCTGGGAGGCCTCTTGGCCATCCAGCCTCTGCAGATGGGAATTTGTCCACCACAAGGGATACGTGACAGACCCCTGAAGCCACCAGTGCTTTGGATGGGTGGTGTACCCCATGAAACAAAGGTGCTTTTAGGATGGATGGGCACTTACCACCTGTGGCTTGGTCCTGGGGCCGTGTTCGTCGGGCAGCCGCGAGCACCGGGGCAGCCGGGGCGGTGGGGCAGTGGGTGGTGAGCAGGGTCCATCCCCAGCACTGGGGGACGTGTCACCTGAGTTGAGGGCCAGCATGTACCGCTTGGTGACATCCTCCAGTGAAGGAGGCTGGAGGGTCGGGAAGGATTTTCCAGGCGAGCGGCCGGCAGCTGGCGCAGGGAGGTGGCCATGGTGGCCAGAGGGGACGAGCGGCTCGGGGACGGTGATGGGGACGAAAGTGGCGGGCTCGCTGGTGTGACGGACGTGCTTGGTGGCCGGGCGGCTCTTGGCGAGGACGGTGGGTGCCGGGGGCGGCTGGTTCTCCTGGTGAGCCGCACGGTTGGAGCGCTTCTTGGAGCTGCGGCGGGCGACGCGAGGGGACAGCACATCGGCCAGCTTGGGGTCAAAGCCATAGCTGCGGGTGGTGCCCGGTGCCACCGGCTGTGCTGAGAGGATGGGCTCGCTGCTGGATGGGGGAATGCTGGGCTCCAGCTCGCTGATGGCCTCACCGGGACCCTCAAAGGCGCCAGGCGCCAGCTCGCCACGGCGACTGGGGTCACTCAGCGACTTCTTCTTGATGGTCTTGCCATTGGCCTTGTCATCGCCCAGCTTGGCCATGGCGCCGGGCTGGCTGACGATGGTGCGGATGAGGCTGCTGTAGTCACGGGGCCCATCGCTGCCCAGGGACAGGTCACTGCCTGCGCTGCCCGCACTGCCCGCGATGGCCACGGGCTGGGGGATGCCCCCCTTGGTGCTCAGCGAGCCCAGCAGGTTGCTGTCAACAGAGAAATTCTTCGCCTCCTCTGCCACTGAGCATCTCCGGTGAGGCATGGGGTCGCTGAGGGAGCGGTAGGGCTCGGTGCCACCCTCGCTGCCGCCCTCCATCCCATTGGTGCCCGCTGACGGGAACTTACGTCGGCGCCGCAGACTGCCAGGGGTGCTCGGCGTCTCGGCTTTGCCAGCTGGAAGGTCTTCAACAGCCGCCGTTGGGTGAGTGGGCAGCGGCATTTCGGAGTCGCCGGCTGCCGGCCCAGCACTGGGCAGCATCCAGGCCTCCACAGCTTCATGCAGGTCTTGGAAGTGCATCCCCACAGGCTCCGGCTCTGTGACGATGCCCTCGTCCGTCACGCTCGACTCGTGACCTGACAGCTCCTCCACGGATTTAGCGTGAGCGAGGTTCTCTTCCAACTCCACGTCCTTCAAACACCGTGCGCTCTCCACCTGTCCCCGAAGGGTCACGTCTGTCGTCCCCGTCGGTGGCACCGCCACCTCAGCGCCCTCCACACCTCCGCTGTCCTTCTGCTCGGCGGCAAAGCCGTAATCCTGCTGGGAACCCATCCTGCTGATCTTCTCAAACACCTGCCTCGCCTCCTGGATGTACTGGTCCTGGATGACCATGGGGAGAGGATCCTCGTCCCCCTGCTGTCCCCCATCTGGAGCCACCCGGTCCTGGCTGTCTGTAGAGGCCAGAAGGAGCTCGGAGGAGCTCTGCTTCATGGTGCTCTGTAGGAAAAGCCGCCGCGTCCCGGATTTTTCGGAGCAGGTGAAGGATTTAGCGCGACGTAAAGTGGCTGTCAGGTCCTTGAGCGTTGGCCGCTCGCCCGGCGCCCAGCGGTTTTGGGGATGAGTGGCACCGCAGCTGCCTGGGGAGGGGCTGGCAATGCTGGAGCATCCGTCGGAGCCCATGTCAAGGCCGACCCTCACCCCTTTCTTCTTCACTTTCAGCTCGGAGAGGTCTGATTTGAGGAAACTGAGGAGAGTCAGGGTCTCGGTGGCAATGTCGGGGTTGGACAAGGACTTGCGGTGCTTGGCCTGCTCCCCTTCCAGCCCTGGCTGGTGCAGGCTTTCGCTCCCATAGTCCGGTTTTGCCTTGGCCACGCTCTGGGGCAGCTTGGGGCGGATGCGGACCCCCGGCTGTCCCCACGCCAGGCCATCGCTGGCCCCGAAACTGGGCGATCGATAGATACCATAACCTGCCTGGAGAGTCCGTCCTTGGCTGGGCCAACAGACTCCAAACTGCTCCTCTTCCTTCAGCGTCTCCGTGCTGGAATAACGACTGCTGCTGCGTGACCCGCCGGGGCTGCCGAAGGGCAGGATGTTCACCTTGGAGACGCGGGCCACCATGGGCAGCGGGTGGCGGGGGACCACCCTAGCGCAGCCTTCGGCCTCGGCATCGCCATCCGCCGTGCCCTCCTTCTTCTTCTTCCGTGCGGCGCGGGGCCGGTGGGCAGCGCTCTGCCCTTCGCCTTCGCTGCCCGATGAGGCGCGGGGAGAACGGGCCGCCGCCGCTTCATCGTCCCCGTTGGAGCGGGGTGATGGGGAGGAGGAGGGTGGTTGCGGTCGAGTCGAGTTATGCCAGGAATGCGGGCCGGGCTCCGGCGGAGCTCCGCGGGGAGAGCGGAGCGCCGGGTGCGGGACGCGGCTGCGGGGCGGAGGCGGTGGGGGAGTTCCGCGGGCGCTCCCGCTCCCGCTCCCGCTCCCGTTCCCCATCCCATTCCCGGTGGCCGCCGCGGGCTGCCGGCAGCTTTCCCCGAAGAGTTTCCGCATCGCCGGGACGCTGGGCCAGCGCGGCGGCTCCGCGTTTAACCCCGGGCCCGGCGGCGACGGCGGCGGCGGCGGGGGCGGCGTTGGAGCCGGGGACGGCGGCTGAGCCCCGGCATGAACCGGGCCCGGCGGCTCCGGCTCGGTAAAACGAAGCGAAAGCTGCCGTACCGACGGGGCCAGGCTGCCAAAAGCCCGGCCCGGTTGTTGCTCCGCGATCGGCGCTGAAACTTTCCTACCCGGGAAGAAGAAGGAGGAGGAGGAGGAGGAGGAGGAAGGCGGGGAGGAGGCGGGCAGGAG